>JANFOE010000358.1:0-600000 GCA_025667525.1 Glebionis coronaria | reverse complement strand
TATATATATCTCGTATTAGGATAACATACTAGTTAAACAACTACATAATGAAATCACGATATATACATATATATAAATTAAATTATATATATCAAAATATATATCTTCTCAATAGGGCTTGTTGGTAACGTCGGAGATCTCTAGCACCGTTATAGTCAAAAGATTTTTCAAATATTTTCTTAAATGTTCATTGTCAAAAGATTTTGAAAAGTTTTGTTCAAACCCTTGGTTTTTAAAATCTTTTGTTCTCTATAACGAGAGCTCTGGTACCAAACTGTAACACTCTCATTTTTCGTATCGGTACAGCGGAAGGGTCTTTCAGAGTGTTACGGGATAGCACAATAACTCCAATCATAGACAACACATAAAAATGGTTGTTCAAGGTTTAACATACATTCATTCGATTTAAAGTTTAAAAGCGTACAACAGGTCCCAAATTATACAGGTCATTTAGTTTACAAAACATAGATCGAATGAACATTTTTAATATTATGTGGGCCATCAGAGTCGATCTCCATCCAGATTACCTTCAAGCACCTGAGATAAAAACATGCAAAAATCATATCAGCGAATGCCGAGTGAATTCATAGAGTTTAATGAAAACCGTTATATAAAACAATCATTTAAAATCAGAACACAAGCATAATATAGGAAGTAAGTCCTCATATTGCTAGTCAGGCAATATACAAATCAAGCATACATCTTAAACCGTCCATGAGACCGTAGTCTCTATATTACCATGATAGGTAATATATTCATCGTTATTAGCGTCGTATCATATCGGATATTTAGATTATATAGGTTGTATAGGATTATTATTAGCCGCATGACATTGTTACCTTACTATGAAAACAGCGGGCCGCGAACCTGACAAACAATTTGCCCATCTAAGTTAGCGTGTCGTCACAAAAATCACGCTATGGAATCTTCTCATACATAAATTCGCTTACCAATCAATGTGGTACGACGGGGATCAACCGTCAAGGCGCGAACTGGGGTGATCGTCCCCAAATAGTACTATCAAATGCATAAGCGTCTACCAAATCCTGGTAGTTCACAATTCATGCTAATGGGACTTTAAGTGACATAACCTAACTACTAATAATCCTTTTAGTCTCGTTTATAGGGTCATAGCATCATTCGGGTCCATATCATTAAGCATACCATCGGGACTACTTGTGTTCTATTTTTATAAAATCTAGCATGTTATCTCCCTCGCGGGTTTACAAATCATTTTATAAAACATTTAAAAGAGTGCGAGGATATGAACTCACGTTGTTAATGAAATGTGGATTATCGGCTACGGGCGTGCTTCGGTCACGGAAACCTATATAAATAATAATCGGTCTTAGACTTTGTCCAATGACTTTTATCAAAATAAAAATATACATATGATGATTTTGTACATATGATGATGATCAAGTGGGTTTATACATCCTTGTTTACTCCTTTTAGTGTTTACGTTTTGGTAACGATTTACTAGTTTGCTAGTTTTACCTATTTATCTATTTTAAGTCCATTTAGCTTAGTATAAGTTCTTTAACTTGTTTTAGTCCATTTTATACCTATATTATCAGTATATATACTTTCCATGTTGGGCCCAAATGGGTTAAGCCCAATAAGTTCTTTTTACAAGTATTTATCTTATTTAGTCCAATTATTAGTCCAATATGCTTAGTTAGCTCGTTTATGTCCGTATTTCTTATAGTTCGGGTTTTATCGGTTTTTACTTGTATTAGTTACTTATATATCAGTATATGACTTTTATAAACTTTACATTAGACGGGTTTGATCGTCTAAGTTTTATTTGGCGAAAAACGTTAATTTTACGGTAATAGCCGAAAAAGTCATAAAAATCAAGTTTATAGTTTTTATTACTTATAAGTATTATTCCACTACCATTTATATAATTTATCCATTTAATTAACCTTTTATATATTTATATAAATAAGTTTTATAAGTTAGTGGGTTTTAATTTTATATTTTGTACAATAAAATGTGAGTGCTTATATAATAATAATAAACATTAATTCTTAAAATCTGATTTTTATCTTCATGTTCACCATTTTTACCATATCTAGAGTTCTATAATGAATTAGAAGCTCATTTTTGGGTGACATGTTTTTCATATTATGTGCTACATTTAACTTCGTTATAGCTACTGCCCATTTTGAGTTCATCTTGCCTTAACAGTCCCTACAAAACTGCTTATTCAGATTAGAACACCTAACTTGTTTTGATCATATCTCACTCATTATATTGATTCCATTGCATGGCCAACTCTCACATGTGTATAACATCTTGTACTTACTGTAAATGGATCATACCATGCAATTTTATCAGTTCATGTTTTAGTTATATACTGTTTTTATACAGCCAACTAAATAATCTAGATTTTAGCCTCATTTCTTATAGTTATTAACATTTTTAAGCATATCTATCAACACTTGATCCCCACACAACATTTTTATCATCATATATACATCATATACATATACAAAATGAAAGAAAATATATTTGTTCTTTACAAAATAACAAGAGAAAAATGGAGATGATGATCTTTTTTACCAACCAAGTGTATTCCTTGTTTTTGGAAGACAAGAACTTGATGAATACAACAAGTAACTCCAAGACCATCAAATACCAAGAACATATGTTGGGAAATCAGCCCTAGGACACAAGAAAATCACCTCCAATGTTGTTAATATGGCCACCAAATGATCAAGGCTTCAAGATAACTCCATGATAGAGCTAGTAAACATGTATTTCATGGCTAGAAAAGATCAAAAGGGTTGTTTGTTGCTTCAAAGTGGACGGCAAAGGGAGGGTTTTGAGAGAGTTTGCATGTAAGGAAAATGGTGGAATGAAACTAGTTGCTAGTTTTGAGTTAGTGGGAAATGGAAGTAAGCTTAAAGAGTAAGCTATGCTTACACTTGTAAGTATTGTGCTAACATGATGCCACATCTAGTGTGTGGTGTCATGTGTGTGCCGTCCAACATAGCTAGTGGGGTGGGACAATGTATTTTGTCCCATCTCACTAGTTTACGGGTATTTCTCGATTCTAGTATTCTCGATTTGCGTGCCCTCGGGTCGTTTTACGAAAAACGTTTTTATAAATTATGAATCAACGTCACAAAACGAATCAAATAAAAATTGTCTCATCAAGAACGGAGTTCAAAAACGTAAATACATAATCCTAAGGTTTCCGGTTTAGTCGTAAAATACACTAAATTATGCACGTAAGCCCAAATTTAAATCCGTAAATTGTGAGTTCGTCAACCAACACAAAAATAAGTTTCAAAATATTATACGAGAAAATATTTCACTACCTGAAAATGTTAGATTGTCACATAAATGGGTCGTCGTTAAATATCAGACGATGACCCGATCTTCAAATAAAGGAAAGTTTATCGCCGATGATAAACTTATCCTCATTAACGAGAAATTAACTTTTCTCGAGCACGAGCTTTCATTAAAACTATTCAAAGGTTTTAAGCTCGTGTATATGGCTCATCGTTAAATATCAGACGATGACCCGTTCCTCAAATAAAGTAAAGTTTATCACCGATGATAAACTTATCCTCACAAACGAGAAATTAAATTTTCTCGGACACGAGCTTACATTAAAACTATTCAAAGGTTTTAAGCTCGTGTAAAACGGCGTATAATTAGATTTCAGATTATGCCCTGGACTTCAAAGAAAGGAAAGTTTATCGCCGATGATAAACTTATCCTGACAACGAGAAGTTAATATTTCTCGGGCATGAGCTTATATTAAAAACATTCGAATTTTTTAAGCTCATGCACTATGACTTACAATTAACTATCAGACTGTAACTCGGACTTCAATTATAGGAAAGCTTATCTTTTATGATAACTTATCCTCATAACGGGAAATTAATTTTTCTCGTTCATGAGCTTGTATTAAAACATTCCAAGTTTTAAGCTCATAAAGGAAAGTGTATCTTTTAAATATGAGAACTTTTCTTCATAACGAGAAATTTACCTTTCTCGGTCATGAGCTTTACGTTAAAACATTCAAAAGTTTTCAAGCTCATGAAAACGACTTCTAAGTAAATGTCAACTTAGGACTCGTTCTTCAGTTAAAAGGAAAGTTTATCGGCGATGATAAACTTATCCTCACAACGGGAAGTTTACAACTTCTCGGACTTGAGCTCATTTTGTAAGATATTCAACATTTTAAGCTCAAGTAATTGGTTTTCAAAACATTGAACACAATTTTTCGAGAATTTCTCAAAAGGTTTTTCTAAATCTTTCAAAATTGTGTGTTCAAAAATGTTTTGATAAAAAGAGCATGTCTTCTGGAATCGATAATATTTACAATACTAGAAATGTCGTTCAATAATGACACGGGGTTGTAAATAAAGTTCGAGCAGAAGTTCAAATGTTTTAAAACATGCTCCATATGGCTTGTTATTATTTCAGATAGTAACCCGCCTTTCATATTCAAGTCTAGCATTTCACCGAAAATCTTTGACTCAGCAACGGGAATTCATTTTCTCGGGCATGGTTTGCTTTATAACCATGTAAGGGATTGTGTTTACGTAATAACACAATCTAACACGAATCTATGTAAGCTTCAATGCATTTATTTGTTAAAACAAGAGAAATCTTGTTTTTATGAAGTTATCATCTCTACAATCCGCAGCAATTTACAATTGATATCTACATACTCGACGATGTGACTACTCAAACGGCGACTACATCTCTTTCGATAGAACACGGGTCAACAATTGAGGGGGAGCAATTGTCAAGCGTTCAGAATCTTTGATGTCGAAAGTGCCGAGTTCATAAATTGGTGTCAAGACAACGATATGAATCGTACACATGGTGTCAAGAGATAACTTCAGACGTGATGAGGCGACCAACATTCGTGAACAAGAACCATGTGATTCTATCATATGATGTTCTCCATCATTCAGGTCCAACCTCGTAAATTGCTAATCTTGTGAATACATTATCATATATGATCTTTGCACGTGATAAATACCTTACACTTGTGTTTAAAAGTTATTTAATTTACATTTCAAGTACACCCTCATTAATTTGAGGGGGAGCTTGTGTAAATCATGAAGATAATTGCATTTTTCTTCCCAAATTTTCTTAAAATACTATTAAATCAATTGATATTAAAAACATCGATTGGGTTAATATTTTAATATGGGGGAGAAAATTTGATATGGGAAATGATTAATCACAAATAGTTTGACTTAACATGATTGTAAAACCCGCATGCTTTTACCATGAATAGTACCCTTAAGATAGTACGTACATGATTAGAAATTTCCTTTTATAGCACGTTTATGTTTCACGAGCAAGAATTACAAGTATTACGTACGTGTTATAACACGATAATTATTTACTACGTATGAATACACGATAATTATTCCAATATTATTTATAATCACGAACATACGAACATGAAATCATGAACGTTAATTAATCACGAACTAATATTACGTATGTATATATATTTATTACGAACACGAATAAATATATTCGGTCACGATCGATAACTAATTAAATCACTTAATTTACGAACACGAGAACACACTATTATTTTAGACACGAGAAAGGTTCGGGTTACCCCCCATGTGGGCCCCATGCCGCGGCTACACCAAGACCAAAAGGTCCTAGCCCATATTTTTTACTAAACATGGAAAAGGGGTAAAACATGTTTCATTTATCACAAAATTTAGAAAATAATTAAAACCCTAGTTTTCTTTTGGTGCTCCTTGGCCGCCGGGTTTACATCACCACAAAGGGTGATTCGGGTTGATTTTGATCTTTGATTTTTTGAAAGGATCATTAGTGTGTTCATCTTCTTGATTCCACGTAATTGGTATAACCTTTAACCTTTTTCTTTTTATATTTTGATTTATTTAATCACATAAAATCATGAAGAGGGGTTTAAATCATGTTCCAATCATGGGGTTTAAATCAAATCATGGGTTTAGGGGTGTTGTTGTTTGGCCGACGCCTAACCGAGCCCCAAGACGGGTCTCGACTTGGCTTATATTCACACCACCGAGACCTTAGGGTCTCGGTTTGGTGATGGGGGTGTCACGGTAGCAGCAAGGGCAAGAAACCCCGACCTAGTTTGGGGTATGGTGATGTTTACGGGTTCGGTTCATGGGTTTTAAACACGGGTCCGGTTCACATGTTTAGATTTAAACCACGGTCCGGTTCATGAGTTATTTTCAAGGTTTAATATTTTTACAAGTTATATTATTTTTGCAAGATTTAAATTAAATTAATTAAAAGCATGAACATGATTAAATTAATTTACATGACTTAGGGTATTAATTTTATTATTAACACATGAATTTTAACCTAAGTACTTTATCTTTTAATTAGACTATATAATTAATTAATTATTAAAACCATGACTTATAATTAATTAATTTACATTACTTAGGTTATATTATTTATAGATAATAATACATGTTTTAACCTAAGTATTTATTTTACCTTTATTTAATTAAATCTTGTTATATTTAATTAAATACTTTAACCTATAGTTTATTTAATTCATATGAAATAATTAATAAACTATACTATATAATCACATGACTTAGAATATTAATCAGAAAACACTTAAGCTTATATAATTAGCTTAATTATCCAGCTTATATCTAATTATGGGAACTTTCTATTATTAGAAACTTATTTATCTAAGGCAGCTAATCTATTTATGGAAATTTTCTATTTTTAGAAACTTGTAGATTTTAAGAAGTAATTCTATTTTTGGAAACTTTCTATTTTTGGAAACTTTCTATTTTTAGTAACTTCCTATTTTTGGAAACTTTCTATTTTAGGAAACCTGTAATTTTTAGAAAGTTACTTATTATTACACAAAAAGTATAATAATACATGAAATACAAGTAATACTTAATCAGAATATATGATAAACACAATATAAAGCTTAAATCAGTAAAACATGACATGAACATATAAAACAAGCTAAGACATGATATAAAACCAGTTACGTACTCAGTAATCATATACTTATACACGTATGTATTTATGTAGCATTAGTGATATCGAAGTAGGACTCTCTTCCGTTCGTCTTCTTCGTTCACTGGACATAAGGTACGGATTCTCCGTCCTTTCAGTATGGACATTCTTTCCTTATTAGGATTTCCCGTATGCAGCCAACTGTTTTCCCCAATATATGTTTTATATGTTTATGAATTGCTTATATTTAATTAGAATACCTAAAGCCATATACATGCATGACCAGTTTCACCTAGTTATGGAGGTACCATAACCATAACACTGGAGGCACCAGTGTTATGACTTCACCACGGCGGAGTGATAGCTCGTGGCGTCCCTTTTAGCTTTTGGCCATTTATTATATTATTAGGTGGGGCGTATGGGTGCATCCTAGTTTACATGTTTTCAGCAGATTATTCAGGTGAATGTGGTGTGTGCCTTGCATCCTTCACAAGGAGTTGATCCCTCCTACCCAAAACATGTATATTAACTTAGAGGCATCCCCTCTAATTTGCATGACGATGTCACCCCTCCAAGTATTCATGCACATGGATAATTCATGACCTATATTGGCTAATTGTAAACATGTTAAACAGTTTTTAAAAGATAAACATAAGGCTTTTCAAACTCTAAAACTAGTTTTACTAAGTTATACCAGGTTTTCCAGGACTTATACATTTCCGCTGCTATTAGTCTTATTTATGTTTCAGCCATTCATACTATGTTGTATATCCGTGCACTGAGCGTTATGCTCAGCCGTTTTCCTTTCATGTTCCCAAAACGGCAGGTACCCAGGACTCGAGCATTTGGAGGACGTGCATAGGATGGAATATGCCATAGACTTCTTCTTTTGCCTTCATATACCTATGCTTGTTTAGTCATTTCTTATTTCCTTTACGTTATTATGTTTTGGGCTTATGTTTGGGAACCGATGTTTGATTCCGGCTTTCCCTGTGGTCATATATGTTTTAGTACATATTACCTTGCATGCTTTGATGACACGCCATAAATACGCGTAACGGTCCACTTATCAAAGTAGGGTGTTACAATTATGGTATCAGAGCCCAAGGCTTCGACCTGTAGGCTATAAAACTTGACCTGTGACTAGTGGGTAGTCACCAGGAGCTTCCTAAGCCAACACTTGTCATTCCATGTATTGATGTTTTCAGCACATTATTGTTTTAACCATGATGTTTTTAGCACCTTGATGTTTTCATCGATATTTTTTTACTAATATGGATGAACAACCGTCATTCATATTTAGTTACGTGTCATGGTATCATGCATGATGTTCCTCGTGAACTGTGACTATGTGGACTGAACCCCAGTAGTTCCTAATTGATCACATAAAAAAAATTTATAAGTTTTGACAGATGATTTTCACTTATTCATGTTTCATGTATCATTGTTGCAGGAATTATGACTAAGTAATGGTTGTTACAGGACTGGCCCTATTTAGTCGCATGTGCTTTTATCGAAACTTTTAACTTTGGGACTGACCCATAGGCGTCCCCTCGCCATGTCTTTTGTTTTGGGACCGACCCATAGGCCTCCCCTCGCGCATATAAAGGTTTTTATAAACTGCATCATGTATTCAGGCACTGTTTTCATGCATAAAATTTTTCTCATGATTTATTGGCATAAAACTTTTTTTATGTCCCCTCATAAGTTAATATGTTTTTATGTCAAGTATGTTTTCATACTGTCATGGTTAACTTCAGTTTCACGCTGATTGTGTTATATAACTTCATTTTCATCCCTCATGTTAAGTTGTTTCATGTTTCTCCATGATAATTCCGTCTTCATGTTGATTACATCTTGCGTCTCTTTTGTTATGCTTTCATGCAAGACATTGTTGGATTTCATTGAATCCTGCTTTCATGATAGTCATGGTTGGTTTTCATTGATCATGCTTTCAGGCAAATCATCTTGAATTTTGTGTAACCACACTTTAACGTTTCTCTATGCAACCAGAATGAGGTATATACTGGCATTGCCAAGTTACCGTGATGGTTTTCTAACCATTTCACCGACTATAGTTCCTTTAAAATCATGACAAATGATCGACCCCATACCGATCATTTCATGTGCGTTCCGTGTGTACTCCATGTACCGTATTCCATGTGTATTTCACGTACCTTAATCCATGTGTATTTCACTTGAAATACTTCACGAGTATTCGCTAGTCGATCCTGAATCATCTCAGTCGTATGTTCACTTGCTGATATTCTACAAGATTGTTGATGCCGCTCATAACTTGGAGATGTTACTAGAGGTTGATGTTGCTGAAGTTCGGAGACGCTACGAGATGCGGATGCTGTTCACAACCTGGAGATCCTACAAGATGAAGACAAAGGCGTTGGAGTAAAGCAATTGGACGAGAAGATACTTCACCATCAGACGATTTCCATCAATCATTGTTCCTAATTCTTAGTTACATGTCACATGTCATTCAGTTGTCGTTTCAGTCATATGAGTGCAAACCGGTACCAGCCGGCCACTCAGCTGAATTGTTACATGAATCTCAGTCATGAGAATGTCCATCATGGAACTGACAGACAAGACGATAGTAACCACTACTATGACAGCAACTATCCCAGCAATCGCAACCGAAGCTCCGGCCGCGGACGTGATCAGAAATACAAGGATCAGTAGTCCAACTGATTCGCCAATTCTGGCATAATAACCTAATATTTGTAGTTCTATTTGTTTCACATCTCGAGACACATGTCAAGACATCAGTCAAGACACATGTCTCACATATACTTTCTGAAGACACATGTCAAGACACAAGTCAAGACACATGTCATGTTTATATTTCCTAGACACGAGTCAAGACACATGACTCACGTCCAATTATGGAACATCTCTAAGAAATTCAAGGTACCCTCCAAAGGATATATCCATTTTGTTATGCCATGTATTAATCAGGCCACAAGAATTGCAGTACCATCACCGGTGTATCAGTAAGGTCAATCACGTTCGCTGGATGACACTTTCCTTTCTTGCACCTATATTTCATATGTTCATGACCATATCGGACGCCATTCGTATTCCCCATGTATATGAAGGTTTTCTTCAGCCTAATTATAAGATGCCAACTGATAACGCTTTACCTCGAACAGATGCGGGTTGAATTTAATCTTAATTATGGACTACAAACAGCATGCCATGCTGTGATCCATGATTATGTACAGTAATGTTCAGGCTCCTAAATACATTCAACATGGTTTTCCATCAGGGAAATCTGTACAAATTATCTATGCTTTACAAGCACGTGCTTTGTTAGCCATGACTGCTAAAATTTTTAGCTATCAGTTAAGACATGACCACTGAAGTTCCTTTTACGCATAACCAGACGAGTATTCCAAAATCTTCCCATACATTCCAGAAGAACCTTCAAGGAGAAGGACGATACCATGAGATTATGTGTCGACTACCGTCGATTTAAGCAAATCACCATTCATAACCGTTATTCTCCACGATGTATTGACGACATGTCCAATCAATTTAAGGGTGTCAAACACTTTTCCAAGATCAGATTCATGATCATGCCGCCAACAGCGACGAGTGGAAGAGCAGGACATTTCCATGACTGCTATTCGTACACGTCTCGGTCATGCTAGATTCATGATTTTGTATTAGTCTCATAAATGCTCCAACAACATTATGGACTTAATAAATTGATTTTCCATGATACATAAACAAATTCATCAGTGTTTTCATCTATGACAACCTAACCTTTTCTAAGGTCTATTGAAGAGCAGGAAGACCATGTTTGCACTATATTGCAAATTCTACGACATGAGAAATTTCACCCTGAAATTTTCCAATCTAAATTCTGGTTGATTATAGTGACACGCTGAATCACATGGATTCAAACGGTTAATCTTACCATGACTCAGCTTATGTGCAAAGCTGAGAACCCTACACTACATTAGGTGTTCCAGAAAATCTTACGCTAAGAGAAGTCTAATTTCAGAGACTCATAGTTCCACAAATTTCTATGTATCAAGTTTCTACGAAGCAAGATATAGTTACGTTCATATCTAAGTACCTGACATGCCAACAGAATAAGATAGAACACCCACTGACTGGGATGTTTATCCAACGTCGGAATTGTGATCAGAAATGGGACAAGATCTCCATGGATTTTGGTTACCAGATTAACGCAAATTCAGAAGAAGCATGGTGCTATCTGGGTTATTGTCAACTGTTTGACCAAGTCTGTAGAATCCTTACATCCGCAAGGATTTCAGAACCAACAGATTGATCGGACGTGTTCCAGCCAGGGTTCATCCGATCACTTGGCAATCCCTCAGCTATCGGGTTTAGCAAAGGTTCACATATGTACTCCTTATTTACGTTCACGTTCTTGTTCAAATTTCACGACTTGCTTTCACGCTCACGTTCATGACACTATTCACGTTCATGATTGTATCTTGGCTTATGATCTTACGTTCATTTTCGTTCTGGGAAGTTTTGCAAGAACTTGAGAGACCAGACTCAAGTTTAGTATAACTCTCTATCCTCAGACAGACGTTTCACGTCTCAACTTATAGCGTTTGGCGTTACCGCAGTTGTATTCCATGTTCACGATATGTTTCACATGTCATGTTCATTCCACGTTCCTCATATCACGTTCACGATATGTTACACATATCATTGATCACGATATCTTTGCTCATACTACACTCACCATATCTCCACGTATCACGTTCAAAATTTTTCACGTATCACGTTCAAAATTTTTCACGTACTATCTTTTAATATGTCTTGCGCATCGTTGCTAATTATCAGTTAGGTTGGATTATTTTGTATCGTCATGTTTCAGTTCCCCTTGCATGTTAATTTTTTTCCTCGATCAAATTCAGGGGATCTATCTTACGTAGATAACCATGAACTTTAAGTATGTTCAATTAAAGTTCAGGAGGACCAAGATTTATCACTGTGTCAAGATCTTGAGAAGGAACCGTTCCAAGAGGGAAGCCACTTGGAAACGGACAACTTCATCTGGACTTCTTATCCATTTTCTATTATCGATTAGATACGTTCTTTCAGTCACGTCACGTTCCATGTCCCTTCAAGACATGTCACGTTCCACGTTCCTTTCTACCATGTCACATTCAGATCCTTTTATCTTACATACCCTCTCAGTTCGATTTGGGTATGTTTCGCTTCCAGTTACGATACCTATAATTCGGGGACGAATTATTCTTTTTAGGGGGAAGAGTTGTAAAACCCGCATGCTTTTACCATGAATTGTACCCTTACGATAGTACGTACATGATTAGAACTTTCCTTTTATAGCACGTTTATGTTTCACGAGCAAGAATTACAAGTATTACGTACGTGTTATAAAATGATAAGTATTTACTACGTATGAATACATGATAATTATTCCAATAATAATTATAATCACGAACATACGAACATGAAATCATGAACGTGAATTAATCACGAACTAATATTACGTATGTATATACATTTATTACGAACACGAATAAATATATTAGGTCACGATCGATAACTAATTAAATCACGTAATTCACGAACACGGGAACACAATATTATTTTAGACATGAGAGGGGTTCGGTTACGCCCCATGTGGGCCCCATGCCGCGGCTACACCAAGACCAAAAGGGCCTAGCCCATTATTTTTTACTAAACATGGAAAAGGGGTAAAACATGTTTCATTTATTACAAAATTTAGAAAATAATTAAAACCCTAGTTTTCTTTTGGTGCTCCTTGGACGCCGGGTTTACATCACCACAAAGGGTGATTCGGGTTGATTTTGATCTTTGATTTCTTGCAAGGATCATTAGTGTGTTCATATTCTTGATTCCACGTAATTGGTATAACCTTTAATCTTTTTCTTTTTATGTTTTGATTTATTTAATCACATAAAATATGATGTTTTTAATAAACTAATTAAAAACAAGTAATATAAACATGTTCCAATCATGGGGTTTAAATCAAATCATGGGTTTAGGGGTGTTGTTGTTTGGCCGACGCCTAACCGAGCCCCAAGAGGGGTCTCGGCTTGGCTTATATTCACACCACCGAGACCTTAGGGTCTCGTTTTGGTGATGGGGGTGTCACGGTAGCAGCAAGGGCAAGAAACCCCGACCTAGGTTGGGGTATGGTGATGTTTACGGGTCTGGTGCATGGGTTTTAAACACGTGTCCGGTTCACATTTTTAGATTTAAAACACGGTTCGGTTCATGAGTTATTGTCAAGGTTTAATATTTTTACAAGTTAAATTATTTTTGCAAGATTTAAATTAAATTAATTAAAAGCATGAACATGATTAAATTAATTTACATGACTTAGGTTATTAATTTTATTATTAACACATGAATTTTAACCTAAGTATTTTATCTTTTAATTAGACTATATAATTAACTAATTATTAAAACCATGACTTATAATTAATTACTTTACATGACTTAGGTTATATTATTTATAGATAATAATACATGTTTTAACCTAAGTATTTATTTTACCTTTATTTAATTAAATCATGTTATATTTAATTAAATACTTTAACCTATAGTTTATTTAATTCACATGAAATAATTAATAAACTATACTATATAATCACATGACTTAGAATATTAATCAGAAAACACTTAAGCTTATATAATTATCTTAATTATCCAGCTTATATCTAATTATGAAAACTTTCTATTTTTAGAAACTTATTTATCTAAGGCATCTAATCTATTTATGGAAACTTTCTATTTTTAGAAACTTGTCTATTTTAAGAAGTAATTCTATTTTTGGAAACTTTCTATTTTTGGAAACTTTCTATTTTTAGTAACTTTCTATTTTTGGAAACTTTCTATTTTAGGAAAACTGCTATTTTTAAAAAGTTACTTATTATTACAAAACAAGTCTAATAATACATGAAATACAAGTAATACTTAATCAGAATAGACAGAATATATGATAAACACAATATAAAGCTTAAATCAGTAAAACATGACATGAACATATAAAACAAGCTAAGACATGATATAAAACCAGTTACGTACTCAGTAATCAGATACTTATACACGTATGTATTTATGTAGCATTAGTGATACCGAAGTAGGAATCTCTTTCGTTCTTCTTCTTCGTTCACTAGACATAAGGTACGGATTCTCCGTCCTTTCAGTATGGACATTCTTTCCTTATTAGGATTTCCCGTATGCAGCCAACTGTTTTCCCCAGTATATGTTTTATATGTTTATGAATTGCTTATGTTTAATTAGAATACCTAAAGTCATATACATGCATGACCAGTTTCACCTAGTTATGGAGGTACCATAACCATAACGCTGGAGGAACCAGTGTTATGAGTTCACCACGGCGGAGTGATAGCTCTGGCGTCCCTTTCAGCTTTTGGCCATTTATTATATTATCAGGTGGGGCGTATGGGTGCATCCTAGTTTACATGTTTTCAGAAGATTATTCAGGTGAATATGGTGTGTGCCTTGCATCCTTCACAAGGAGTTGATCCCTCCTACCCAAAACCAGTATATTAAATTAGAGGCAATCCCTCTAATTTGCACGACGAGGTCACCCCTCCAAGTATTCATGCACGTGGATAATTCATGACCTATATTGGCTAATGGTAAACACGTTAAACAGTTTTTACAAGATAAACATAAGGATTTTAAAACTATAAAACTAGTTTTACTAAGTTATACCAGGTTTTCCAGGACTTATACATTTCTGCTGCTATTAGTCTTATTTATGTTTCAGCCATTCATACTATGTTGTATATCCGTGCACTGAGCGTTATGCTCAACCGTTTTCCTTTCATGTTCCCAAAACGGCAGGTACCTAGGACACGAGCATTTGGAGGACGTGCATAGGATGGAAGATGCCATAGACTTCTTCCTTTGCCTTCATATACCTATGCTTGTTTGGTCATTTCTTATTTCCTTTACTTTATTATGTTTTGGGCTTATGTTTGGGAACCGATGTTTGATTCCGGTTTTCCCTATGGTCATGTATGTTTTAGTACATATTACCTTGCATGCTTTGATGACACGCCATAAATACGCGTAACGGTCCACTTATCAAAGTAGGGTGTTACATTGATAGCCCATCCCGACATGTGAGAAATGTTTTCGGATATCGATGCATATGTTAAAGGGGAGCAAAATGGATTTGGATTTTAAAATGGATTTCATGGTAAAATACACTTACCCAAAACATCTCTATTCACGACGGTGAAGATTGTGGTGACATAAGAATGGTAGGATAGGTTAAGTCCAATGATTCTTCCAGAACCGGAGGAATCTTCCCAAGGACATTCCATATCTAGAAATAGTAGTCCTTAGGAAAGATAGAGAAAGATTATGAACGTAGCTGAATGTCGACCAAGTAATTAAGTTAGCACTGGAACAATCACAACAAGGTGCTAGTTATGACGTATTGGTAAGCATTAAAGGGGTTGAAGAATGAAAAAGAAATGTAAAGATAAAAGGTGAAAACAAATAAGCCCTCCTTACAACCTTAGGCAGAAACCGGGTCAACACATATGCTATTGAGATCATTTTTTAATGATTCTCGATACTGAAGATAGACATCATGGACCCAGTGATGCAATGCACAACCCATCCCAGCTAACTCAGATATCTCTCAAAAGATATTTGTTTTAATCACACGGAGACAACGCATTATCTGTTGATTTATTCACTCTGAATAAATTGGTATTGAAATGGTAGCACTCCTCTCCAGCCTCCGATCAATAAAATCCAAAATGCACGATCGAGTCTAGAGCCATTTGAGATCATCAAATATCTTATTAGGACACACTTTCATAATTCCTTGCTTATTCACACAGTGTGAAAAGTAAGAAAGATCTTAAGAGTCATACGCAAAATCTTCATGATCCTGCCTGAACATCCGAGTTATATGAAAGTATTTACAATGAATATGGAAATCCTTCTTGAGAGAATATCAAAAAGCTCATGGTAGGTGACTTGGGCGATTCTTTATGAATCAAGCTTGTGATAACTGGAAAGCAACAATGGTTTGATTCTTAATTCAATTCAAACATGTTCCAGGCTTCTACGCAATATCTTAGTGATCTTGCCAGAACACTCAGAGTGACACTCTATAGTGTTAATAGTGATGAGTGGAAATCCTTCTAGTTTTAACATCAAACAGCACTTGGTAGGTAACTTTCAAGATTCTATATTAATCAAGCTCGTGACAACTAAAAAGAAACGATGGTGCGATTCTTAATGAATCAAACTTGTTCTAGGAATCAGAATTGACGGCTTCAAATCATGCCGATAATATTATCCAAATGATTCACTCTTTATGTTCGCGCTTTGGACGGTCGAATAAAGAGAACGGGTTTACGCGCGAAATCTTGTCAAGGAGGTTCTTAATTGAAACTACCTGCCACAAGTACGATATTTAATATTGTCCAACGGTCTTCACCGGCCGGAGGTAAAATGCTACCGAATTAGTATGAAATTTTCAAGGCCATTTCATCCGTGTATATGTTTTGTTGCTAACTGTCTTATGCAGCGTAACAAGAAGGTGGCATTACGGTGTAAAATCTATAAGAAGTCTTCAACACATGCTTATACTGTATGCACTTAATACTTCAACAAATTCAAGAAATCCTAAAAGTCAAGTCTTCCATTGTATGAAACTCTGAAGCTTTCAAGAATTTATAAAGGTATAAGTATTTGGAACATGAAGTCACGAGGAGGCAATATCACAAGTGATGAATGCACACGGTCAAGGCAAGGAAACATGCTCAAGACTAAAGCGAAAGATCTCATCTTCATATTCACAAGAACAAGATCGAAGACTCAAGCATAGTATGCTAGGTTTAAGATTTTGTAAAATGGTGTAACCTCCCTTAGGGGGAGATTGTTGGAAATACGTTTTTTCCAAAGAAAGTCTCGATCACATCATTGTCAGCATGGATCACGAGCTATATACTATTTAGGACATTGTAACTTGGAGTGACCTCCCTTAGGGGGGAGATTCTTGGAAATACGTTTTTACATATTTAGGAAGGATCGGTCACTCCAACGATATATACGTAGTATGGGCTCGTGATCTAATATGTAAACATATAAGCCATAAAGCCCACATGTAGGGTGGGCTATATATTCCCCCTCCTAGCATGTTAGGTGGGGTTGTTGGTTCTCATTTCACTTAATCAATCTTTCTTTCTCTAACCCTCTCCTTTCTCTCTCTAACTTTCTCTCTCTAGTTCTTCATCTCCCTCCCTCTCTTTTGATCTTTACAACACATTAACAATCCTAAGAAAATGTGGACCTACACGAGTTCACATCAACTCTCTCAATATCACGATTAGAATTACTAATATTGGCGACACTAGAAACACTCAGTATGTTACGAAGTTGGTAAACCTTGGATCTATTCTCGATAATAACTAATGCTTCCCTATGAGTTTTACACAAAAAGTTACCACCCGCGGCGGAACTTAACGAATCTTTCTCTTTAAAATTAAGACCGTTATAAAAAGTGTCGATTTGGTGCAACTCGGAAAAACTGTGGTGAGGACATTGCCTATGAAATTCCTTAAAACAATCCAACCCGTCTCTAAACGATTCATTCGGTTTTTGTTCAAACTTCGTGATCTCATTTTTGAAAGACGTGGTTTTTTACGGTGGGAAGAAATGATTAACGAATTTGGAAACGAAATCATCCCACTTAACTATGGAGTTAGGTGGTTCTTTCTCGTACCAATCCTTGGCGGAGCCATCGAGCGAGTAAGGAAAAAGCATAAGCTTGATGACATCGGTGTCAACATTCTTGTAGCTAAAAGACAATTAAAATTCCGAATGTGGTCATGAGGATTATCCGCCTCACGACCCTTAAACTTTGTCGCTTGAATCAATATCAACATTCCGCTTTTTATCTCCAAATTCTCCGCATCGATTGCGGGAATTACGATCGCGTCTCCATAACCCTCAGTGGGTGCTTGGAGCAATTACATCATTGTACGATTCTCATCCATCTCGTCTCTAGTTTCGACAACGATATTAGGAACGTTCGTTTCTAATTCACGTATTCGTTGTTGATTCCTTCGATTTCGATTACCTTGATTCGACACGTTGCTAGAATTTGGATAATCACACGAACGAGTACGCATGCACTAGACGTAGAATGGGGGTTAGCAAAGAAGAATCTTTTTGGGGTTTTCCAATTTTTCAATTTTTTTTGGTTTTTGATTGTTTTTTAATTTTTTTTGGAATTTTGGTGTATTATGTAGATAATTAATCCACAAAATCTATCCACTAATCAAAAGTCTCGATTAATGAATCTAAAGAAAATGAAAGTAATCACGTGAAGTGAAAACCTTCGTCGACTTAGAAACGTTGGTGGAACACCCAAAAAGTTTTGAGGGTTCAATAATATAAGGACAAAAATTAGATTAATATTACTTGAGTGACAAACCCTTAATCAATACGAGGCGGCGTGAAGCAGTTAAGAGTATTTTTTCCCTAGGCCGTGAAATACAACCGTCTTATACCCACCTTATAGTTTGTATTAATTGAGATTAAACCAGTTAAGAGTATTTATCTATTTTTCCTTTGACTTTTGTTTTATCGATACACTTAATAATGACCGAAACGCCCACTTTTAAGGTGCATTTTCACGCGTATTTAGATAAATAGTTCTAATTAATTGTGCTACATCAATACAATATATTATTCATAAGAAAAACGAAAAACGATTTTGTGTTAATTGATTTCAATTTAACAATTTTTATTTTTATGGCTAATAATATATACAAAAAATAAAAAAAAAACGAGTATGTACGATATTTACGCTTTCCCAAAATGGAAAGTCAAAAACGCAGTACAAAGAAAAACACGATATATAATAGGCACTAAACACACCTCCCCGGCAGCGGCACCAAAATTGATGTAAGGTTTTTACACTTCTTTTAGGAAAAAGAAATATATGTGGCAAGTATTAGACGTTACGATTTAGGAAAACCGTAAAATCCGATATTGCAAGTTCGTTCTCGATGGAGGTGTATGCGTTAGGCCAATATTTAAAAAAAAATTTGGATTAGTTCATTTTTGGAAGAGAGAAGATTGAAAATTAAATGACGAGTTACGCTAAAATTTAAACTACGACTTAAAATAAAATGTAAAACGTAAAAACGCGACGAAATTAAAAGTTAACGAAAAATTCTCAAAAAGTTAATTTAAGCTTCAGAGAATATATCTAGGGTTTACAAATAAACAATTGTCAAAACTTTTTAAATAAATTATTACCTAATTTTTAAACGCTAATGAAAGCCCTAAAAATCAAATAATTTAATATAAAATTCAAAACAAGATTTTAATGTTTGGAAACCTCCAATATACTTTTGTAACACTAAAAAGTATTTTTAAATATTTTTTTTACTAATTAAATCTATTTTAAATGGCTGAAAAAAAATTTTAAATTAAAATAATCATAAAAAATAAAATAATAATGGGAAAAATACAAAACCTTTTTCTAAAATTCTAAAATACTGAAGGTCTACGAAATTAATGGCCTATTCTATGTTATGGATTTGGTGGATTTATGTGGTTGATTGATTGATTAATAAAGAAGAAATGAAGGAATGAGATGAAGGATTAGAGAGAGAAAGGAGAGAAGGGAGAGAACTGTAGAGAGAGAAAGTAAGATGAATAAATGATTAAAGTGAAAATGGAATCAACAACCCCCTCCTAACATGCTAGGAGGGGTTATATATAGCCCACCCTACATGTGGGCTATATGGACTATACAATAAGTAAATAGATCACGAGCCCGTTACATAATTATAGTTGGAGTGACCGATCCTTCATAAATACGTAAAACGTATTTCCAACAATCTCCCCCTAAGGGAGGTCGCTCCAAGTTACAAAGTTCTAAATAGTCTATAACTCGTGATCTATGCTAACTAAGATGTGACCGAGACTTTATTGGGAAAAACGTATTTCCAACAATCTCCCCCTAAGGGAGGTCACATCTTTTTACAAAATCTTAAACCTAGCATCTATGCTTGAGTCTTCGATCTTGTTCTTGTGAATATGCTTGATGTGATCTTTGACTTTAGTCTTGAGCATGTTTCCTTGCCTTGACCTTGTGCATTCTTCACTTGTGATATTTGCCTCTTTGTGACTTCATGTTCCACATACTTATACTTTTAAATTCTTGAATGCTTCAGAGTTTGATACAGCGGAAGACTTGACCTTCAGGCTTTCTTGAATTTGTTGAAGTACTAATTGTATGTAGTATAAGCATGTGGTGACGACTTCTTCTGGATTGTACACCGCAATGCCACCTTCTTGTTACGCTGCATAAGACAGTTAGCAACAAACAATATACACGGATGAAATGGCCTTGAACATTTCATTCTAATTCGGTAGCAATTTACCTCCGGTCGGTGAAGACCGTTGGACGATATTAAATATCGTACTTGTGGCAGGTAGTTTCAATAAAGAACCTCCTTGACAAGATTTCGCGGGTAAACCCGTTCTCTTTACTCGACCGTCCAAAGCTGACTGCGAACGTAAAGAGTGGATCATTTGGATAATATTATCCGCATGATTTGAAGCCGTCAATTCATGTTCCTGGAACAAGTGAAGTTCAATTAAGAACCGCACCATCGTTGCTTTCCAGTTGTCACTAGCTTGATTCATATAGAATCTTGCAAGTTACCTACCAAGTGCTGTTTGATGTTAACACTAGAAGGATTTCCACTCGTCACTGTGATCAATAAAGAGTCACTCTGAGTGTTCTGGCAAGATCATATGATAATGCGTAGAGGCCTGGAACGTGTTTAAATTCATTTAAGAATTAAACCACTGTTGCTTTCCAGTTATCACAAGTTTGATTCATAAAGAACCGCACAAGTCACCTACCATGAGCTTTTTGATATTCGCTCAAGAAGGATTTCCATCTTCATTGTAAATACTTTCGTATTACTCGGATGTTCAGGCAAGATCATGAAGATTTTGCGTAGGACTCTTAAGATCTTTCTTACTTTTCACAGTGTGTGAAGAAGCAAGGAATAATGAAAGTGTGTCCTAATGAGATATTTGATGATCTCAAATGGCTCTAGACTCGATCGTGCATTTTGGATTTTTAGTGATCGGAGGCTGGAGAGGAGTGCCACCTTTTCAATACCAATTTATTCGGAGTGAATAAATCAATAGATAATGTGTTGATCTCCGTGTGATTAAAACAAATACCTTTTGAGAGATATTTGAGTTAGCTGGGAAGGGTTGTGCATTGCATCACTGGGTCCATGACGTCTTTCTTCAATATCGAGAATCATTAACAAAAATGATCTCAATAGCATATGTATTGACCCGGTTTCTGCCTAAAGTTGTAAGGAGGGCTTCTTTCTTTACACCCTTTATCTTTACATTTCTTTTTCATTCTTCAACCCCTTCAATGCTTACCAATACGTCATCACTAGCACCTTGTTGTGATTGTTCCAGTGCTAACTTAAGTACTTGGTCGGCATTCAGCTACGTTCACAATCTTTCTCCATCGTTCCTAAGGACTACTATTTCTAGCTATGGAATGTCCTTGGGAAGATTCCTCCGGTTCTAGAGAAATCATTGGACTTTAACCTATCCTACCATCCTTATGTCACCACAATCGTCACCGTCGTGAATAGAGATGTTTTGGGTAAGTATATGTCACCATGAAATCCATTTTGAAGTGCAAATCCATTTTGCTCCCCCTTAACATATGCTACGATATTCGAAAACATTTCGCACATGTCGGGATGAGCTAACACGTTAAGTCAAACCATTTATGATTGATCATATCCCATATTAAATCACATTTTCTCCCTCATATTAAAAATATTAACCCAATCGATGTTTTTAATATCAATTGATTTAATAGCATTTTAAGAAAATTTGGGAAGAAGAATGCAAATCCAATTATCTTCGTGATATTAACAAGCTCCCCCTCAAATTAATGAGGGTGTACTTGAAACGTAAATTAAATACCTTTTAAACACAAGTGTAAGGTATTTATTACGTGCAAAGATCAGATATAATAATGAATTCACAAGATTAGCAATGTACGAGGTTGGACCTGAATGATGGAGAACAGCATATGAAAGAAGCACATGGTTCTTGTTCACGAATGTTGGTCACCTCGTCATGTTCCCGAGAAAATTAATTCCCGTTGTTGAGTCAAAGCTTTCCGGTGAAATGCTTGACTTGATTATGAAAAGCGGGTTACTATCTGAAATAATAGCAAACCATTTTGAGCATGTTTTAAAAGTTTGAACTTCTGCTCGAACTTTATTTACAACCCCGTGTCATTATTGAATGACATTTCTAGGTTCGTAAATATTATCGATTCCAGAAGACATGCTCGTTTTATCAAAACGTTTTTGAACACACAATTTTGAAAGATTTAGAAAAAACCTTTTGAGAAATTCTCGAAAAATTGTGTTCAAAGTTTTGAAAAACAATTACTTGAGCTTAAGATGTTGAATATCTGAAAAGCGAGCTCAAGTCCGAGAAGTTGTGAACTTCCCGTTGTTAAGGATAAGTTACCATCGGCGATAAACTTTCCTTTTATCTGAAGAACGAGTCCTAAGCTGACATTTACTTAGAAGTCGTGTTCATGAGCTTGAAAACTTTGACTGTTTTAACGGAAAGCTCATGACCGAGAAAGGTTAATTTCTCGTTACGAGGAAAAGTTCTCTTATTTAAAAGATCCACTTTCCTTTCTGAGCTTAAAACTTCGAATGTTTTAAGACAAGCTCATGACCGAGAAAATTGAATTTCTCGTTAAGAGGATAAGTTATCATAAAAGATAATCTTTCCTTTATTTTAATTTCGAGTTACAGTCTGACATTTAACTGTAAGTCATATACACGAGCTTAAAACCTTTGAATGGTTTTAATGTAAGCTCGTGTCCGAGAAAAATTAATTTCTCGTTGTAAGGATAAGTTTATCATCGGCGATAAACTTTCCTTTATTTGAAGAACGGGTTACCATCTGATATTTAATGATAAACCATATACACGAGCTTAAAACCTTTGAATGGTTTTTTAGGGTAAGCTCGTGTCCAAGAAAACTTAATTTCTTGTTAAGAGGGTAAGTTATCGTTGTGTGGATAAACTTCCCTGTCTCTGAAGTCCGGGTCGTCGTCTGTCATTTAACGAGGAGCCATAATGCATGAGCTTAAAAACTTGGAATGTTTTTGATATAAGCTCATGCCCGAGAAAAATGAATTTCTCGTTTTTAGGATAAGTCATCATCGGGATGAACTTTCCTTTCTTTGAGGATCGAGTTACAGTCTGTTATGTGACTGTAAGTCCTTTTTGCAGCTTAACCATGAATCCCCTGAGACATTTGTTTCTCTGATATCTGCTTCTTCAGCAACCAAACTCTAAGAGTGTCCTTAGTTGAACGGTACACAACGATTGGACCGCTTCGTTCTTTTGGAACATCAACTTTGGTACCTGCATTCTCATTAGGAGTTTGTACACTTTTGCATGGATTAGCGACATCTATTTTAGAAGCACGTAGGGGTTCACGGTTTTCTGTTCTTGTGTCAGAGGTGGCCTGAAGGGATGATTCACTTGTCTTAGTTGGCAAACGTTTCCTTTTATAGAAAATCTTAAGTTCAGGCTTAAGTGATGTATCATCCTTTGCAATTTCCTCCCTAGTAGTCTTCGTAGAATCAGAGGCTATCCTAGTTAAAGGGCACTCGTTTCCTACAATAGTGAAAGTTCTACCAGTGGGGTGCCACATTTTGCCAACGGGTTTGATTTTAGCAACCCACTGGGATTTAAGTCTAGCACGGGAGTTCACCTCATTAAGCAATTTTTTGATACAAGCATCATGATTTGCCGTAAAGACACATTTTCTACATGTTTTACAAGTAGCATATTTAATGTCCGAGTAAGATCTAGAATCCCTAGACGATTGATTGTTGCTCCTAGGATTGGACATGCTACGGTTAGCAGTGTTGGGTAAACTAGAAGGCATCTGACTAGGTTTGGAATTCCTATCTCTTACATGTGTCTTTTGCTTAGCTTCCCTAAGATCAGATTCATGGCAAACGTCATTTGAACTAGTTCTAGACGTGGTCTTGGTATTTTTAGGGAAACTAGAGGCAATCATATGATTTGGTCTTGCTAAAGCTGGAGTGATCACATTGGGCCTAGTAGCTGGAGTGACTGGTCTAATAAGATGAACCAAATCAACTTGGGAGGCAAACCGCGGTCTCGAGGATTGTGGTCGCTCGGATCTAAATGCAGTAGGTTGTCTGACAATCGGTTGTCTGACGAACTGATTTGTAGGCGGTTTCCCCAAGATTGATGGTTTTTCAAGCTTAGTGTCCACACTAGGTCCTTTACTTTTCCTTAACTCGTTTTTCAACGCAGCTATAGCAAAAACCTTTTCCTGTAATTGGGCCTTTAATGTTTCATTTTCTTTAAGCACGTTATCTTGGGATGCCAGCTTAGATTCAAGCAGTTGAATTTGTTTCAAAAAATTATCTTTTTCAGCTTTAGAATCTAGAACAGTTTGATCCAATTTTCTTTCAAGAACAACGTTTGACTTTTCAAGTTTTTCAAAGTATGTTTCAAATTTGTCCGTTTTCTTAGAAAATTCAAGTTTGGCATCCTCAAGGTCTTTAGATTGCCGAGCTACGATCGTTTCGAGCTCTTTAATCTTAGAATCAGAATCAGTTAACGAGGCAGTTATAAAGCATTTATCATGATGAACTGTAGCATTTTGAACACTTTCTCCCCCATTATGACTCACATCGGATGAATCATGAGTGGTATTTCTATCACTCTTGTCCATCCCATGTTTGTCATAATTAGGTTCAGAATGCTCAATATGCGGCATGTCATCAGCATATACATCATAAACCACATTACACTGTACCACATCGAACTTTCAGACTTGATGATATTAAATTGGAGGAAAGGCGTGAGTTGTGTCACAAGAGCCTTATAAGCAAGTGCCGATGCAGAGTGATTAAAGTTTTCATTGTTGAGTTGCTCTGCGAGTTGGGTCAAAGCAGTAAAAATGGAGTCGATGAATATATGACGATCTTGTCCAAAAATTGTCACAAATTCACTCCCTCCTTGAAGCCGAGAAAGAGTAACTAGATGATATTGAAGCATTTGAAATGAATTTATACCACTTTCCCTAGCTTTGTCGTGCATTCGATGCAAGTCTCCCTCTTTAAGTGTCGAATTTAACGGATCCATTGAAAATCGAGGAAGATGATGTGGATGTTGTAGTTTGCAGGATTTTACAATTCGATTCGGCTCAAAAGATGTTGACGGCTCAAACGATTATGAATTAAACCCGATCAAAAATCCGTATTTGCTAAGTATAAATCCCGTCACTTTCACTCGTCAGTTTTGACTTCAAATCCGGCCAGAATAATGTTTAACCCGACAAAAAAATTTTTTCGACGTTAACTTAAAAGGAAATACCCGCCTCAACGCGATATGTCAAAAACCAATAAACAAAAATTTTACTTAACTAAAAAAAAAAAAAATTAATTTTTTTTAAAAAATGAAAATATATATCTAAAAAAAAAATTAACTTTTCTTAAAAAAAAAGGATTTTTACTTAACTAAAATTAAAAATTAAAAAAAAATAAAACATAAACAAAATGAGAAAATGTGGTAGGTAGAAAGAAAATGTGGCCTGCGTGTCTTTCTTGTTATATCCGTCGAATCAAAATACGTGGCCCAATAGGAGGAGTGCCACCGCCCCACTTGCTAGTTTCTTTGTTTAATCCGCCCCCTCAAATCATTAAACCTAATATAAACTCTCTCTCTCTCTCACACAATACTCCTTCGTCTGAAAACTTCTCTCTCTCTCCTAAACAGATATCACACAAACGAAACCTAATCTATCTCTTTCCTCACAATCTTGTTACTTCCGCCTACAATACCTCAATCTCTCTCTCTGCTATGACTGAAACAACTCACAAAAAACAGTTACTTCTATCGCAGCCTCAAATATCCTCAATCAAAACTCCATCTCACAATATTTTTATGGCTTCAAGATCTTACAAAAGGTCTCGGGTAGGTTTATGTTGTCTTTTCTTTAATATTTTTGAGTCTCTCTTCTTCTGTGAGTCCTTCTTGAGTCTGTGAAGATTGAGTCTTTGAGAAAGAGTCTGGAGTGTTGAGTCTCGGTAAGGTTGTTTTGTGATACGAGAGGTCGAGGGTGAGGGTTATACGAGAGGGTGTTGTATTGGCTTCATTCGGAACTTTTCATTCATTCGGAAGAGTTCCGAATCGGAAGTGTTTTTAAAGATTGATTCGGAAGTTTTTTTTTTTTTTTTTTTTTCAAAACAATTGATTCGGAAGTTTTTTCTTAAAAATTGATTCGGAAGTTGTTCATTCGGATGTTGTTCATTCGGATGTTGTTGATTCGGATGTTTTGTTCATTCGGAACAGTTTGGTTCGGAATAGTTTGGTTCGGAAGTTTTCTTGCTTGATTCGGAACTTAATTATTGATTCGGAACATTTATAAAAGACTTACTGATTACTGTACCTCGAGACCCAAGAAAATGAAACTCTTGATTATGAAAGGACTTTATCAGTTTAGATGGACAAATTTGGGACAGAGATACTTGGACAAATGGACAGAATATGATAACCAGAAAACAGTTGACCAAAAAGTAAAAAAAATCCAAAAAAAATATAACTGATAACTTAAAACTGACCAAAAATTATAACTGATTAATAAAAATGTAAATAATAAACTGATTAAAAAAATAAAAAAAATAAAAAAGGATAAAAATTGATAAAAATTTATATAAATTGATAAAATTTAGAAAACATACCAACTTTTTATATAAATTGATTATTAAACTTGTGATAAAAAACAAATAAAAAAATATAAACTTTTTATAAAAACACAACCTTTTTGAGATATATAAAAAAAAATTTGATTTTTATATAAAAATTTGTAATTTTTTATCTAAAAAGTAAGTAAATTTGAAGATTTGATATGATTTAACATATAAAAACACAAACTTTTTATAAAAAATACAAACTTTTTAAAATTTAAGCATGATTAAATCAAAAACCACCAAAATCAAACAAAATAAAAGAAGAATAAACCAAACTAACCAAGGCTCTTGATACCAATTGAAGGTCTACGAAATTAATGGCCTATTCTATGTTATGGATTTGGTGGATTTATGTGGTTGATTGATTGATTAATAAAGAAGAAATGAAGGAATGAGATGAAGGATTAGAGAGAGAAAGGAGAGAAGGGAGAGAACTGTAGAGAGAGAAAGTAAGATGAATAAATGATTAAAGTGAAAATGGAATCAACAACCCCCTCCTAACATGCTAGGAGGGGTTATATATAGCCCACCCTACATGTGGGCTATATGGACTATACAATAAGTAAATAGATCACGAGCCCGTTACATAATTATAGTTGGAGTGACCGATCCTTCATAAATACGTAAAACGTATTTCCAACAAATACCCTAATGTATTGAGGAAAAATGAAAAAACTTGAAAATAAGCTAGATAAGACAATAACAATAAGCTGTTGATCCAAAATGTATTGTCAGTGGCAAGTTTGTACTGTCAGTGGGAAAGAATTGGTTCCCATTGACTATGTAATTTGGCCAAAAACAGACAATGGTCTATTTAAGCTTGTTTGATGGTTTGATAGTTGCTATTTTATGAGAAAATTGGCACCCCCACGAGCATAGGCTTGTGGGGAGTCAGTAATGGCACAAGAAACACAAACACAACCACATATTAAGCTACTATCAACCCTAGATCAGACAATCAAAAGAAATGTACAAAAATTGCCCCTTTGCTGAACTGTTTGGTATGACAGTGAGTATAAGACCACAATATCTTGAAATTAAGCAAACCAAGCATCAAAATACTAGCATACAACCCTAACCTAACCTAAATCTAGCTGCTAGCAAGAATCAAACCACAAATCTCACAAATTACACCCCTAGATGCCTACTATTGACAGAAAGGTGTTTTGCTAGTGCAATGTGCACCACGGTGAACTTCAAATGCTATTTTTAGCCACAAAAAGTTTACCAAACTCCAATACCAGATGTCACTTACCAATATCAACCTAACACATAACAGATACCATAATTCCAATTCATGAAACACAAAAAATAAGACCTAAAAGACATACTAATAGAAATGGTTGTTTGAAAGTAAAAACTTTCAAATGTTACTACCACTACCACTAGACCTAAATACCTCTGAAAACCAATTAAACAAAACAAATTTAAGATGTGCAGCCTATATTCAAGGGACTAGTTGTCACCCTGTCCCTTTGTAAACATACAACCAAACACCCCTATAAATTTTCTGTTAACAGATTCTCAAAGCAAATTGCATACAGAGTAAACTGAAAGCCCTTAATCCTAAACTAACATGCTTCAATACATTCAGAAAACTAAACATAAGCTTTAACATGAAAATGAACATGAACACATGGCAGACCAAATTTCATAAAAAGCACTTGAAAACAATAAAGTGGTAAGAGGGGTTACCACTTATGGCTTGCTCAGCCGTAGATAAACCAATGCTTCCTCACCACTTAGCTCACTTGAATGCTCATAAGGGTTAAGAGATGGCTACTATGGAGGTTCTTGTAGGGGTTCAATTGATGAACCAAGAACTCAAAATGAAAGAAAAGGGATGATATGATCTTCTAGTTACCTGCAATCACACAACACAACAAAGAAAAGTTAAAGTTGTAAAAGCTTGCCCAATAGATGTTGTCAATGCTATTGAGTAAGCTTTTTCAACAGTGAGTAACAAAAAGTGCAGAAAAATAAGTAGAAAAGATTCTTGTTTGAAATCTATGGAACACTCCAATCCTAGATAAAACATATGAAACCAAATCAAAATCAGCTTATACAATCTTGTGATGCTTATTTGGGTGTCAGCCAAATAAGCACACAAAAGCCTCTATAATCTGTGACTAGAAACAATATACTTGGCCAAGTGTCCTTGAACCAATCGTATTTTTGATAAAATTTTACACTAAATTTGCAAAAAAAAGTAATGGATTACACTATAAAACATTTAAAAGGAACACAACTTAAATATAAAGTTGAAAACAAACTTTCATTTGACTTAAAACTTTTACACAATGAAGCTAGAACAAAATATAGAGACACAAGGCGTCTTCTATGTATACTACATTTAGCATGAGTCTGGAAACCTAAGAAAATGAAAACCCTAGCAACTATGCTTTTCCAAAAATGCCCCTTGATTTGAACTTGAAATTCTGGTCAAAATGCCATGTGATGTTGTTCTTGGATTTTTGTGCTATGCCAACTGTTAAAAGTAATCTAAGCCGTATATAGGACCCTTTGGGAGAAAGAAATCCCATGGGGCCGTTGATTCGTTGTGACTATGTTGTTTTCTTGCCAATATGGTGCAGAGGACCATTGGGTAGGGTACAGGAGTAACGTGGGGTGCTTTTTGGTAGTGGGGAAAGGTTTAATTTTGTGTTAATTACGGATCTGGAAATGATTAGGCTTTACTCTTGTTTAATAAAAAATTGGGTTTAGGGTTCTTGGGAGTGATTGAAAGGGAAATTAGGATTAAAATAGGTTAGTTTAAAAATGGTATTAGTGGTGAGTGACGTAGAGGGTGACTGGTGGGTGTGGGTCGGGTTGATTGTGGTCTTAGGCTTAGGGTGTGTTAAGAGTGGGCTGGTGGTGGGATTGAATTGGGCTTATACCGGGTATTGATAGGGTTTAGGTTTAGTTTGTCCATGTTTGCCCCCTTGATTTCCATTTTTTGGCAATAAACTTCTTGGCAGCTTTATACTTCATTTCATTTGTAATAAATATTAGCCTAATTAAATATTTAGTCCCTCCACTTGATAAGTTATGAAGTAAGGACCAATTGTGTAACTTTAGGCATTCTTCAAAGGCATAACTTTTAAAGTCTTCATAATTTAGGGACCAAACTTGTAATTTTGGAATTTACATGGGTATAAAGTGTCAAATCTTAAAAGTTGGAGGACCACACTTGACAATCTTCAAAACTTCATGGACTTCTTTGGAAATTCATTGTTCGGGTCCGATTCTTTGTGCGGCTTCATTTCTCTTGTTCGTTTTTTTGTTTCTTTTATAACATAATGAACAAACACAAGCATATTTTATGGTATTTTATAACATTTTTACACATTTTAAGCCTGAAAATAACGATGAGACTATGTATAATTATAGTCTCATCAGTCCTCATCATGGATTTTCCGAGTTGCACCAAACCGATACTTTTTATAACGGTCTTAATCTTCACGAGCAAGATTCGTTAAATTCCGCCACGGGCAGTAACTTTTTGTGTAAAACTCCTAACGAAGCGTTGTTAATTATCGAGAATAGTTTGAATATTTTCCAACTCCATAACACCCCGAGTGTTTCCAATGTCGCTAATCTTAGTTAAGCAAGTAGCGACATTGAGAGGGTTGACACGAAATTCGATAAATTGACCGATGAGTTTACGTCTTTGTTGGTGGAAATGAAAAGGAAAGACGCTCCCGCTCTGGTAAAAGCGATTGAGGTTTCGTGTACGTTTTGTGGTGGACCTCATAATTACTACAAGTGTGCGGCTACGGATGGCCAAACTTTGAGCGTTAATGCGGTTTATGGAAATTTTAATACCAAATAAGCGGGTCCATCACAAGGTTTTAATTAAAATAATCTAGGCAATTGAAGGCCTACATAATCCTTGGATTATCCTAACCTAGGAATGATTAAAAGAGAGACAAATAGATAAAGAACTACAGAGAAATAAGAGAGATTTTTGAGAAAATATGTGAAAAGATGTAATATTAGATTGTAAATGTGTGAACTAACCCCTCCTAACATGCTAGGAGGGTTTATATATAGCCCACCCTACATGTGGGCTTTGTGGGTTATATCCTAACCTATTGGACTACGAGCCCATATAATCTACATACTGTTGGAGTGAACGATCCTTCCTAAATACGTAAAAACGTCTTTCTAACAATATCCCCCCAAGGGAGGTCACTCCAAACAAGGGGATTACCTAACTTACAATAATAAATTAAACCCAGCATACAATGCTTGTCTTGAGCTTGTATTCTTCGTCTTTCTTTTCTTTTTCTTTTTCTTTTTCTTTTTCCCGTGAATATGTTGAAATGATCATTGATATCGATCTTGAATATGTATCCCTTACCTTGATGTTTTGCATCCATCACTTGTGATATTCGCCTCCTCGTGACTTCATGTTCCACATACTTATACCTTTGTAATTCTTAAAAGCTTCAGAGTTTGATACAGCGGAAGACTTAACATTTAGGATTTCTTAAATTTTTTGAAGTCTTAAGTGTATAAAGTATAAGCATGCGGGGATGACTTATTCTCTGACTCCACAATGCCACCGTCTTCAAAGTAGTAACATATGTAGACACGAACAAAATGGATTTGAAATTTCATTCTAATTTGGTAGCATTTTACCTCCGGTCAGTGAAGAGAGTTGGACAATATTAAATATCGTACTTGTGGCAGGTAGTTTCAATTAAGAACCTCCTTTACAATATTTCGCTGGTAAACCCGTTCTCTTTACTCGACCGTCCAAAGCTGACTACGAACGTAAAGAGTGAATCATTTGGATAAAGTTATCCGCATGACTGAAGCCGTCAATTCTGATTCCTAGAACAAGTTTGATTCATTAAGAATCGCACCATTGTTTCTTTCCAGTTGTCACGAGCTTGATTCATATTGAATCTTGCAAGTTACCTACCAAGTGTTGTTTGAAGTTGACACTAGAATGATTTCCATTCGTCACTATAAATACTAAATAGTATCACTTTGAATGTTCTGGAAAGATCATTAAGATATTGCGTAGAGGGCTGGAACGTCTTAAAATTCAATTATGAATTGAACCACTGTTGCTTTCGTGTTATCACAAGTTTGATTCATAAAGAATCGCACAAGTCACCTACCATGATATTTTTTATGTTCACTCAAAAAGGATTTCCATCTTCATTGTAAATAATTGCGTATTACTTGGATGTTCAGTCAAGATCATGAAGATTTTGTGTAGGACTCTTAATATCTTTCTTACTTTCCACAGTGTGTGAAGAAGCAAGAAAATATGGAAATGTATCCTAATGAGATATTTGATGATCTCAAATGGCTCTAGACTCGATCGTGCATTTTGGATTTTTTTAGTGATCAGAGGCTGGACAGGAGTGCCACCATTTAATACCAATTTATTCGGAGTGAATAAATCGATAGATAACGTGTTGATCTCCATGTGATTGAAACAAATACCTTTTGAGAGATATCTGAGTTAGCTGGGATGGGTTGTGCAATACATCACTGGGTCCATGATATCTATCTATGATAGCATGTGAGTTGATCCGGTTTCTGCATAAGGTTGTAAGGAGGGCTACATTCTTTTTACCCTTTATCCTTACAATTCTTTTTAATTCTTCAACCCCTTCAATGCTTACCAATACGTCATAACTAGCACCTTGTTGTGATTGTTTTAGTGCTAACTTAAGTACTTGGTCGGCATTCAACTACCTTCACAAACTTTCTCCATCTTTCCTAAGGATTACTATTTCTAGCTATTAAATGTCCTTGGGAAGATTCCTCCGGTTTTGGAAGAATCATTGGACATAACCTATCCTACCATCCTTATCTCACCACAATCGTCATCATCGTGAAATAAATAGGTTGTGGGTAAGTACAAGTCACCATGAAATCCATTTTGAAGTACAAATCCATTTTGCTCCCCCTTAACATATGCCATGATATTCAAAAACATTTTGCATACGTAGGGATGAGCCATCACGTTATGTCAAATCATTTTTGATACACCATTTCTCATATTAAATCACATTTTCTCCCCGATACTAAAAATATTAACCCATCCGATATTTTTGATATCAATTGATTTAATGAGGTTTTAACAAAGGTTTTGGGAAGAAAAATGCAAGTCTGTTTTATCTCCATGATACCGATTTGTAATGATACCGATTTGTAATGATACCAATTTGTAAGAAATGATACCATATTTGTAGAAGTAGATCACATATTCACCATATTAGAAAAATAATGACAAGGTTGGACCTGATTGATAAGAACATCATATGATAGAATCACGTGGTTCTTGTCGGAAAATGTTGATCTCCTCTTCATGTCTGGAGTTATCTCTAGACACCACATGTACGATTGGTATTGTTGTCTTGACACAAATTATGAATTTTGTTATGACGTGTTGACACCAGTTGAAGGATGAATACTTTATCTTGATACCAATTTGTGATATGAAGGTCATGACACCAATTGGTAACACTGGCAATTCGTAAAAAGTCGGCATCAAGAATCTGAATACTAGACAATTGCTCCCCAAAAATTGTTGACCCGTGTTCTGTCTAAAGAGCTGTAGTCATCATTTGAGTATCCACATCATCGAGTATATACATACCAATTGCAAAGAACTTCGATTTGTAGAGATGATAACTTCATAGAAACAAGATTTCTCTCGTCATAAAAAATAAATGCACTGATGCGTACATATATTCATGTTAGATTGTGTTATAATGTAAACACAATCCCTTACATGGTTATAAAGTAAACCATGCCCGAAAAAATTAATTCATGTTGTTGAGCCAAAGCTTTCATAAGAAATACTCGACTTGAATATGAAAAGCGGGTTACTATCTGAAATAATAGCAAGCCATCTTAAGCATGTTTTAAAATATTTAAACTTCTGCGGGAACTTTATTTAAAAACCTTTGTCATTATTAAATAACATTTTTAGGATCATAAATATTATTGATTTCTGAATACATGTCCTCTTTTTCAAAAACATTGGTTTAAAGTACTCTCCCATAATATTGAAAATTTTAGACAAAATAATTTTGATGAATTCTTGATAAAATTGTGTTCAATGTTTTGATAAACCAATTACTTGAGCTTAAGATTTTGAGTGTCTTAATAAACTAGCTCAAGTCCGAGAAGTTGTAAGCTTCCCGTTGTGAGGATAAGTGATCATTAAAGATATACTTTCCTTTTAACTGAAGAACGAGTCCTAAGCTGACATTTACTAAGAAGTCGTTTTCATGAGCTTGAATACTTTTGAATGTTTTAACGTAAAGCTCATGACCGAGAAAGGTGAATTTCTCGTTATGTGGAAAAGTTCTCTTATTGAAAAGATACACATTCCTTCCTAAGCTTAAAACTTGGAATGTTTTAATACAAGCCCATAACCAAGAAAAAATAATTTCTCGTTACGAGGATAAGTTATCACTAAAGATAAGCTTTCCTAAAATTGAAGTCCAGGTTACAGTCTGATAATTAACTGTAAGTCATTGTGCATGAGCTTAAAAACATCGAATGTTTTTAATATAAGCCCATGCTTGATAAAAATTAATTTCTCGTTGGGAGGATAAGTTACCGCCGGCGATAGACTTTGCTTTCTTTGAAGATCAGGTCATCATCTATCATTTAACGATGAGCCATGATGGTAAGCTTTACCGCAAATCCTTTGAGACACTTGATTCTTAGATACCTGCTTCATTTGAAGTTGAGGTTTGAAGTGATATACATTAAGATTACTGCCTCGTTCTTGTTGGTTCTTGATCTCAGTACCTCCACTTGCATCAACAGTTTGCATACTTTCACATGGGTTAGAGATATCTATTTTAGAACCATGTGAGGATTCACAGTCAACCTTGGTAGTGCTAGAGGTAAATGTCCTTCCTGTTGGAACCTATTAAAGATTAACCGATTTAAAATCCTACCCTTGGGTTGCCACATAAGATTCAATCTAGGCAACATGGTTTTCTTATGCAAAGCGGAAGACTTAGCGGTAGAAAACCTATTTCCTTTTGGATTCCCTCTTTTAGAACGGGAGTTTAACTCTTCCATGACTTTAGTCACACAAGCCGCATGATTTCTCGTAAAGACACTTTTCATGCATAAGGAACAAACACCATGTTTGTGGTCCGAATGAGATCTAGAAAACCTAGTTCTTGCTTGTGTCCTTTTCTTAGGTTCCTCTACATAGTGATTATTAGGCATGTTATTCGACCTAATTTGTGGTATATTTTTAGAACTATACTTAGAATCACTAGTAACAGTCTTGTTCGCAGGTTTTGCATAGGCTGATTTGATCAGATTAGGCCTAGTTAGTGTAGTGACTGGTCTAGAAAGATGAACCATAGCAACTTGGGAGGCAACCGTGGTATCGAGGATTTTGGTCGCTCGGATCGAAATGCAGTCGGTTGTCTAACAGACTGATTTTTGGGCGATTTCCCCAAGATTGATGGTTTTTCAAGCTTAGTGTCCACACTAGTTCCTTTGGTTTTCCTCAATTCATTTTTCAGGGCCGCTAGTGCAAAAACCTTTGCCTGAACTTGAGCCATTAAAGTCTCATTCTCTTTTTATAATATATCTTGGGATGCCAACTTAGATTCTAGCAAAGTAATTTGTTTCAAAAAATTATCTTTTCAGCTATAGAATCTTAAATTTTGTGATCCAATTTTCGTTCAAGAACAACGTTTGCATATTCAAGTTTTTCAAAATATGTTTTAAACTTGTCAGTTATTTTAGAAATTTCTAGTTTCGCATCCTCAAGATTCTTTGATTGTTGAGCTATGATTGTTTCAAGCTCTTTAATCTTGGAATCAGAATCAGTTAATGAAGCCGTCATAAGGAATTTGTCATGATTTTTAGCATTTTGAACACTTTCTCCCCCATTATGACTAACATCGGATGAATCAGAAATGGTAAACGCTATCACCCTTTTCCATCCCATGTTTGGCATAAGTATGTTCGAAATGCTCAACATGCTATAAATCATTGGTACATACATTAGTTACAGTATTCAATTGTACCCCAACCATTGGCTCTTCATCATGCATGCTTAAGTCATGCTGGCATAAGTCTATGACACTGCTATCATCGTTAACCAAAGCGTTCTCCTCTTTGTCATCTATGTGACCATGTGTCTTCTCATGCATCTGCATCGTAGATTCTTGCGTTCCACTATCATGCGCTAGTGGAAGTCGTGATCTTTCAAAAATCAAAGACAAAACTGATGTCATGTATTTCAACAGTGAACCATGGAAATCTTGAACCTCGGTATGTGTGTGTCAAAGAAACGACTCACAAATCTCAGAATTTTCATATTTAATAATATTGAATAGGACGAAGTGCGTAAATTGTCTCACGAGAAATTTATATGCATGTGCTGATGTAGAGTGATTAAATTCTTCTTTGAAGAGGTGCTCTGCTAGTTGGTTCAAGTTGAGAAACATCGAGTCTATGAATGCATTACAATCTTGACCAAAGAGTGCCACAAATTCTCGTCCTACCTTGAGCTTGTGTAAGAGTCATTAGATGAAATTTAAGTAGACCAAATGAATTAATGCCACTTTCTCTAGCTTTGTCTTGCATTTGACGCAATTTTCCATCTTGAGACGTCGAATTCAATGGTTCCATTGAAGTTCGATGTGAAAACTGAAGTTAAGGATTACTTATTGATCGAGTAATGAAAGAACGTTGTTGGGTCAAAAAGTTGATGTGGCAGAAACTCAAAATGAAGAAACAAGACATTTGTTCAAGTGACGCTGACATGTGAAAGTTAGGCGTTGATACATGTATTTTGGACGCTGACACGTGAAAGCTAAATGTTGATGGATGTCTACGGTTTAATAGAATCTTATATTTAGGGAATATATTGAATATATTATTTATAATATATTTAGTATATAGTTATCTAAATAGAAGATATACATGTTATTCATAGTTATCTCTTGTAAAACCCTAATCCTTACACTATAAAAGGAACCAAGGTTATTAGGCTTTTCATATCATTCATACAAGATGTAAACCTAAAGCGTGCGTCGACTAGGTGTGGGATTCAATGTATACACACCTAGTGATTGTTGATTATTAATATAATTAGCAATCCAATTGTTTAATTCATGTGTTCTTTGTGCCCAAACACCTTGTTTCCTAACTATTGTTCTTTTCAGCTTTGATTGTTAATCATATGAACAATGGTTATGCCTAGCAGCTAAAAGATTCGAGGAAACCAAGGTTTCCACAGTTGGTATCAGAGCCTCGTGGCTCGTGATGCTAGGACCAACAAGGTGTTCGTGTTTTGAGAAGAAAAGAAAAATCCGTCTAGGGTTTTTCTGGGCGATTTTGTGTGCGCAACAGTATTCAGAAGGTCATAACTTTTTATTGAACCGTTGGATCGCCACAAATTTTTTTGTGTGTGTTCTACACACATATATCTAGATATCCACCGGAGGGATTGTTGAGATCTATCCCCCATAGAAAAAGTTATTAAGCGTCGAAGTCAGCAGTGGTCATATGCTGTTTTCTGTGAACAGTAAGAGTAAAAACGTGATTTCTCCTTCGTTAACCGTTGGATCGTCGTGAAATTCTCACTGTAGGTTCTTGGCACTTGTGTCTAGGATCTCATCAAAGGGATCTTCGATCTGAGCTCTCATGAAGAAGATATTCGATGTCGAAGTTCGCTGCAGTTTATGGTTTTCACATAAAATCATGATTTAGGGTTTATAAAACCCTAGATCGATTAGCCGCTGATAGATGTTGGTGTGACGTTGATAGATGTTGGTGTGACGCTAATAACTGTTTTTGGCCAGTTAAAAATATCGTTGAACCAATCTCTCCGAATTGAAAAATGAGTTTACTGTGCGACTCAGTCGTTCTTTGGTGGAAACAAATAGTTGTGTCGTTGTAGTATTAAAAATGTGCAAAACAATTAATGTAAATGACGTTAAAATAAAAGGTGTTAAAATAAATCTAAGTCTTATTAAAAGTAAAAGGTGAAATATTTAAAAACTTTGAAAAGTAAAATAACTAAATGACGGGAATTTAAAAGCGTGACGATAATTAAAGTTTGACAAAGTATTAAAATGACAACTTAAAAATTAAACAAGACAAAATAGAAAACAACACCCAATCGAAATATATTCCGATCGGAATGCCCTCACCTTGACCTGATCGGAATGCTTTCGTCGGAATGTACTTACCTATTGATCGGAATGATGATCTCGTCAGAATAAGGAATGGACCCTTGATCGGAATGCTGTCACCTATCCTGATCGGAATAACCAAACTTACCCTGATCGGAATGTCACAAACCTAGATCGGAATATGGTAAGAATACCCTTGGTCGGAATACTCAATCAGAATGAGTCTAAAGTACCCAATCAGAATCCTGTCACCTTCCTCTGATCGGAATACCAAACGCACCCTTGATCGGAATACTCACAAACCCTTTTCCGACCAAGCCAAGGAGCGCTGATCGGAAAGATAAACCCTTTTCTGATCACTGTGATCGGAATACACTAAAGGAAAACGAAATAAGCTAGTTTAAATAAGCTATAAACCAAATAATCACACTCCTAAAATCCTAATGAAAACCGTATAAGAAAAAGCTAATAAGCTACAGTTTAAAGACTTTTAAAAACACAAAATGAAACAAAGTTTACGAAGACAAACTCATATATGAAAATACCTTTTATAAAAACTTAGAAACTCAAAGATAAACACAAATAAGCTATAAGAATCAATAATCCAAAATAATCAAAAGCATAAAAACATAACCTTTAATCAAATAAGCAAGATAATAAACACATAAACATAAAGATCAAGCAAAGAAAGAAAGGTAGAATGAGAGATTAAAACAAGAAAATTAAAGAACACTTACTAGGAATTAAAAGGTATTAAAAGTGCAAGACAAGTATTTAAATTGACATGAATTTAAAGAGCAAGTAATTAAAAAGTGGAAGACTAATTGTCACCTTAGCCAACAAGAGTAAAAAATGAAATGCTAATGATCTATATATAGGGGAGGATTAGGGAATGCTTAGGAAGCTTCCTCCCCTCCTTCATTTCTTCTTAATTGCACCATTAGGTCCTTCCCTTCTTAATCTTTTGTTAATCTTGGACTTTAATGACTTTTGGCTCGGGATTTCTTTAAACTCGTCTTTTAATTCTTTAATAAATAAGACTTGAGTTCTTCGGCTTTTAGTAAACTTCCGTCTTTTGACTTTTTCTTCGATAAATCTTCAGAATTGGTCTTGGACTTCTGTTCTTTTTGCACTCTTGACTTCTTGACTTCGTCTTTCGTCTTTTTCTTCGATAAAAGCCCGTAAATGCTCGTGTTTTCTCCCCTTTTCACAATTTCGTCCTAAATCACAACAAAAACACAAACCACGCATAATTCCGACATAAAAGACATAAAATACACGTTTTGGCTCGGTTATTATTGTAATTAAGTGGTAAAAAGGATGGGTGTTTACACACCTATCAAATCCCCTACACTTGACCATTGCAATGTCGTCATGCAATGCATTAGTTACAAAGCAAGATTACATTTTTCATCATAATCAATCCACGTTGGCCTTTATTAAAGACATAGAAAATTATAAACATTCAAAGGAAGAAAATAAAGAAATCAAAAACATACCTTGGGTTTTGGAAATGTCATGAATAATCATCATCCTCAAGCTTTCACTTTCTCCAAACCAAGCTTAAAAACGAGATCATTGTTATTATAAGTTAGCAAACTAAGACGAACTCATGTGGGCCAATTATTCACTTAGACTCCCTTATTCCTAGGGGTATCTCTTATATTTTATTGTTGTCTTGAATGATCACGAGGATGCATTGTTGACTTATTTCGATAGTTATTTAGTCTCAAAATAAAGTGAACGATTTAATCAATAGTTAGCTAAAGGACAAAATCTTTTAAAACTGCTTCTCGGGACCTCATAAAGTTCATATCTTGGCATAACTCGCTTCGCGATTTGAGACCTTTCTCAGACCAATATTTGGCAGCGACTTCATACTTCGAACCTTGAGAGACGTTCATGAAATAATGGCCTTCTCTTCATATAGGAATTTCTTCACTTGAAGTTTTGAGAGATTCTTCATATTTGGACCACGACTTCTTCATTTTTCTTCAATCTTTATTTTAGACTTTGATATACAACGATCCGCCTCCTTTTTGACTTGGATCTATTTATCCTCTTACCTTGCTAGGGTCTTTTCGGATACACTTCTCCATGACTTTTGGGGAGTTTTTGCTTTTCGTCGTGTGTCTCGATCCTTCATATTGATTTTTGATAAATGATTCTTCACATCACTTTGGATCTTTAGCAACAAAATATAGCCCTCATGTCTTGTTAGGACCTTTTTGGACTCGCCAATCTTAGCATCCCGCTTCAATAAGTTATGCCTTGGCTATGAACTCTAATCCATACCGAGCAACTTTTAAACGATCTTGGGCTAGAAGCTAAGTAACTTTTCAAATCGTACAACCTTATTTATTGCAGATAAATTTCTTAGCAAGCGATGGGAGAATAGGCTCATAATTAACTCACATAAATTCACGAAGGAATACCGAACTTATAATTGGCTCTATCATCTCTCGTTCTCCACAGTTTAAAATCTCAAGGAATGAGACTCGTGGATGCTTAGCCTATTAAATTAAAGTTTTGGGTTTTCGAGTCGCCTATAGGATCTTGCAAATTCTTAGAATTTTTCAAGTTTAGAAATCGCATTTTAAAGTTCCCTTGATAAACGACTCTCTAGGATCAATTATAGGAACTTGTGAAAAGTTCTTGTTCTTAACCTGTAAGAGTTAAGACTTTCGCGTTTTATAGCTCCCTATATAAAAGCCTAGCAAAACTTGACTTAAACATGTTAAGGATACTAGCTAGAGTAAACTTACATAAGTAAACTCGGGTTGAGTCAAAAGATTCACAATGTTTGAAAATTAAAACCACAAAGAAGGAAAAATAACTATACAAAGATAAAAACTAATAGGCCAAAATAGATCAAAAATTTTGAAAAATGTCGAAAAACTGATTTCCCGGTTAAAATGAGGACAAATACAAGGAAAAGGCCACTTAACTTCGATAGAAGTCCCCCTACACTTAATATAAACATTGTCCTCAATGTTTAAGCATGTGGGAGTAAACTCCCCTACACTTAGGACATTGTGCACTTTGTTTAAATCTTGCTAAGGAAGAGACAACTAAAGAGATTCCTATTTTAATATTGAGAAAATATAAAATAGTGAATCGAAAAGAGTTTAGGATAGAACCGGGAAGAAGTGAACACGAAATCATGGGTCGTCAATAATCATCAAGAGTGGATCATTGAAGATCAAATCCCTGATTAGGAGAGGAGAGGAAATAGCAAACACCAACGGGTCTCCCCTACACTTAGGATAAAGAAAGCGAAACGATAGATACATGGGTTGCCTCCCAAGAAGCGCTTGATTTTTGTTTACCGAGTCGTGAGCCTGACTCGACCTTGATCATCAAAGGAAGAAGCATGAAACATATCCACCAGGATCAAAGACATAGTTTTCGTCCATCAAATAGCACAAGCTTAAGGCGAACAAGGCAAGCCAAAGAAGAGTAGGCAATGTTCCCTTAAGCAACGATGGAGCACGGTGGAAGAAAGGGTGAAGTGGTGCAAGCATATTTCCATAAGTTCCAAAGATATTTCCTTTTATTTCATCAGATGGATACTGAGATGGCTGCAGAATAACGATACCGGGGTCGAACACCTTTTCCTTTAGGGGAAAATAGCACTCAGGCTCAGCAGAATGGGAAGAAGATCCGCGGATAAGATGTACAACCTCGTCCTCAGAAGGGGGACAAAGAGGTGTTAAATCATATGTGCTGCGGATATTGGTGTCGACCGGTTTCTTCTCCTTTGAAAGAATGTTCTTCAAATCCATAGTAGGATCAAGACGATAATCTTCAAAGTCCAAAGGAGGAGCATCACTCTCATGAGGGAAGTAGGTATTGAGAAACGTAGAGAAGTCTTCCTCAAATGAGTAATCATCCAAAGTAGGATTAAGTGATGGCGGAGGATCTTCATCATGTGAAGAATCACTCGAAAGAGTATCGGCCTCATCAAAATCATCATATGTGGGCAGATCGGGATACTCAGAAGTAAGGTCATCATAATCATCCGAATCTGAGCTAGAATCATCATCATAAGCATCAAAGACCGGTGGAGAATCATATATGGGAGAAGGTTCCAAATTGGAGAGAGAATCATCCACATCATCATGAAAGAGTGGATTATCAATGCAAGAGTCGAATAGCGGATTGTTGTAGATGACAAAATCATCGAGCACGTTAATCATATTCACTGATTATCGTCCATAGGATTTGCTTGTAAGCTTCCCCATTTTAAAAACTTGTGAATCATTCCCGACTCTTAACATTAATTCACCTTCAGCCACATCAACTAAAGCTCGTCCGGTTCTCAAGAATGGCCGACCAAGTATTAAAGGAATACGAGGGTCCATTTCATAATCAACTACGACAAAATCGACCGGAAAGTAAATGTGCCAACTTTAATGAACACGTCTTCGGCAATACCAACGGGGTAAGCGAGAGTGCGATTTGCTAGTTTGAGATTCATCTTCGTTGGAGTAAGGTCGGGTAATGATAGTGTTCTCCAAACACTCAAAGGCATAAGATTAATACTGGCCCCGAGATCAGCTAGGGCAGTAAATTCTTCAGTTTTGTTGAAAATGCAAGGCAACACAAAACGACCGGGATCTCCAAGCTTTTCTGGAAGTTCTTTAAGAATAACTGCAGAGCAGTTTTCATTTAAGCGTGTGTTGGCGAGCTCAATCAGCTTCTCCTTCTTGTTAAGAGATTCCTTAAATGCTTTAACAAATTTCGGCATGTGGACTAGTGCTTCAACAAGGCTAATGTTGATGTTCACTTGAGAGAGCATCTTCACGTAGCTTGACACTTGACAGTCATTCTTGGTTAGCTCGTTGGTCTTGCCTAAGCGAGAAGGATATGGGATATTGGGTTTGGGTGGGGAAGGTGAAGGTGGTAAAGGTTGAGATGTTGAAGGTTCCTTCCTAGGTGCATCGTCATGACGAGGCGGAGACGGTAATGGTGCACTAATATAGGTGTAGGAGGAGTAGGGATAAATGGTGGTGGAGGAGGTGTAGATGATGGGGGCGGGATCGGTGGTCCTACGATGGTGACTCCACTACGGGTAGTAATAGCACTCACATTTGCTCGCGGATTGGTGACGGTGTTTGAAGGTAGAGAACTTGAAGTAGAAAGTTGAGCGGCAGGCAAGAAACTAGCAAGCATATTCTTCAAATCATTCGTTTGATTGCTGAAGGAGGATTGAATATTATCTCGAAGCTCGAATCGAATGTCATTCCCTTGCTTGGTGATATCTCCTATTAAATTGATAATTTGGCTCTGCAGATTCTTGATTTGCTCACCTTGGGTTCTCATGATGGCTTCAACATCCGGATTAATGGGTGGGGTTTGTTGAGCGGGTGGGTGATAAGGTGTAGAAGCTCTTGGTGGGATTTGGTTGCTTCTATTGTAATTGTTGGCGGGGTTTTGGTTTTGAGGAGAAAAACCGGGTGAAAGGTAATTGTTGGACCGGTAACTCAGCAAATTTCTATTCCCTTGAGGTCGAGCTTGGTAATTTTCCGGTGAATAATTACCATAAGCTGCATACACATTTTCCGGATTTCCTTGAGTAGAAGGACAATCGGTGTATGAGTGAGGACCACCGCATGTTTCACAAGAAGGTGCAACCGCTTTAACTTGTTGTTCTTGGTTGGAAGCGAGAAGCAAGATACTTTTGCTGATTTCAGTCATCATGCGGGTGAGTTCGGTCATATCAGGGTTTGCTGAAGTAGAAGAAACATTGACTCTCGGGTTGTTCCTTGAAGAAGCGGAGGAATCCCAGTTTTTCTGGTGAGTAGTCATGTTCTCAATTAGCTCTCTACACTCCTCGGGTCTCCTTTTCATAAATGTGCCACCGGCGGCTGCATTAATCGTATCACGATCACGAAAAGTCAAACCGTTGTAGAAAGTATCAATCAATGTGACAGAAAGCATGTTGTGGTTTGGACAACGATCAATCAAGACATTATATCTTTCCCAAGCATCAAAAAGAGATTCATCGGGTTCTTGCATGAAACCGCTGATTTGATTGCGAAGGCTCGAGACCATAGATGGTGGAAAGTAGCGCGACAAAAAGCGTTGAGTCATGTCATCCCAAGTATGAATGGAATTCTTCGGGAGACGATCAAACCATTTCTCGGCATGATGTGATAAAGTATGTGGAAAGAGTTGAAGGCGAAGAACATCCATTGTGGCACCAGGCAACCTCATGCTTTGAGTGATTGTAATGAACTTGTCGAGGTGTTCGTTGGCATCATCATCAGGCAATCCACGGAATGGGTTAGTTTGCACTTGCTGAATCATGTGGTGCTTCAACAAAAACTTTGGAGCCGTGATTTGCATCGGCGCAATCGGTCCACCTCGTCCAAACATGGTAGGTTGACAAAGCTCCTCCATTGTCCGAAGATCGGGCTGTGGAAGAACATTGTTGTTATTGTTGAGGTGCGGTGGATTATTGTTGTTGTTAACACCTGACATACTTAAATCTTCTCGAGTCTCGGGTTCTTGATAATTAGAAGATCTAGTACGCATACACCTACAAAGGCAAAAGAAAAAAATATCAAACACAAAGACAATATATATACACAATAAAAATAAAATCTTTTTGGATTTTTGAAATTTTTAATTTTTATGGATTTTTATCAATTTTTAATTTTTATGGTTTTTGAAATTTTTATGCAAGAAAAATAACGCTCACAAGTGAACGGATCCCAAAAAGCAACGCGTCTCTCACAGAAAACCGTTAATCTTTACGAAAAGAGGCGGCAGCGGCGCCATTTAATAACTGTTTTTTGGCCAGTTAAAAATATCGTTGAACCAATCTCTCCGAATTGAAAAATGAGTTTAGTATGCGACTCAGTCGTTCTTTGGTGGAAACAAATAGTTGTGTCGTTGTAGTATTAAAAATGTGCAAAACATTTAATGTAAATGACGTTAAAATAAAAGGCATTAAAATAAATCTAAGTCTAATTAAAAGTAAAAGGTGCAATATTTAAAAACTTTGAAAAGTAAAATAACTAAATGACAGGAATTTAAAAGCGTGACGAGAATTAAAGTTTGACAAAGTATTAAAATGACAACTTAAAAATTAAACAAGACAAAATAGAAAACAACACCCAATCGGAATATATTCCGATCGGAATGCCCTCACCTTGACCTGATCGGAATGTACTTACCTCTTGATCGGAATGATGATCTCGTCAGAATAAGGAATGGACCCTTGATCGGAATGCTGTCACCTATCCTGATCGGAATAACCAAAGTTACCCTGATCGGAATGTCACAAACCTAGATCGGAAGATGGTAAGAATACGCTTGGTCGGAATACTCAATCGGAATGAGTCTAAAGTACCCAATCGGAATCCTGTCACCTTACTCTGATCGGAATACCAAACGCACCCTTGATCGGAATACTCACAAACCCTTTTCCAACCAAGCCAAGGAGCGCTGGTCGGAAAGATAAACCCTTTTCCGATCATTATGATCGGAATACACTAAAGGAAAACGAAATAAGCTAGTTTAAATAAGCTATAAACCAAATAAGCACACTCCTAAAATCCTAATGAAAACTGTATAAGAAAAAGCTAATAAGCTACAGTTTAAAGACTTTTAAAAACACAAAATGAAACAAAGTTTACGAAGACAAACTCATATATGAAAATAACTTTTATAAAAACTTAGAAACTCAAAGATAAACACAAATAAGCTATAAGAATCAATAATCCAAAACAATCAAAAGCATAAAAACATAACCTTTAATCAAATAAGCAAGATAATAAACACATAAACATAAAGATCAAGCAAAGAAAGAAAGGTAGAATGAGAGATTAAAACAAGAAAATTAAAGAACACTTACTTGGAATTAAAAGGTATTAAAAGTGCAAGACAAGTATTTAAATTGACATGAATTTAAAGAGCAAGTAATTAAAAAGTGGAAGACTAATTGTCACCTTAGCCAACAAGAGTAAAAATGAAATGCTAATGATCTATATATAGGGGAGGATTAGGGAATGCTTAGGAAGCTTCCTCCCCTCCTTCATTTCTTCTTAATTACACCATTAAGTCCTTCCCTTCTTAATCTTTTGTAAATCTTGGACTTTAATGACTTTTGGCTCGGGATTTCTTTAAACTCGTCTTTTAATTCTTTAATAAATAAGACTTGAGTTCTTCGGCTTTTAGTAAACTTCCGTCTTTGGAATTTTTCTTCGATAAATCTTCAGAATTGGTCTTGGACTTCCGTTCTTTTTGCACTCTTGACTTCTTGACTTCGTCTTTCGTCTTTTTCTTTGATAAAAGCCCGTAAATGCCCATGTTTTCTCCCCTTTTCACAATTTCGTCCTAAATCACAACAAAAACACAAACCACGCATAATTCCGACATAAAAGACATAAAATACATGTTTTGGCTCGGTTATTATTGTAATTAAGTGGTAAAAAGGATGGGTGTTTACACACCTATCAGACGCTGACAAGGCATGGATGAGGCGATGATGGCCAGGCGCTGACAGGTACAAAATTGGCGCTGTTAGGAATAAAATTGACGCTGACAGGAGGCCTTGACACTTGTTGTCCGATATATACATTTTCAAACGCCGACAAGTGTTGTCCGATATTGGACAACACAAAGAGTTGATATCTTGGACAAAGGAAGATATTGGACAACAAAAGGAATAGCTGCTGTTTGGAAAATTTATAGGATTTTGGCACACAAAAAGAGGTATTTACACACGAAGGTACATGGGATCTCCGTTTTTATACAGAATATCAACTTGATATTTATGGCTCGGATATTTTTAGAAGGGGTCAATGATTTTTAAGTAAGTTAGCAACAATTCGTGAAGAATTTGATGGATATTTTAGATTATGTAATCGGGATAGCCTTGTGAAAGAGTTATCCAATCTAAGACTTTTACATATGGTATGAAGATGTTATTTCATTAAAATTTGTCATGAAGAGGTGTTGGCTTAAGGGGAATAATTCTTATGGTAAGTTTGATGTTCGAAGAAGATTTTCGCGAGTTTGTGTTTCATCATATTGTTAAAGTGGTGGACATCAGCCATTGACTTTAACAATAACTTGTTTGTGCTTATATGGTTGGTGACGAAGACTTGTCAAATCTAGCAGTGTCTGATGCTATCACTTGAAGGGTTAAATTATCGTGCTCAGTGTCTCACAAAGGATGAGGATTTTGACAATGGGATCGAGGTCTACTTATATTTTTCTCTAATGGTATAAGTTCGACATCACATGGATAGTACAAGACATGGAACACAAGTTTGGGTTGTTCTACTGCTACATCAAGATTATTATCGTTATTTTTCTTCAAGATCATTACATAGAGCCTACATTTGGAGAATCTTCGATTGCATACATTATTTTCTTCCCTATTGATGTGACAAAAAGGGGAAGACATGCATGCTACACTTGAGGGGAAGCAATTTGAAGATGATGTACAACTTACAAGAGATACACAAAGAGTTTTGCCGACATCAACTAGGGGAAGATTGTTGGGTCAAAAGGTTGATGTGGCAGAAACTCAAAATGAAGAAACAATACATTTGTTTAAGTGACGCTGACATGTGAAAGCTAGGCGTTGATACATGTATTTTGGACGCTGACACGTGAAAGCTAAGCGTTGATGGATGTCTATGGTTTAATTGAATCTTATATTTAGGGAATATATTGAATATATTATTTATAATATATTTAGTATGTAGTTATCTAAATAGAAGATATACATATTATTCATAGTTATCTCTTGTAAAACCCTAATCCTTACACTATAAAAGGAACCAAGGGTTATTAGGTTTTTCATATCATTCATACAAGATGTAAACCTAAAGCGTGTATCGACTAGGTGTGGGATTCAGTGTATACACACCTAGTGATTGTTGATTATTAATATAATTAGCAATCCAATTGTTTAATTCATGTGTTCTTTGTGCCCAAACACCTTGTTTCCTAACTATTTTTCTTTTCCGCTTTGATTGTTAATCATATGAATAATGGTTATGCCTAGCAGCTAAAAGATTCGAGGAAACTAAGGTTTCCACAAAAGTAATTGTGTTTGTTGTTGTAAGAACAATACAAAGTTTTACAATTTGTGGAGAAAAATAAATTCGCGGGATTTTACAAACCACCGAATAAACCATAAACGTTCTTGATTTCTTGATTAGTGATGAAAAGTTGATAAAATCCCCTATATATGTGTTCATGAAAAACCAAAAATCTCATAGACCAAATAACTCACGATGTGAAAAAATTTCTAATTCACGATTTTTACAATTTTGGAATATTGAAAAATTCTCATTTCGGAATATGGTTCTCGGAATAATTGTTAGCCAATCTGAAATAGTTAGAATATCCCAATTCGCAATATTTAGAAAACCCTAATTCACAATGATGGAAAACTTTCCCAATTCGTAATGTTGAAAAATCTCCCAACTCGCAATAATTTAAAAGTCCTCAACTCGCAGTACAAGCTGAACTCGCAATAATATGTTCAACTCACAATACAATTTGAACTCGCAATAATATTCTCAAGTCGCAACAATATGCAGAACATTCAATACAAGTTGAACTCACAATAATATGCTAAACTCGCAATACAATCTGAACTCACAATAATATGTTGAACTCGCAATACAAAAGCCCAATTCGCAATATTTATAAAATGCCAATTCGCAATATTTTTTAAAATGCCAATTCGCAATATTTTTAAAATGTCAATTCACAATATTTTTAAAACTCTCAACTCGCAATATTTATGAATTCCTCAACTCGCAATATTTATGAATTCCTCAACTCGCAATATTGTTGAATTTGGAATATTTAGGGTTTATGAAGTTGCAATATTTCGAAAAATAAAATCTTTTTTGATCTTAGAAAAGGCAACTTTTTCAATGTTTTCCGATGAAACGAGTTGTACTGTCAAGGTTTATAGCATCATAGGGACTAGAAATATACAAACTTTTTCAAATTTATGACGAATATTTTGAAATCAAGATTTGTACTTTTATGAACTTTTCTTCACCAAAATCAATCCACACACCAAAAAATTTTGTGTTTTTAGCCGAAATAAAAAAACCCAAATCACTAATAAGAGGTATTAGATGATTTGTAGAAAGTCTAAACCATAAAAAACACAAAAAAAAAATTTGGATCTTGGCTAAAATCAATCAAAAACTCACAAATTCAATGAAACAAACACAAAAATAAAGCAATCATCCCATGGCTCTTGATACCAATTGAAGGCCTATATAATCCTTGGATTATCCAAACCTAGTAATGATTAAAAGAGGGGTACTGATATGAGCTTAAACTCATATCCTTTTATCAACAAATAACCCTAAAACATGAAGCAAAATACCAATTTATCTTGCAAAAACAGTGTTATGTGGTATGTTTGTGTTTGTGTACACTTGTGTAGGTAAAAGGATACATTTTCAAGCAAACAAAGAAAAATCAAGCTCAAATGGATGAAAAAGACAAAGAAGGATCAAAAGTGACAAGACTTTGAAGTATAAGGACCTATCTTGACAAACTGCTAAAGTTGAAGGACTAAAAGTGCAAATATTGTGAAAGTCAAGATTCAAGTCAAACTTGGTCAACTCTCAAGTCAACTCAGTCAAAGGACCATTTTGTTCAAGAATGAAAGTTGAAGGACCAAATATGTCAAAAGAATGAAGCTCCTAGCTCAAAACAACAATCTGCCAAGTATAAGGACTAATTCTGCCAAAATTTGAATGTTATTCAAAGTTAATCCATGTGTACAACATTTCAGCCAATGAGAAGAGAGAAAAGTGAGCACATGGATCACCAACTCAGCCTCATTTAATTCCCACTCAGCCGCTTTGCAATTAATACTCAATCTCAACAGTATGATCCGTGTGATTAACTTTTAGCCAATCACATGTTGACACGTGGCATCTTCTTCATCCAAAATTTTCACCAGGATCGCGTTTGAGCTACAAGCCATTTCATGAAAAGATTTCAACACCAAAATTTATCATTTTGAAGAGACGAACACAATGGTGCCAATCAATTAACATGAAATCAATTATTGAAGAAAAACCCAAATCCTTGTTCATACCTGCAAATGCCATTATGCAGAATTGTCCACGTGGAGAGCTGGGATTGGTCCTGACACGTCACCAACCCCAACAAACTCCTCCTTCATGCCTATAAATAGATGGATAGGACTTCATTTGTATGGGTAGCTTAATTTTGTAAAAACACATAGTTTCTCAATTCCTTTCCCTTTCCTTCATTTTTACCCTAGCTACTCAAGAGTCTGACAAACTCTTGAGTTAGTTAGTTAGTTAGTAGCTCCTCAACAACTTTGTAACCGTTTTCATTGAATAAAATTCAAATTCATCCTTTCCCGCCAAAACTGTTCTTCATATTCCTGCTCATTTCCTGCTGCTATTGGATACTGTTGTTGCTGTTTTGTGTTTGTTATGATCATAGATTGATCATAACTGACATTGAAGGAGTTTGTAGCTGATTGAGCAGAATTCAGTTCATTCCATAGTTTTTGAAGATTTCAAGCATGTTGATGATTCCTGTTGATTTGTTAGCTGTTCTTGTTGATTGATTGTTGTCCTAGTGATAAGGTGGTGGTTATCACTAGGCTAAGAGAGCTCAGCGCTCCTCTTCTTCTCAGTGGTTTACTACAATAGGTTTTAAAGCTCTTGTTTTAGTTCCACTCAATAAGTCAAATGCATGCTTTCTTTTCATAGTGTAATTTTGATGGCTGCATGATAAAAGTTGTTTAGATTTGCTCTTTGTTGGATCTTGATTACTTGTAGCTTAATCTGTTTACTTGTTCTTAGTTCTGGTTTAAGTTTAGTCTTAGCTTATTTTCAGTAGAATTTGGTACTTGCATCTTGTATGGTCATAGCTGTTCTTAATGCTCACTTTCAGTCTTAAAACCATCTCATTTGGAGTCTAAAATTTGGTAGTCAAAAGCATTTGATTCAGCTTAAACTAGATCTTAAAAAGCCTTTGTAAAAGTTTGTAATATCAGTAAAGGAGTGTTTGGGATTAGCTTAAAAAGAGTTTTCAAGTATTGAGTTTTGGTTTGTTAAAGGTCATTTGCAGTTAATAGGTGGTAATATAGTGTTTTAAGTCTTTTACAAGTCAAATTAAGAGTCAAACAGGCAAATGGCATATAAAACGTTTGGGTTGATTTCATTCAGTTTTGCTAATTAGAACTTGTCATTTTCATTTGATCAGTACTCATTCATTTCTTGATGAAATTGCACCAAATTTGCTCTCAGTCATAGCTTATATCATAGAGATTCAGATTCCAAGAGGATTTTCTACAGTTTTCATTAAGCAGTTAAGAATAAGCAAAAATCAGTTAAGCAAACTTAAGTCAAGTTTCTGTAAATGAAAGCTGGAAATTTGTATCTCCTTATCCTATTCATTAACATGGCCATTTTTCTTCACAAATCCTCTTAAAACATTGAGTTACTTGATTTTTGAAAGTTTCAGCTTTTTGAAAAATAAGTCGGTCAACGCTGGTCAACGATAAGCCCATTTTCAGCTTAATTCAGATTCTTAGCTTATTTCTTGATGAAAAATGTTCTAGTTTGATTTCCCGTTCATTACTTGGATAGCTTAATCAGTTTCAATAAGAAAATCAAGTTGTAACTGTTTAGTTTTTGCTATAGCTTATTTTGAGCTTATTGATAAGTTCTCATTTGCTTATTTCTCAACTTTAGCCAATTTCCTTTTACACACGTAGCTTATTTTGGATTTGAAAAGTTTTGCAACTTGTCTCATTGAATTTGGTAAAGAAATAAGCTCAAACGAGCTTATTTTCAAGCTTAACCCGTTTTTGGCTTAAATAGTTTTGGAATTTGCACTTTGGTCCCTATTGTTCTAATCAGTGTTTAAACTTGGCTAAACTTCCAAGTTTTTAGGGTTTGCAAGTTTTAAGTCCTTACAGTTTTGGAAGTTGCTAATTTCAGTTAGCAAGTTGTTAGTTTGTTACATTTTTGGTGAGTTGGTTATAAGTTTTGCATATTTGATCCTTGTAGTTAACTGTTTTACACTTTTAGTCCCTAGAATTGTTAGAATTTACATTTCAATCATTTATCTTTCATAGAATTTACATTTTCAGTCCTTTAAGTTTCATATTTTGCATTTTGAATTTTACTTGAATTAAAACTTGGTATTTGCAAATTGTTTTACATAAAAGTAGGTAATATTTTTCCGTTTTGCAAGGCTTTGATTGAATTAGCAAATAGAATATCCAAGCAAGTTTAACAACCAAAAACAGTTATAAACCCGATATTGGTTGGACTTTCCATTAGCAAGAACTGAGAAAAAAACGAACTGCATTATACACAATTTCAAATGGCGCCGCTGCCGGTTCTTTGACTACACGAGAGACTATCGATTGACGGTTTTCATTGGCTTTTGGGATCCGTTCACTTTGTGAACGTTATTTTTACGTATCATAAATCAAAAACAAATAAGAAAATCAAAAATATAAAAATATATAAAAACTAAAAAAATTAACAAAACAATTCTTTTCCTAAAGAATTGACCAAAAAAATAAAAAATCCAAAAAGCAATCTTTTTCCTAAGAGATTGCAAACAAAAATATATATTATTGGATTCTCTCGGTTTTTATGTACATATAGTATTTTCTCTTAAAAAACTCATAAATACAAAAATATTTTCCATATATTATTATAAGTAAATACGTATACGTATAAGAACAATCAATTTACATATTCTCCATAAGTATTGCCGAGGCAATACACCGTGTTGAGGGGCGTTCCGGTCCTTGACACGTGTATCGATCAAACAAAATAAAGCAAGAATAGATAAATACTCTCAATAAGCAACAATTCGAAGAATACGAACATTTAAGTGAATAGAAAGGCGATGTGCTATAAAATGCCATCTAAGGGTCAATAGGTACTTAAGTGCTTCGCGCCACCTAACCCCCCGTTCACTTGTAAGTATTCTAAGAAGGAAGGCTTCATTGAGGGTCTTGCACCCAAGTAGTACATACATATATTGTTATTTTCTTGTGGATATTTAATATTGAAACTCGAAGAGGATAATCCATTTCTCTTCAAAGTTACACGAGAGCTTCTCTCTCATTCCTCGTATTGAGTTACATGCTCACTCGCGGGCGTGCACAAATACCGATTGGTGTACAACCTCTTCCTCCGAAAAGGAAGAAAAAGAGAAAGAGTAAGACCACCACCGTCCACCAAGCCGATCACGAGAATCGTGCTTTGACTCCACCACAAGAAGCCATGGCTATTGATAATCGCACTTTGTATGAACGTATGCAATCCAACATTCATGGATATTCTAGTGCCATTAAGATTCCCGACTTTCTCGCAAACACATTTGAGCTACATACATCTATGATTAATATGGTTTCACAATCACCTTTCTTTGGTAACAAGAATGAGGATCCTCATGCTCACCTTAAGAGATTCCTTTCTCTTTGCAATACCATTAAGCATAATGGGGTTCCACATGAGGTGATTAGGTTGATGTTAGTGTCATTTTCCTTAGAGGGAATTGCTAAGCATTGGTTAGACACCCAACCACCCGATAGTATCATCACATGGGATGGTTTCACCACTAAATTTTTGAACAAGTTCTTTCCTCCACATAAGACTATGGCTTTGAGGACTTTAATTATGGGCTTTCAACAAAAACCTAGTCAATCCTTTAGTGATGCTTGGGAAGAGTATAGTGAGCTATTGAGGCGATGCCCTAATCATGGATTGGATCAAGTTTACCAAATCAACCTCTTCTATGATGGCCTTAAATCTCACCACCAAGATTAACTCAATGCTTCCGCGGGAGGGAATATTCTTCTTAAGACCTACCAAGAGGCTTTGGACATCATTGAGACTAAGGCAATGGTTCAAACAAACAATCCATTTGAAGAAAAGGTTCATGTTATCCAAAACAATTCTCAAACCCCTTGTGACAACCAACTCCTCAAGTTTCAAGAAGAGATTTTTCAAAGGATGGATAGAGATAGTGAGAAGAATTTGCAAGTACAACTAGAAATGCTTCAAGCTTTTAAGAACTTGTCATTGAACAGTTCCTCAAATAATGTGAATGCCATCACCATTTCTTGTGTCACTTGTGGAGGTCCCCATTCTTATGAACAATGTGATAAGGTGCAAGGGTATCAAGGGGAATGCTATGCTTACCAAGAGGAACATCGTGAACACTTCAAGCCTAATATCAATCCAAATAACCTTTCTTACAAATCCCAAAACTACCTTACTCCATCCGGATTCCCACCCCAACCATCCACCCAAATTCCACAAAATACTCCTCAAATTTTACCAAGGAATCAAGGGCAAAGACCACCTTATCAAGGAAATAACTACAAGGCACCCAACAATGTTCAACATCAAGGAAATACCTTTTATCCACCACAACAAGGATTTAATCAACCACTTCCATTTATTCCCAATCAAGCATATGCTCCAATACCAAATCAAGCTTACCCTCAAGTTCAAAATCAAGGATATGGGATGCAAGAGACTCAAGAGTATGTTGACAAGAAAATGCGTGAAATGGAGAAGAGAATGAATGACCAAATCAATAGGGTTTTAGTAGCCGTAAATCAAAGACCACAAGGGGCTTTACCTTCTAACACATAAACAAAACCTAGGGCCAATGTCAATGCTATTACAACAAGGAGTGGAACAACAACAAAGGATCCTTCACCTCCTAAACCTACTATTGTTCAACCCACTTGTGCTCCTACTTGTGACAAGCCTTCTACTTCTACTTCACCTCCTCAAAATGCTCCTATTCACTCAAACACACCCTCTCAACCACCTCATACTTCTCCTTTACCTTCCACACTTCCCAATGAAGAAGCTAACAAAGACAAATCTTCCACAGCAACACCTATTCCACCTACACCAAAACCTACTCTTCCATATCCTTCAAGGTTGAAAAAGGACAAGTTAAAGAACAAGGATGACATCCAAGTCTCCAATTTCTTAAGGATGTTCAAGCAACTCAACATCAATATATCCTTTGCGGAAGCTCTTGCATATATGCCAAAGTTTGCTAAGATGTTCAAGGATTTGCTCTCAAACAAAGAAAAATTGGTTGATTTGCCCAACACATCCCTTAATGAAAATTGTTCCGCGGTGTTACTTAAAACCTTACCAACAAAACTTGGAGATCCGGGGCGCTTCTTGATACCTTGTAATTTTCCCGGTGTTGAAAATTGCATGGCTTTGGCGGATCTAGGGGCGAGCATAAACCTCATGCCTTTATCGGTTTGGAAACAACTATCTCTTCCCGAGCTCACTCCCACTAGGATGACTCTTGAACTAGCCAACCGAACCATTGCTCACCCCGTAGGTATAGCGGAAGATGTGTTTGTAGGTGTGGATAAGTTTACCTTTCTGGCCGACTTTGTAGTGGTTGATTATGACATGGATCCTAGAGTGCCTTTGATTGTTGGTAGACCGTTTTTGAGAACGGGTCGTACCTTGATAGATGTGGCGGAAGGAGAATTAATTATGAGAGTAGAAGATGAGAGAGTGGTTTTTAAGCTAGGGAGAATTTGTGATAGAAAAGAGGTTAAGGAGTCTAGACCTTGTGAGACTATTAACATTGTGGATGTGCTAGATGAAGTGTGTAATGAACACTTTCATGATGCTTGTAAGAGTGCTAGTGATGAGATACCCCATGTTGAAACCGTGGCCTCAATTGCTCCCTCTTTAACACCTTTTGGAGAGAGTGATTTCCTCTTAGAGGAATTTGAGTCCAACTTTCTTGGTGATGATGATTCTCCCATTAATTGGGAAGAAGATATTCTTACAATACAAAAGTTGCTCAATGAGGACCCTATTCCTTCTCCTATTCCACAAGAGATTACTATTGAGGAACCTTCCATAGTACAACCTTCCATAGAGAGTCCACCTCCCATTGAACTTAAGGACCTTCCATCCCACTTAGAATATGCTTTCTTAGAAGGAAAAGACCAATTACCGGTGATTATTGCTAAAGAGTTGAAAGAGGATGAGAAAGAGCAACTTATTGAAGTTCTTAAGAAACATAAGAAAGCTTTAGCATGGAAAATATCCGACATAAGGGGAATTGATCCACATTTTTGTACTCACAAAATCCTTATGGAGGATGACTATAAACCCGCCATTCAAAACCAAAGGAGAGTTAACCCAAAAATCCATGAGGTTATTAAGAAAAAAGTGATTAAACTCTTAGATGCGGGTATGATTTACCCCATTTCCGACTCTCCATGGGTTAGCCCGGTTCATTGTGTTCCAAAGAAGGGTGGAATCACCGTGGTGCCTAATGAGAACAATGAGCTTATTCCCACGAGACTTGTGACCGGTTGGAGAGTTTGCATTGATTATAGAAAACTCAATGAGGCAACTAGGAAAGACCATTTCCCGCTTCCCTTTATAGATCAAATGCTTGAACGCCTAGCGGGAAATGAGTACTATTGTTTTCTTGATGGCTTTTCGGGTTATTTCCAAATACCCATTGACCCTAAGGATCAAGAAAAGACCACATTCACTTGCCCCTACGGTACATTTGCTTACAAGAGGATGCCTTTTGGCTTATGTAATGCACCGGGGACGTTTCAACGGTGCATGATGGCGATTTTCCATGACATGATAGAGCAAACCATGGAGGTTTTTATGGATGACTTTTCCGTATTTGGAAACTCGTTTAGCTCATGTCTCACCAATCTTGAGAGAATGCTTAAGCGTTGTGAGGAAACACGTTTGGTGCTTAATTGGGAGAAATGTCACTTTATGGTGAAAGAGGGGATTGTTTTAGGACACAAGATATCCAATAAGGGATTAGAAGTTGATCGAGCTAAAATTGATGTGATTGCTAAGCTTCCCCCACCCACCTCGGTTAAAGGTGTGAGGAGTTTCTTAGGTCATGCGGGATTTTATAGGCGCTTTATACAAGATTTTTCTAAGATAGCTAGACCGATGACTCACCTCTTGGAGAAAGAGGCTCCTTTCATTTTTAACCAAGATTGTTTAGACTCTTTTGAGACTCTTAAGGAAAAATTGACTAAGGCTCCCGTTTTGGTTTCTCCAAATTGGGAATTACCTTTTGAGCTTATGTGTGACGCTAGTGATTATACGGTGGGGGCCGTCTTAGGACAAAGAGTTAATAAGCATTTTCAACCTATACACTATGCGAGTAAAACCATGACCGGTGCACAACTTCATTATACTACCACGGAAAAAGAGTTGCTTGCTATAGTATATGCTTTTGAGAAGTTTAGACCATATCTTGTGCTTTCCAAAACCATAGTGTATACGGATCATTCCGCTCTCAAGTATCTTATGACAAAACAAGATGCTAAGCCTAGGCTTTTGAGATGGGTTTTGTTGCTTCAAGAGTTTAAGATAGAGATTCGTGATAAGAAAGGGGCCGAGAATTTAGCGGCGGATCATTTGAGTAGACTTGAGCATCCTTTTCAAGGAGATTTCCCACACCAAGAAATCAATGAATCATTTCCATTAGAGGAGCTCATGTCTATCTCTTCTCAAGAGGATGCCACACCTTGGTTTGCGGATATCGCAAACTATCTTATGGGCAATGTGCTTATTGAGGGTCTTACTTATCAACAAAAGAAAAAGTTTCTCAAGGAAGTTAAGTATTACTTTTGGGATGATCCATATCCTTTTAGGCAATGTGCGGACCAAATCATTAGACGGTGTGTAGATGGGCCCGAGGCATTTAAGATCTTAAAGGCGTGTCATAAAGGACCTACGGGTGGACATTTTGGGCCTAACTACACCGCCAAGAAAGTCTTTGATTCGGGTTACTATTGGCCTTCCATTTACAAAGATGCCCAAGAAATGGTGAAATTTTGTGATGTTTGTCAAAGACAAGGAAAAATTACACAACGTGATGAGATGCCACAAAATTTTATCCAAGAATGTGAGATATTTGATGTATGGGGAATTGATTTCATGGGACCTTTTCCATCCTCTAAGGGAAACAAGTATATACTTGTGGCGGTGGATTATGTGTCCAAATGGGTGGAGGCTAAAGCCTTACCTACCAATGATGCTAGAGTGGTTGTAAAGTTTTTGAAACAATTGTTTGCTAGATTTGGTGTACCTCGGGCCATCATAAGTGATCGTGGTACGCACTTTTGTAATGATCAATTCACGAGAGTTATGAAGAAATATGGAGTGAATCATAGACTTTCTACCGCGTATCACCCTCAAACAAATGGTCAAACCGAGGTCACAAATCGTGGTTTAAAGAGAATTTTAGAGAGAACGGTGGGAGAGCATCGAGCTTCTTGGTCGGATAAGCTTGATGATGCTTTGTGGGCGTTTAGGACGGCTTTTAAAACACCAATTGGTTGTACGCCTTATAGGCTTGTCTATGGAAAAGCGTGTCACCTCCCATTTGAGTTAGAACATAAGGCATCTTGGGCTCTCAAGTGGGCTAACATTGATTTAAACCAAGCCGGTTCACATAGGAAAGATCAACTCAATGAGATGGATGAGTTGAGAGCCAATGCCTATGAGAATTCTTTGCTTTACAAGGAAAAGACTAAGAAATTGCATGATGCTAAGATCAAGAATCGTGAGTTCAAAGTTGGAGAGCCGGTTCTCCTTTTTAACTCAAGATTGAAGCTTTTTGCGGGCAAGCTTAAGTCGAGATGGTCCGGTCCATTCACTATTGCTCAAGTGTTTCCATATGGAACTCTTGAGTTGTCCCAAACCGATGGTCCAAATTTTAAAGTGAATGGTCACCGTGTTAAACATTACTTTGGGGAGGACATTTCCGTTGAAATGGTCCAAGAGGTCCCCATTTTCCCCATGAATTAATTCATTGAGGGACGAGTCGAGCTAGAGACTCATTAACTCAAGCATCGTATAACTAGGTTTAGAGTGTTGTAGGTTAGAAATAACGGTATAAACTTGGAGATAAGTGTAGGGGATACCTTCTTTTGTCTTCATGATTGTTTGTAGGGTTGGTCACTCATCTCATGCTTTGGAGCTTATGGAGGAGGCCCTTGTATCCGGTTCACTTCGTTACTTTAGTGATTTTTCATTGACACCTTGTGCTTAAACATGATTTCACTAATAGTTGTCCTTTCCTTAACTTGGGTTAAGCAAAGTCTATTCATTGTCATAAGTGTAGGGGAAGTTTTTATACTTCCATGCTCTTAAACATTGAGGACAATGTTTAGCTTAAGTGTAGGGGGGTCTTCTATCGAAGTGACCTTACCTAGAACTTGTCATTGTCTTGCATGATAACATGGAAAATTGAATTTTCAACATTTTTCAAATTTTTGATCTATTTTGGCCAACAAAAATATGCATTCATAATTTTTGCATCATTTTTCATTTGCATAACACATTTGCATTGTATATATTTCTTCTTTTGTTTTTCATAAAAATATATAAAAGGGAAAAAAATATAATAAAACATGGTTTTAACAAATTTAGACTTCTTTGACATATTAGGCCCGCCATGGATATTTTGACTCAACCCGAGTTTGCTTATCTTAGCATTCTCTAGCTAGTATCCTTAACCATGTAGTCCTTCATTGGTCTATTAGGCTAAGCATCCACCAATTTCATTATTTGAAATTTTAAATTTGTGGAGAATGGGAAATGATAGAGTTGAAGCAAGTATAAAAGGGCTAGATAGACTTCATGGCAATTACTTGTGGCTAAACCCTTCTCTTCTTTATCTCTACTTTCTTCGCATGTATATAATTGTTAATAAATAATCAAGTACGGTTTTAATTGGTTTGTAATCTCTTATGCATTTTTGGCTAATCATTTATGGTTGATATGAGTACGTCTTAAGATTATAAGTTAGCACGTTTTATGTGTACTAGACTTATGTCATGCTCCATATTTAGCGAGTGTTTTTCCTTTTCTTCTTTGCAAATTTCTTTGTGAGGAATAAAGAAAAATAAGAGCGGCTTATGAAAAAAAAATGAGTGGCTAGAAAAAAAAAAGAAAAGAAAAAAAAAGAAAAGAAAAAGAAAAAAAAATAAAAAATAATGCAAGACTCCCAAGAGGGGCAGTGTGGTGTTAATTATAGTGACTATTGAGTTCCAATATTACCTTGACGGGTTGCGGGGATTCAATAGATTGCTCCGATCCAATATTGCCTTGACGGGTTGCGGGGTTGAAGATCCAAAGTCTCAAAAAGATGGCGGATGTAAATTATTGCGTGAGTTTTATTTTCCTTTCCTTAGCGAGTGTGTAGCTACTTATGAAAGCATGACATGAGGATTTTACACATAAGGCGAATGACTTATTACTCTTGAAACGGACTTATATTAATTGTGAGCGGTTTTTCAAGTAATGGATGAGAGGATTACCTAGGATTAAAACCGTGCTTCCTTATTTTTGGATTTTACATTTCTTATACTTCACACTTGAATAAATGACAAATTTTCCCAAAAGCAATTTGCTCAAATAATAACCGGTTCCACATTTAATTGTCATGAATAAGTTGATGCACTTTTTACTTGTGAATGCAATGATCCCATTTTTAAGCTTGGTATGGGGAAAGTGAAACTTGAGGGTGATAAATGTCCATGGTACCCAAGCCCTAATCTAAGCCATTGAATTCTTTATGAGTTATTTCCATCAAAACCATTTCAAGAAAAATCAAAAAGATATAGATAGAATTTTATTTTGTTCATTGCATTATTAAAAGTCAAAATCATGCATCATTTAGTTTAGAGTAGTGTAGATGCATCTCATATGGCCAAGGTGGATTAATTATGAGGGAAATGTAAATTTGAGCTTTAATATATAATATTGCATGAGGACATGACAATGTTCAAGTGTAGGGGAATTTGATATGAGCTTAAACTCATATCCTTTTATCAACAAATAACCCTAAAACATGAAGCAAAATACCAATTTATCTTGCAAAAACAGTGTTATGTGGTATGTTTGTGTTTGTGTACACTTGTGTAGGTAAAAGGATACATTTTCAAGCAAACAAAGAAAAATCAAGCTCAAATGGATGAAAAAGACAAAGAAGGATCAAAAGTGACAAGACTTTGAAGTATAAGGACCTATCTTGACAAACTGCCAAAGTTGAAGGACTAAAAGTGCAAATATTGTGAAAGTCAAGATTCAAGTCAAACTTGGTCAACTCTCAAGTCAACTCAGTCAAAGGACCATTTTGTTCAAGAATGAAAGTTGAAGGACCAAATATGTCAAAAGAATGAAGCTCCTAGCTCAAAACCACAATCTGCCAAGTATAAGGAGTAATTCTGCCAACATTTGAAAGTTATTCAAAGTTAATCCATGTGTACAACATTTCAGCCAATGAGAAGAGAGAAAAGTGAGCACATGGATCACCAACTCAGCCTCATTTAATTCCCACTCAGCCGCTTTGCAATTAATACCCAATCTCAACAGTATGATTCGTGTGATTAACTTTTAGCCAATCACATGTTGACACGTGGCATCTTCTTCATCCAAAATTTTCATCAGGATCGCGTTTGAGCTACAAGCCATTTCATGAAAAGATTTCAACACCAAAATTTATCATTTTGAAGAGACGAACACAATGGTGCCAATCAATTAACATGAAATCAATTATTGAAGAAAAACCCAAATCCTTGTTCATACCTGCAAATGCCATTATGCAGAATTGTCCACGTGGAGAGCTGGGATTGGTCCTGGCACGTCACCAACCCCAACAAACTCCTCCTTCATGCCTATAAATAGATGGATAGGACTTCATTTGTATGGGTAGCTTAATTTTGTAAAAACACATAGTTTCTCAATTCCTTTCCCTTTCCTTCATTTTTACCCTAGCTACTCAAGAGTCTGACAAACTCTTGAGTTAGTTAGTTAGTTAGTAGCTCCTTAACAACTTTGTAACCGTTTTCATTGTATAAAATTCAAATTCATCCTTTCCCGCCAAAACTGTTCTTCATATTCCTGCTCATTTCCTGCTGCTATTGGATACTGTTGTTGCTGTTTTGTGTTTGTTATGATCATAGATTGATCATAACTGACATTGAAGGAGTTTGTAGCTGATTGAGCAGAATTCAGTTCATTCCATAGTTTTTGAAGATTTCAAGCATGTTGATGATTCCTGTTGATTTGTTAGTTGTTCTTGTTGATTGATTGTTGTCCTAGTGATAAGGTGGTGGTTATCACTAGGCTAAGAGAGCTCAGCGCTCCTCTTCTTCTCAGTGGTTTACTACAATAGGTTTTAAAGCTCTTGTTTTAGTTCCACTCAATAAGTCAAATGCATGCTTTCTTTTCATAGTGTAATTTTGATGGCTGCATGATAAAAGTTGTTTAGATTTGCTCTTTGTTGGATCTTGATTACTTGTAGCTTAATCTGTTTACTTGTTCTTAGTTCTGGTTTAAGTTTAGTCTTAGCTTATTTTCAGTAGAATTTGGTACTTGCATCTTGTATGGTCATAGCTGTTCTTAATGCTCACTTTCAGTCTTAAAACCATCTCATTTGGAGTCTAAAATTTGGTAGTCAAAAGCATTTGATTCAGCTTAAACTAGATCTTAAAAAGCCTTTGTAAAAGTTTGTAATATCAGTAAAGGAGTGTTTGGGATTAGCTTAAAAAGAGTTTTCAAGTATTGAGTTTTGGTTTGTTAAAGGTCATTTGCAGTTAATAGGTGGTAATATAGTGTTTTAAGTCTTTTACAAGTCAAATTAAGAGTCAAACAGGCAAATGGCATATAAAATGTTTGGGTTGATTTCATTCAGTTTTGCTAATTAGAACTTGTCATTTTCATTTGATCAGTACTCATTCATTTCTTAATGAAATTGCACCAAATTTGCTCTCAGTCATAGCTTATATCATAGAGATTCAGATTCCAAGAGGATTTTCTACAGTTTTCATTAAGCAGTTAGGAATAAGCAAAAATCAGTTAAGCAAACTTAAGTCAAGTTTCTGTAAATGAAAGCTGTAAATTTGTATCTCCTTATCCTATTCATTAACATGGCCATTTTTCTTCACAAATCCTCTTAAAACATTGAGTTACTTGATTTTTGAAAGTTTCAGCTTTTTGAAAAATAAGTCGGTCAACGCTGGTCAACGATAAGCCCATTTTCAGCTTAATTCAGATTCTCAGCTTATTTCTTGATGAAAAATGTTCTAGTTTGATTTCCCGTTCATTACTTGGATAGCTTAATCAGTTTCAATAAGAAAATCAAGTTGTGACTGTTTAGTTTTTGCTATAGCTTATTTTGAGCTTATTGATAAGTTCTCATTTGCTTATTTCTCAACTTTAGCCAATTTCCTTTTACACACGTAGCTTATTTTGGATTTGAAAAGTTTTGCAACTTGTCTCATTGAATTTGGTAAAGAAATAAGCTCAAACGAGCTTATTTTCAAGCTTAACCCGTTTTTGGCTTAAATAGTTTTGGAATTTGCACTTTGGTCCCTATTGTTCTAATCAGTGTTTAAACTTGGCTAAACTTCCAAGTTTTTAGGGTTTGCAAGTTTTAAGTCCTTACAGTTTTGGAAGTTGCTAATTTCAGTTAGCAAGTTGTTAGTTTGTTACATTTTTGGTGAGTTGGTTATAAGTTTTGCATATTTGATCCTTGTAGTTAACTGTTTTACACTTTTAGTCCCTAGAATTGTTAGAATTTACATTTCAAGCATTTATCTTTCATAGAATTTACATTTTCAGTCCTTTAAGTTTCATATTTTGCATTTTGAATTTTACTTGAATTAAAACTTGGTATTTGCAAATTGTTTTACATATAAGTAGGTAATATTTTTCCGTTTTGCAAGGCTTTGATTGAATTAGCAAATAGAATATCCAAGCAAGTTTAACAACCAAAAACAGTTATAAACCCGATATTGGTTGGACTTTCCATTAGCAAGAACTGAGAAAAAAACGAACTGCATTATACACAATTTCAGGTACCCCTAAAAGAGAGAGAGAGAGATAGATGAATAACTAGAGAGAGAAAGAAGAAAGAGGTTGGAGAGAATATGTGAAAAGATGTAATATTAGATTGTAAATGTGTGAACCAAGCCCTCCTAACATGCTAGGAGGGGGTATATATAGCCCACCCTACATATGGGCTTTGTGGGTTATATGTTAACCTATTGGACTACGAGACCGTATAACGTATATATTGTTGGAGTGACCGATCCTTCCTAAAAACGTAAAAACGTATTTCCAATAATTTTAATCGCGGAAACAATTTTCAAAATCAAGGAAATTTTCAACAAGGAAACAAATCGTATCAAGGTTAAAATTTGAATTTTTAAAATCGCGGTTTTAACAACAACAAAAATCAAAACCGGAATTCTAATCAAGGAAAAAAATTCAAATTTTCAAAACAACGACAATCACGGTAATTTTTCAAGTGGAAATCGAAATCAAAACGATTTTTAAAGAGATAATCAAAACCAAGGAAACTTTAATTCTAATCAAATCGGCTTTTCAAATGATTTTCAAGAATATATGAAAACAAATGAGGCTTATATAAGAAGATTAGAGGGTCAAATTGGTACTTTGAAAAACGAGTTTTCTAAACTTTGAAAGGGCAAAATAATAAAACTGAGCAAAGTCAAAGTAAAATCGGGAGTATGTTTGCGGCTATTATGAACGAACCGTCCACGTCTGGTTCGTTACTATGTGACACCTTGACAAATCTGAAGGAACACTTCGAAGCTATTACATCTCATGGAAAAGGTTGTGTGATTACCCCTACCATTGACAGATTTAAAGTTGCGCATTTGTCTCTACCCTCGACCTCAAAATGTCCTCATGTTCTAAAGTCGAGGGAAAGAAGGTTGCGACCAAGGAAAAGAGTGCACATTCTCGTGTACCTCAAATTCCATCCACTGTTCAAAAAGTGAGTTTCATTGACCTAACGAAAGTTTACCTTGATGAAACTTGTGCTTCGATTTTTCTTCGTAATCCAAGAAGGCATATTCCTAAGAAACAAGAAGATCTGGGTCGGTTTCTCATTCCTTGTGAATTTCCGGAGATTGAGGAATGTATAGCCCAAGCTGACCTCATTGCTAGCATTAATTTCATGCCTCTATCTATTTGGAAATTGTTGAAGTTGCCTAATCTTACCCCCACAAACATGGTAATCGAGCTAGCCAATTGTACCCTTGATAAACCAATTGGTGGAGGTCATCTATGTTAAGATTGGAAATTTCACTTATCCCGCGGATTTCATTATTTTTGACTATAAGTGTGACCCTAAATGCCCTATCGTTTTAGGTATACCATTTATATCGACCGCTCGTGCTCGAATTGACATTTTTGGTGGGACATTGACTATTGAATATGGGAGGATAAGATGGAATTTTTAACCGATAAATCCCAAGGTCAAAAATATCAAATTAAAACAAATTTTTCTAAAAAGAATACTTTTAAAAATAATTTATCTTTGGTGGAAAACAAAAGGCTTGATGAATATTTTGAAAGGATTAAAATGAGCAGTTTTCAGGATGAGGATTTTAATGATCAAGAATACGTTTACTTAATTGAAAAAGGTAAACGTAAATGTATGGGAAAATCTTTTTGAGATTTATTAGCGACTCAAATGACCAACCAATTCCGGAGGAAAACATTAGCTGCATCAGGACAATGACCAATATGGACTCGTCTTCACTACCTTCGAAGGACCATGACTTTAAGGATCAAACTTCAATCGTTGAAGTGCATTCGACTCCAGGCCCGAACTCTATTAAGGCTAAGGAAGTCACAATTGTCAAGGCAAATTCACCCTTCATTGAAAAGTCTCCTAAGCTTAGTCCTAAGACTTATAAGACTACGGTTGTGACTTTTGAGAAATCTTCTCAAGAGGGTGCTCACATCGACTCTTTCTTTGATCCCGATGGTGATTTTGCCGAGATCGATCATATACTTTATAACCCTTCATACATTCTCGAGGATTTCCCCATTGGAAAATCTTCATGTGAGAACGATGAGACCATATCGAAGATTTCTTGTGATAACGAGAATGATGACACTTTTACAACATTCTCGAACTCCGTTTATGAACCTATTTTTCATCATAATCCCATTTTTGATGAAGAGTTCGAGAATGTTAATGACCAAATCATCGATCCTCCTTCGTTTCACACTTATGAAGATGAAGAACTTATTAAGGAGGTCCATGAATTTCTTGCCATAGATACAAATCCCAATCTTGAGGATTTACCTAATGAATACTAATCATTTGAGAATGTCATTAACCACACTCGTGAGGATTTAACTTATCAATAATCCCCACAAAAAATTGATGGTTTTGTGCTAGGTAGTGATCTACTAGAGAGAGTTTCTAAAATTTATGAGGGGAACAAAAAACCTTGGTTTGACGAGCCTATCTATGATGAAGAAATCAATGAGATTGATAGTTTTGTGGATGATGACCTTTTTGTTGTCCCCGAGGGGGAAGTTTTCTTTAGTGATTCGCGTTTTGAAAATTTATATTTCCCCTTCCTACCCGTGACTTAAATCTCACAATCCTTAGTGTGCTTAGCATCGTCTTCGAGACGCCTAATCCGAGTAGTGTGCATATTGAGTTAGAGATGCCTAAATGTTTTAGTATGCCAAGCCGTATTTTAGAGACGCCTAATATTTTTTGATTTTGTAAATGGCAAAACGGGTTTTCCAAAGGATAAAAATGTTAAGGAGTTTTTAAATTTGAACCAAATAGATACGTCTCTTTTAACATCATCATCATCGCGTGTATTGAGTAGTACAAGCTCGTCTAATCCTTTTGATGATGCTTTGTATGGATCTAGTGTGTGGAAACACCCTTTAGATTCCTCCCATTTCTCAACCGAGGATGACATATTCTATCCCGGAAACGCATTTTTAGGTAAATATCGGTCTTCCACCGATGTAATAAATGGAGAATCTTTCTAATTACTTGGTGTGAGTCTACCTCGAGTAGCTCAATATTTGTGCCCACCCAATGTCCCACCCTTCTCTTCTTTATCTATTTTCTTCTACCTCTTTGAGTTTTTTCTTGAAGTAGTGGTTTTTCGTTTATCATCCGAAAACGAAGACGCTATCTTCGACTCCAGTATAAGCAACATCCCAAGGACTTAGTCCTTGATACCGGTTTCATGCACATGCTTTGTTCATCATGTAAGACCCATTTGCGTTTTGCCACTACCATGATAATCCCTAAATGATCATATTTATGAGGATTAGAATCGAGCTCTTGACTCGATTATAAAAAACAAGGTGCCTCGTGGGGGAATCTCATGCTTATCCTTGTACATATTACCGCTTTCTAATGTAGTTTAATGTGAGGAGACTTGTGCTCTTCTGACCCTTTGTTTCGTGGGTGTTTATGATTGTCATTATCTAGCATCATCGTCATCTTTTTGTTGCTAATAAGGCAAAAATGGCCAAACTTTAAATTTTTTTCTCGTTTTTCATAAGACTTCAAGATACGAATGTAGATTTTTCGTTGGTGAGAATGAAAGTAATTTTTGACTCGATCGTGCGTGTTAAGCACTTGCCTTCGTTCCTTAACTATATTAGGCTAAGTCTCATTAAATTGAGGACGATAAATGATAGATTCAATTATAAGTTACTATGCTAAACTATAGTACTCGTATTCTTTCAAAAAATCATGTGTTTTAATTGCTCACTTTTTCTCCCAACGCTTTAATATAATAAATTGTTAATAAATATTGACTTAGCGTTTTAATCTTTATTGTTGGTTTTTAGCTAAATCTGGTAGTTTTCATGTAATTAAATTGGGAAAACATTTAGGATTCGCCAGCGTCACGGATTTGATGTATTGGCAAATCGAATAATCTAAAGCTTCCCTAATAATAATTTTTAAGCTCATCTCACCAAATTAAGCAAAAAAATTGAAGCTCACAAGGCCGAAAAATATATGCAAAATGAAAGTGAGTGTCTTAAAACCTTGTAGATTTAAATATCCAAAATTCGTTTCGACGTGAGGATATACGTCTTGAGCCATAATAAACGCCTCATAGCAAGGTTAATTAAAAGGCAAGGCAAGACCAAAGTCATAATAAAAGCTCCATGGCGGAGTTGAATAAAAGATGGAGGTAAACTAAAGATAATTAAGCCCATCCGTTAGGGGCATATAAAAGTCTTGTTAATAAGTCAAATGTTCAAATCCGTTGTAAAACTTTGTTTATCGAATCTTAGTTGTTGACTTAATTTTTTGACATCGTTATCTATTAGGAAAGGTTACTAATTAAACGATTTTGGTTACACTGTTACGACTCTATTTTTGGACCTAATCTCTACTATTGCACAAATAAAAAATGTATCCTCATGATCATTCAAGAAAAAAATAAAACATAAGAGATAAACCTTAGAAATAAGGGAATCTAAGTACGTGATTAAAACATATGCGTAGAGTTAGCATTACTAACTTATAATAACAATGATCTCGTTTCACGCTTAGCATGGAATTAAGTGAGAATCGGGGACGTCAAAATTATTTCTTTAAAGTATTCACGTCTTGTTATTATTTGAACCTAAAAGTCACTTAATCGTGATGAAAACAATACATTATGTTTAAAACGCATCTAGTAGTTAAGTTAAATTTATTTTCCAATAAATTTCGAATAAAAATGAATTTTCGAAATGCTACGAGGGGAGTTGTAAAACCCGCTTTAAAAGTCCTCGAACATTAATTACGGATAATCACAGATTTCATTTAAACGTTACTTAATTATTTATTCAGATAATAATTAACAGTGTTAAATCAAGTATTACGAAATTATTATTTATTCAGGAAATAAATAATTCACGTCAGAATATACGATCACGTACGCAATGTTTAAAATCCACGAATATTATTATATTCACATAGTCGCAGTTTAATTAAGATCATGACGTAAATAAATTATTCAGAAAATAATTATTAGTTAATAATTATTTACTAGCTATTCAGAATTTCGTACGTATTTACTTGCAATAAAATAATAAATACATGACGGGATTTTAAAACGCGAAACGCAAGTTAATTGTTTATAAACGAAGCGAAACGAAAATCAAAACGTAAGTATACATATCTGGTTGGGCCGAGCTTAAAAAAAGAAAGGAAGGATAAATGGGCTTTGAGCCTACTAAACTAGTAAACAAAAAAACGGGGGTAACCCACCATTTTGGTCACAAACGGTAAGAATGAAAAGGGGCAGGCGTAATGTTTTTTCTGTTTTCCCTCCATTGACATTAAGAAACCCTAATTTGGGTCCTAGTAGCCGCCACTATTCCGGCCAACAACTCCGGCCGCCATCACCACCACCCCACTACGACTACACTACCCCCACGAACATTATCTCATCAACCATGGATAACCTTCATGGTCATCCACCATCACCAAACCATCATCACAGCCGTGAGCCATAGCTGCCACTACAGAACGCCAACACCACCATGGCCAACATGATGCGGTCGCGTGTAAAGACCGACTGCTGTAGTCAGTGTGTATAAGGGGGTGTTTGTTTTCGTGGGTACAACCAGCAGACAGGGGCGTTTGTTTCAGCATCATCAGTAGGGGGACGTTTGGGTTAGCATGGGGAACAAAGAGGCTGTAGTATGAACCCACAGGCAGACAGTGGTGAGACCACTGCTGTCGGCGGGAGCTGTGAACCAGCAGGGGCACCATATTGCTGTCGGTGGATCTCTTGGCCAGGGGGTAACACGGGCAAGCAGTGGCTTAAGGCCATTTCCGGTTGCAACAAGTCATAGCCGGGGACTATGGCGGTGTTAAGGGTGCGTTTGGTTGATTACTAAACTATCTTAATACTAATAGAATTAGTCATATTAAAATAGTTATATTTAATTAATTAAAAGTTAATCCTAGACTTTTTATAATCCGGCTATGAGTATGTTTGTTGTCATTTTTTTTATTTTAGTGCGACCGAGATGAATAACTCGGTAGGCTTGGGTTCGGGTTATATTGATTTATAGCAAGAGGCGTTGTTTTAGCATTTTAATAATCAAGTTATTAATTAAATTGGTTATGATAATTTAATCAAAGTATAATCATTTTAATTTAATTTAATTGACATTTATTAAATTAATCATGTTTTACTAAGTCTATCTATTTTATACTTTGATAATATTTTAAATGATTAATTATTCATGAAACCATTGTTGTAGAAACCTTTCTATTTTATGGAAATTTCTATTTTTTTAGCAGGTTACTATAACAGTAGTATTACGATATTAAAATACATATTATACAGTAACCAGGAGTACAGAAAATACATTAATCAGTAAATATTTTAAGACAACGAGAATCATCAGGGTCTACACGAAACAGTACAACAATACAAGAATAAAATAAATTAAATTAAGAACAGATAAAAAATCAGTAATAGTAAACAATAATCAGACAACTCATCTCAGCGTCCTTTATTTATGTAGTATCCGTGAAGTCGGAGTAGATCTTTCAGCTTTCATTCTTATTTCATTACTGGACACGAGGTATGGATTTCCCGTCCTTCAGTAAGGACTTTCTTCTATGCATGATTAGGATTCCCCGTCTGCAGCCAAACATTTTCCCCAATATATGTTTTAAGCTTATCAGTAACCATTTTTAATAACTAAATAAATTGCATGAGCTTTATATACAAGCATGACCAGTTTATGTACTAGTTGCGGAGGTACCGTAACCATGACACTAGAGGCACCGGTGTCATGACTCCTCTGCGAGGGAGTGATTTCTCGCAGCTGATAGTTGTATTTTACAACCTTGTTTAGGAAAACAAAGTGTAATTAGGGCGAGTATTAAACGAGTGATTTAGGAAAATCATAAGTAAATGACCCAAAAGTGGGGATCGTTCTCAAGGAGGCTAGTGTGTTGTGTAGAGAGATGATTAAATTTGTGTTATAATTTATGAGAAAAGAAAAGAAAAAGGATGACGGTTACGATTATGAATCAAACTAACACGATAAGTCGTGCACGTAAAACCGTAGAATATGACGAAATTTAAAAATTAACCTAATTCCTAGAAAATTGCAATAAATCCTAAAAATGTAATTAGAGTTTAGAAAAAATCAAAAATCCCTCAAACCTTTTATTTAATTAATATTAATTTTTAATGCTAATTAAAGCCCAAAAATCAATTTAATTAACAAAAAGCGTAAAATGAGATTTTCACTTTGTAAACCTCTAAAATGACTTAACTAAATTTAAAACTATTTTTGAAAATTTATAATTAATTAAACTATTTAAAACTGATTGAAACTATAAAATCATAAAATAATTCTAAAAATTAATCTAATGACAATAATATTAATCTAAAAGTTTTAAAATTCCTAACTTAATGTATTTAAACTAGGAAAAATGAAAAACTTGCAAAAATCTAAAATTTAAAATTTAATAATAAAATAATAATAAAATAATATTAAAAATCCAAAATTTATAAAAAATTCTAAAAAGTTGCAAACTAGTTTATTTTAACCTAAGTAATACAGAAATGAACTTGAAATTACCAAAATACCCCTATTAGGCCTTAAAATGGGCTAAATGACAAAACAGACCCTTAATGGGCTGAAATTAGGCCCAATAAGAAAAAGTCCACCAAATAAGCCCAAAATCACCTACTTGACTCAAAATTTGATTTGAAGCACAAAACTCTGAAGGCCCAAAAGCTGAAAATGAGCTTATCACAGCTTAATTGTCAACAGCTTATTCTTAATGGGCTTTTTGGCCCATTAAGCCATAAGCTAATGCCATAAGCTCTAATTTGACACACAAGCTTCTTTTGGGATACCAAAGAGATTTGTGAAAAGAAATTATGAAAAAGCCCAAGAAATAAGCCTAAAATAAGCCAAAGCTCTCTACAGAAAACGACAAAATAGTCGTTTTTGAGTTCTAGGCTACCTCAAGTGTTGATTCAAGTTGAAAAAGGTTTTAAATGACTTAATAAAGCAAAATCAACAAAAAGTTTTCCAATAAACACAAAGAATAAGCTGGAATAAGCAAATAAACCTAAAAGTCAAACCCTAATATGCTCCAGATCAGTTCAATGGGTCAAATAAGGAAGACTGATCACAAAAAAACAAGTTGTTGCAAGTCTGGATAAGCCAAAATGGCTTATGAATAAGCTGATGAACAAATTACACTAGCAGTGGCTAGCAACAGGGGAATTTTTGTTGGATTCAAGTTAAGCAAAGGCACCCTTGTAATCAGTGGATCACAAGGAGTCAATAACAACAATAAAATCACAATTTCACCTAGCCAATTAGTATAGTTTAATCAAAACATCACCAGATATGCACCAGACATGAACACAAGCAGTTATGAACTTAATAAGCAGTTTTAGCAAGAATAAGCAAACCAAATTGAACCAAATGCAGACAACAGCTTATATTAATTCAAATGAACATAAATTAACTGGTTTCATACAATGATTCAATGTTTAGATAAAGATTCAAGCTAAAGAAAGTTACTGATGGACAAGAACAAGCAGATTACACACTTTGCTGAGATACTTGACCACAAGACAAGATTCACACCCTCAAATCTCTTTAACAGGTTATATAAACTTGATTTAATCACTTTTTAGCCCTAAGCATGCATACAATCTATGTGTTACCAAGATCTTAGGTCAAAACAGGCAAAAATCAACAAGTTATAACACAATAAATATTTTGATGTTCAAAAGCCAAAAACTTAAAGTCAATAGCATACAACCAAGTATTTATCAGATACAATCAATAACCAACACCTAACAATAACTAAAAATCACTTTGCAAGCTTAAACAGGTTAACCCAAACACCCCTTAACTTTTTCAATCCAAGATTTAATAAAGTAAATTTGTGTTTCAGTGTTACCCAAGCCCAGTCTAACACAATAACATCAATATTATTGATAGGAGTGAAAACACCCATCCTTTTACCACTTAATTATAATGAAAACAAGACCAAAACGTGTATTTTATGTCGTAAATGTCGGAATTATGCATGGTTTGTGTTTTTGTTGTGATTTTAGGATCTAAATGTAAAAAGGGAAAAAAACACGGGCATTTACGGGCTTTTATTGAAGAAAAAGACAAAAGACGAAGTCAAGAAATCAAGAGTGCAAAAAGAACGGAAGTCCAAGACCAATTCTGAAGATTTATCGAAGAAAAAGTCAAAAGACGGAAGTTTATTGAAAGCCGAAGAACTCAAGTCTAATTTATTGAAGAAATTACAAGACGAGTTTATTAATCCCGAGACAAAAGTCGAAGAATTAAGAAGACAAGGACTTAATGGTAATTAAAGAAAGAAGAAAGAGGGGAGGAACCTTCCACTAAGCACCTCCCTAATCCACTATAAATAGGATCCTTATGCTTTCATTTTTTCTTGTTGGCTAAGTGTGACAATTAGCTCTTCCATTTTAATTACTTGCACATTTAAATAGATGTCATTTATTTAATTGTCTTGCACCTGAAATTCATTTAATTTCAAGTAAGTTTCCTTTTAATTGTTGTTAATCTTTACTTTTATTGTTCATCTCCTATCTTCCTTTCTTGTTTAATCTTTAATCTTTATGTTGATTGTTTATGTTCATGTTATGAGTTTTTATTAAATTGATTAAGTGGGTTTTGATTATTTTGATTATTATTGTTAGTGATTTTGATTTGGTTTGATTAGTATTTGTTAGTTGATCATTAGTGGTTGTTTTGATTTAATCTTTTGGTTTGATTTGATTAGTTTTGGTTAGATTCGTGTTATTTTTCTTCTCCGTGTTCTTCGCAATTGTTTGTTTCCAGGTTATTCCGAACCAAGCCCAGATTATTCCGAATGAAGGGTGTGTTGTGATTATTCCGAATAAAGAACTTGATATTCCGGATAAGTGACATATTCCGGATCAGTTTGATATTCCGGATCAGAGCAACATTCCGAACCAAGGAATTTCTGGCTAATATTCCGGATCAAGTCGTTTATTCGGAACATTCCGAACGAAGGGTTTGAGGATTTATTCCAAATAAGCAGAATATTCCGAGTCAAGGAAAATATTCCAAATCAAGGGTGTATTCCGGATGAAGGGATATTCCGGATGAGCTTATTATTCCGAACGAAGACATCATTCCGAATCAATCATTCCGGATGAGCACATGTATTCCGAATAAGTAATTATTCTGGATGAGTAGGTTATTCCGCATGAGTGATTTGATCTGATTATTCCGAACGAAGCTTTGTTATTCCAGATCAAGGGTTTTGTCAAGTTATTCCGAACGAAGAAGAATTATTCCGGGTGAAGGTGACATTCCGAACGAGTAATTATTCCGAGTGAGGTATTTTTACTTTATTTTAAGTTTATGTTTTTAAGCTTGAATTTTTAAGCTTTACTTTTCCCGCCTTTTTAATTAGTCGCACTTTAAGTTTACTTGCCTTAGATTTATTTTAAGCCTTGCCTTAGTTTAAGTTTTAGTTGCGTTTTAAGTTTGCCTTTAGGATAGTTTTAAGTTTGCGTTATTTACATTTAAGTTTGCCTTTTAATTTCTCGTCACGCTTTTAATTTCCCGTCAAATATTTCAGTTAGATTTAGATTTAATTACAACCATTTATTTTAAAGTTTGTGCACTTTTCCCGTTACTACAACGACACAACATTTGTTTCCACCAAAAGACAGCTGAGTCACACGTTAATCCAGTAATCAATTCGATTAGACCACCACAACGAACTTTAATTTTTGAAATGGGTAAAAGCTATGTATTAAATGGCGCCGCTGCCGGCTCTTTTCGTAAAGATTAACGGTTTTCTGTGAGAGACGCGTTGCTTTTTGGGATCCGTTCATTCGTGAGTGTTATTTTTCTTGCTTAAAAATTTGTAAAAATCCATAAAAATTAATAAATTTCAAAAATCCAAAAAGATTCTATTTTCTTTATAGTGTATATATATTCTCTTTGTGTTTGGTATTGTTTTCTTTTGCTTTTGCAGGTGTATGCGTACTAGATCTTCTACTTATCCAGAGCCCGAGACTCGTGAAGATTTAGCTATGGCAGGTGTGAACAACAACAATAATCCACCGCACCTCAATAATAACAACAACAATGTTCTTCCACAGCCCGATCTTCGGACAATGGAAGAGCTTTGTCAACCCACCATGTTTGGACGAGGAGGACCGATTGCGCCGATGTAAATCACGGCTCCGGAGTTTTCGTTAAAGCATCATATGATCCAGCAAGTGCAAACTAATCCTTTTCGAGGAATGCCTGATGATGATGCCAACAAACACCTCGACAAATTCATTACTATTACCCAAAGCATGAAGTTGCCCGGTGCTACTATGGATGTCCTTCGCCTTCAACTCTTTCTACATACTTTATCACGCCACGCCGAGAAATGGTTTGATCGTCTCCCGAAGAATTCCATTCATACTTGGGATGACATGACTCAACGCTTTTTGTCGCGCTACTTTCCACCATCCATGGTCACGAGCCTTCGCAATCAAATCAGCGGTTTCATGCAAGAACCCGATGAATCTCTCTTTGATGCTTGGGAAAGATATAATGTTTTGATCGATCGATGTCCAAACCACAACATGCTTCCAGTCACATTGATTGATACTTTCTACAATGGTTTGACTTTTCGTGATCGTGATACGATTAATGCAGCCGCCGGTGGCACATTTATGAAAAGAAGACCCGAGGAGTGTAAAGAGCTTATTGAGAACATGACTACTCATCACAAAAACTGGGATTCCTCCGCTTCTTCAAGGAACAACCCGAGAGTCAATGTTTCTTCTACTTCAGCAAACCCCGATATGACCGAATTCACCCGCATGATGGCCGAAATGAACAAAAATATCTTGCTCATCGCTTCAAACCAACAACAAGTTAAAGCGGTAGCAAATCCTTGTGAGACATGCGGCGGTCCTCACTCATACACTGATTTTCCTTCTACTCAAGGAAATCCAGAAAACGTGTATGCGGCTTATGGTAATTATTCACCGGAAAATTACCAAGCCCGACCTCAAAGGGATCGAAATTTACTAAGTTACCGGTCAAACAACTACCTTTCACCCGGTTTTTCTCCTCAAAACCAAAACCCCAACAACAACTACAATAGAAGCAACCAAATCCCACCTCGAGCTTCTAATCCTTATCACCCACCCGCTCAACAAGCCCCACCCATGAATCAAGATGTTGAAGCCTTAATGAGAACCCAAGGGAGAGCAAATCAAGAATATGCAAAGCCAAATTATCCATTTGAAAGGGGATATCACCAAGCAAGGGAATGACATCAGATCCGAGCTTCGAAATGATATACAATCCTCCTTCAGCAATCAAACGAATGATTTGAAGAATATGCTGGCTAGTTTCTTACCAACCACTCAACCCTCTACTTCGGGCTCTCTACCTTCAAACACCGTCACCAATCCGAGAGCGAATGTGAGTGCCATTACTACCCGTAGTGGAGTTACTTTATTAGGACCATCTATTCCACCCCCAGTTACACCATCTACACCTCCTCCACCACCATTTATCCCTACTACTCCCACACCTAGTATTAGTTCACCATTACCGTCTCCCCCTCGTCGTGAAGAAGTACCTAAGACGAATCCTCCACCAACCCCACCTTTAACCCTTCAACATCTCAACCTTCACCTTCTACACCTCCACCACCCAAACCCAATATTCCTTATCCATCTCGCTTAGACAAGGCCAAACTACACACCAAGGATGACATTCAAGTGTCAAACTATTTGAAGAATGTTTCGGAAATGACCATCACTTTTAGCCTTGTTGAAGCTCTAGCACAAATGCCTAAATTTGTTAAGATGTTTAAGGATTTGCTTAGCAAGAAGGAGAAGATGACCGAGTTTGTTAATACTCGCTTGAATGAAAATTGCTCTGCAATCCTTCTTAAAGGAACTTCCAGAAAAACTTGGAGATCCCGGTCGTTTTGTGCTACCTTGTACTTTTAACCAAACCGACAAATTTACTGCCTTAGCCGATCTCGGGGCAAGTATAAATTTGATGCCTTTCAGTGTTTGGAAAAAGTTATCATTGCCCGACCTTACACCCACGAAGATGACTCTTGAGCTAGCCAATCGCACTCTCGCTTACCCCGTTGGTATTGCCGAAGATGTGTTCATTAAAGTTGGCACATTCACTTTTCCGGTCGACTTCGTCGTTGTTGATTATGAAATGGACCCTCGTATTCCGTTAATACTTGGACGCCCATTTTTGAGGACCGGTACAGCTTTAATAGATGTGGATAAGTGTGAACTCATCTTAAGAGTCGGGGAGGATGCACAAGTTTTTGAAATGGGGAAGCTTAAAAGCAAATCCTATGGAAGAGAATCAGTGAATATGATTAATGTGCTTGATACTTTTGTCGTCTACAACAATCCTCTATTCGATTCTTGCAATGATAATCCACTGTTTCAAGATGATGTGGATGATTCTCTCTCCAATTTGGAACCTTCACCCATATATGATTATCCACCGATCTATGATTCTTATGATGATGATTCTAGCTCCGATGGAGATGAATATGATGATTTTACTTCTGAGTATCCCGACATGCCCACATATGATGATTTTGATGAGGCTGATACTCTTTCGAGTGATTCTTATCATGATGAAGATCCTCCGCCTACATCACATGATCCTACTTTAGATGACTACTCATTTGAGGAAGACTTTTCTACTTTTCTCAATACATACTTCCCTCATGAGAGTGATGCCCCTCCTTTAGATTTTGATGATTATGGTCTTCATCCTTCTACGGATTTGAAGAAAATTCTTTCAAAGGAGAAGAAACCGGACGACACCAACATCCGCAGCACGTATGTTTTGACACCTCTTTGTCCACCTTCTGAGGACGAGGTTGTGCATTTTCTTAGCGGATCATCTTCAAATTCTGCTGAGCCTGAGTGCTATTTTCCCCTAAAGGAAAAGGTGTTCGACCCCGGTATCGATATTCTTCAGCCATCTCAGTATCCATCTGATGAAATAAAAGGAACGATTTTTGGAACTACTGGAGATATTAATAACTGATTTTTGGTTAGTTAATAAAAAGGTTTGTTGCAAGATCTTTCTTTGTGTTGCTCGTACCCAATTATATTTGTCGTTGTTTCGTTCTCGGTATCTTCTCGAATCGATCACGGTTCAAAGGGAAAAGTTGTAACTGGTAACTAAAAAAGGGGGAGCTTTTGATCTATATCTACTAAAACGATAAATGCGAGAAGTAATAAAATTAAACTAAAAGCAATTACGGAAAATAAAACTAGAATTAAAATTAAGCAGTAAAATACCTAAACTTGGAAAAACAGCTGATTCGGAATGTTATGCTTGATCCGGAATATAACCTTCATCCGGAATATATTGAAATTGCTTCATTCGGAATGTTCAACCAAACTTCCTTCATTCGGAATGTGCTTGATTCGGAATAAATGTGTTGATCCAGAATAAATCTACTCACTCGGAATGTAAGGTTGATCCGGAATAATGACTGATCCGGAATAAATTTTATTCGGAATATATTGCTTGACTCGGAATATTTGCTTCACTCGGAATACTTTAAAACTAAGGACTCATTCGGAATGTCACTGACTCGGAATACTCATACTCATTCGGAATATTTAAAAGAAAATTGATTCAGAATAATTTAAGAAAAGTACTGGTTCGGAATATATGCTCATCCGGAATAAAATAATAAGAAGCTTGATTCGGAATAATTAGTTTACTCGGAATAAAACTTGATCCGGAATATATTGTTCACCCGGAATATTGATTATTCCGAATGAACAACTGATTCGGAATAACGTTCGATTCGGAATATTAAAAACTAAAAGCTTTGTTCGGAATGAGGCTGATCCGGAATACTTAATACATGATACTCATCCGGAATATCTAGTTCAAAACCTTGATTCGGAATGATTGCTTCATTCGGAATCTGGGGAAATGAAACAAAAGTGCGAAGAACAGGGGAGTTACTTGATCACGAATTTAATCAAAATCCACCAAGTTTTTAACCAAAACTTAAACCAATTTAACCATTAATTATTTACTAATGACAAACATCAATCCAAAACAACAAAAACATAAAACCCACTTACTTTTGAAGATCAAACTCAATAAAATGAAACTTAGAACTTTGAATCAACAAGAGAAGAAAGAAAGATTAAATGGAAACTTGTATTAAGGATTAAGATTCAAACAAACAAAATGAAAGATTAAACTTACAAGATTGTGGAGGAATCAAAAGACAATTAAAATCACCAAACACCCTAATGGTGATGGTGTTTCCTACGAAACAGGAGAAAAGAAAACAGAAAATAAAAAAACTGAACTTGAAAATGTGAATGGGAAGGGTATTTATAGGGATTGGCTTGGTTTGGTGAGTGGGCTTTCTCCCTTCCTTTTTGTCTTCTCGTCTTTTCAGAAAAGTTGACGTTTTCGATTTCGATTCGGGATTTGTCGACGAATAAATTCAACTCGTCTTTTAATTTCTTCATTTAATAGACTTGAGTTCTTCGACATATGTAAATCTTCCATCTTTGGTCCTTTTCTTCGATAAATCTTCGAATAGGCCCATTGACTTCAAGTCTTTTGCATCTTTTGGACTATAGACTTCGTCTTTTCGTCTTTTTCTTCGATAAAACCTGTGCAATCCCATGTTTTCTTCTATATTTATCCGGTTGACTCTGAAAACACAACAAACACACAAACCACGCATAATTCCAAACAAATGACACTAAATACGCGTTTTGGTCTCGTTTTAGCAAGAAATAAGTGGTAAAAGGATGGGTGTTTTCACACCTATCCAATCCCCTACACTTAACCATTGCCATGCCCTCATGCAATGCTATAATTTTAAAGCACGGTTTACATTTCTCATCATAAATAACCCACCTTGGCCTTTATTAAATTCTAAACACTAAGGAAACCAAAAGAACAAAACAAGTAAAGTATTTAAAGACTTACATTGGGGTTTTAGATTGTCATGAGTGTTCATCATTCTTAAGTTTCACGTTCCCCATACCAACCTTAAAAACGAGATCATTGTTATTATAAGTTAGCAAACTAACACGAACTCATGTGGCCCAATTATTCACTTAGACTCCCTTATTCCTAGGTGTATCTATTATATTTTATGGTTGTCTTGAATGATCACGAGGATGCATTGTTTGACTTATTTCGATAGTTATTTAGGCTGAAAACAAAGTGGGAAGATTTAATCAATAGTTAGCTAAAAGGACAAAATCTTTTAAAACTACTTCTCGGGACCTCATAAAGTTCATATCTTGGCATAACTCGCTTCACGATTTGAGACCTTTCTCGGACTGATATTTGGCAGCGACTTCATACTTCGAATCTTTGAGATACGTTCTTGAAATTATGGTCTTCTCTTCATAATAGGAATTTCTTCACTTGAAGTTTTGAGAGATTCTTCATCTTTAGACCACGACTTCTTCATTTTTCTCCAATCTTTATTTTAGACTGTGATATACAACGATCCGCCTACTTTTAGGACTTGGATCTATTTATCCTCATACCTTGCTAGGGTCCTTTCGGATAGACTTCTCCATGACTTTTGGGGAGTTTTTTTCTTTTTGTCGTGTGTCTCGATCCTTCATATTGATTTTCGATAAATGATTCTTCACATCACTTTTGGATCTTTAGCAACAAAATGTAGCCCTCATGCCTTGTTAGGGCCTTTTCGGACTCGCCAATCTTCGCATCCCGCTTCAATAAGTTATGCCTTGGCTATGAACTCTAATTAATACCGAGCAATTTTTAAACGATCTTGGGCTAGAAGCTAAGTAACTTTTCAAATCGTACAAACTTATTTATTGCAGATAATTTATTAGCAAGCGATGGGAGAATAGGCTTATAATCAACTCACATAAATTCACGAAAGAATACCAAACTTATAATTGACTCTATCATCTCTCGTTCTCCACAATTTAAAATCTCAAGGAATGAGACTCGTGGATGCTTAGCCAAATAAATCAAAGTTTTGGGTTTTCGAATCGCCTATAGGATCTTGCAAACTCTTAGACTTTTTCAAGTTTAGAATTTGCGTTTTAAAGTTCCCTTGATAAACGACTCTCTAGGATCAATTATAGGAACTTGCGGAAAGTTCTTGTTCTTAACCCGTGAGAGTTAAGACTTTCGCGTTTTAAAGTTACCTATATAAAAGCCTAGCAAAACTTGACTTAAACACGTTAAGGATACTAGCTAGAGTAAACTTAGATAAGTAAACTCGGGTTGAGTCAAAATATTCACGACTTAGAAAAATTTAAAACCACTTTATTAAAATTTTATTCTAGCAAGGAAAGAAAATAAACATAACAAAGGAAAATACAACTATACAACTAGGGCAAAATAGATTAAAAATTTGGAAAAATGTCGAAAAATCGAATTTTCCGGTTAAATGAAGGCACTTTAATGGAAAAGTCCACTTAAAACTTTGATAGATATCTCCCCTACACTTAATATAAACATTGTCCTCAACGTTTAAGCATGTGGGAAAAGTCTCCCTACACTTATGACATTGTGCACGTTGGTTAAATCAAGTTATGGAGGAGACAACTAAAGTGATCAATTTCAAATGTGAGTATGAAGAAAATTGAATCACGATAGTTGAGAGATAGAACCGGAATTGCGGATAACATGGGAGCACGGTTCTTCAAAGATTCCAAGAGTGCACTTATCCCTGTAATCACATCACCATACAAACACAAGCAACCTATATAGCTCCCCCTACACTTAGGATGAAAAACGGGAAAAAGGGGGAATAGATACTCGGGTTGCCTCCCGAGGAACGCTTGTTTTTGTTAACCGAGTCACGAGCCTGACTCGGTCCCGAAACTAGTTCATGGGAAACGTGGTGAGGGATGGAATCATCTCATTATAGATGTCCTCACCAAAGTACAGCTTCAAACGCTGGCCATTCACCTTAAAATTAGGCCCATTTGGCTGAGAAAGCTCAATGGTGCCATAGGGAAAGACATTGGCGATGGTGAATGGACCAGACCAGCGGCTCTTCAACTTGCCCGAGAAGATCTTCAACTGAGAGTTAAAAAGTAAGACTTGATCACCAACATGGAACTCTCGGTTCTTAATTTTAGCATCGTGGATGATCTTGGTCTTCTCCTTGTAGATCAATGAGTTCTCGTAAGCTTCATTCCTCAGTTCATGTAGCTCGTTGAGTTGAATCTTGCGAAGATCACCAGCTTTGTTGATGTCGAAGTTAGCCCACTTCAAGGCCCAATATGCCTTATGTTCCAGCTCGATAGGGAGGTGGCATGCTTTCCCGTACACAAGACGATAAGGTGTACAACCAATCGGGGTCTTATATGCGGTACGGAAAGCCCACAGAGCATCATCAAGTTTATCGGCCCACGAGGCACGATGCTCTCCCACAGTACGTTCCAAAATTCGCTTCAATCCACGGTGGGATATCTCGGCTTGACCGTTGGTTTGAGGATGGTAAGCGGTGGAAAGACGGTGATTGACACCATACTTAGCCTTGACTCTAGCAAATTGATCATTGCAAAAATAAGTCACGCGGTCACTGATTATAGCACGAGGAACACCGAATCTAGCAAACAGTTGTTTCAAGAAATTACAAACCACCCTCGCGTCGTTAGTGGGTAAAGCTTTGGCTTCAACCCATTTAGAAACGTAGTCAACGGCGACAAGGATGTATTTGTTTCCTTTAGAAGAAGGGAATGGCCCCATAAAGTCGATGCCCCATACATCAAAGATTTCACATTCTTGTATGAAATTTTGAGGCATCTCATCTTTATGTGTGATCTTGCCTTGTCTTTGGCAATCATCACAGTTTTTAACCATTGCGTGAGCGTCACGATAAATGGTGTGCCAATAGAATCCCGAGTCAAACACTTTCTTGGCGGTGTAGTTAGGACAAAGTGACCATCGGTGGGTCCTTTGTGGCAAGCCTCGACAATGTCTAAAGCTGCCCGTTCGTCAACACATCGGCGAATAATCAAATCAGCGCATTGTTTGAAGAGAAAAGGGTCATCCCAAAAGTAAGTCTTAACATCATTCAAGAACTTTTTCTTTTGTTGGGATGTTAACCTTTTCATGAGAACACCACCCGCTAAGTAGTTTGCAATGTCGGCAAACCACGAGGTGTCATCTAGATTGGCACAAATAGACAGTAAGGTCTCAAAGGGAAAAGAGTCATTGATCTCTTTGTTCGGATGATCCCCTTGATATGGATCCTCAAGTCTACTTAGATGATCCGCGGCTAGGTTTTCGGCTCCCTTCTTGTCACGAATTTCAATGTTGAATTCTTGAAGGAGTAAAACCCAGCGAAGAAGTCTTGGCTTAGAGTCGTGCTTAGTCATCAAGTACTTCAACGCGGAATGGTCCGTGTATACGATGGTGGTGGATAAAACAAGATAGGGGCGAAATTTTTCAAAAGCATAGACAACAGCTAAAACCTCTTTTTCGGTTGTCGTATAATGCAATTGAGCCCCCGTCATTGTCTTGCTAGCATAATGGATTGGTTGAAAGTGTTTATTCACTCTTTGGCCCAAAACCACTCCAATAGCAAAGTCGCTAGCATCGCACATCAACTCAAAAGGTAGCTCCCAATTAGGGGTAACCAAGACCGGTGCCTGAGTTAGCTTATCCTTAAGAAGATTGAAGGCTTCAATACACTCTTTAGAAAATATAAAAGGAGTATCTTTTTCCAAGAGGTGGGTCATCGGGCGAGCGATTTTAGAGAAATCATGAATGAATCGACGATAGAAGCCCGCATGACCCAGAAAACGTCTCACACCCTTCACGGTTGAAGGTGGAGGTAATTTGGCTATGACATCCACTTTAGCACGGTCGACTTCAAGACCGGCTTTAGAGATTTTGTGTCCTAGCACAATGCCTTCTTTTACCATAAAATGGCATTTTTCCCAATTAAGAACAAGGCGAGTGTGTTCGCACCGCTTAAGCATACGTTCTAAATTGGCAAGGCAAGAAGAGAAGGAATCCCCAAAGACCGAGAAATCATCCATGAAGACTTCCATGGTTTGCTCAACCATGTCATGGAAGATAGCCAACATGCACCTTTGGAAAGTCCCGGGGGCATTGCATAAGCCAAAAGGCATTCTTTTGTAAGCAAATGTGCCATAGGGACAAGTGAATGTTGTCTTCTCTTGATCTTGGGGATCGATGGGTATTTGGAAATAACCCGAGAAACCATCTAGAAAGCAGTAATATTCATTACCCGCTAAACGTTCAAGCATTTGGTCCATAAAAGGAAGAGGGAAATGATCCTTTCTCGTGGCATCATTGAGTTTGCGGTAGTCTATACAAACTCTCCACCCAGTAGCGAGACGTGTCGGAATCAACTCGTTGTTTTTATTAGGCACAACGGTGATTCCGCCTTTCTTAGGCACACAATGGACTGGACTAACCCATGGTGAATCCGAGATAGGATAAATCATGCCCGCATCAAGAAGTTTGATAACCTCTTTTTTGATAACGTCATGGATTTTAGGATTCACCCTTCATTTGCTTTGAATTGTGGGCTTAAAGTCGTCCTCCATGAGAATTTTATGTGTGCAAAAGTGAGGATTGATTCCGCGAATATCGGAGATTTTCCAAGCGATAGCTCTTTTATGTTTCTTGAGAACTTCAATGAGACGAGTTTTCTTATCGGCTTTTAAGTCCTTAGCAATGATAATGGGAAGTTGATCAATGCCTTCTAAGAAAACATACTCGAGATGGGGAGGTAAGTCCTTAAGCTCAAGAGTGGGAGGATCCTCAATAGATGGTGTAACTAACGATGGATCATCATTAGTTACCTCTTTAGGAGAAGGAGGAGAAAAAGGGTCTTCATTGAGAAGTTTCTCAATTGTACGAATATCTTCTTCCCAATCGGTGGGAGAATCATCATACTTAAGATCAAGTGGACCCAAGCTAGCTTCAAATTCATCCAAAAGAAAATCACTTTCTCCAAATGGAGTCAATGACGGAGCGATTGAGGCAACGGTCTCAACATTGGGTAGAGAAGAGAGATTACTTTTGCAAGCATCATGAAAGTGTTCTTCACAAGCCTCATCGAGAATATCAATAGCATTAACACTCTCATATGAAGAAGGTTGCTTAGAAATCTTACCCATGTTGAAGACAATTTTATCGTCACCAACTCTCATGATTATTTCGCCCGCGGCTACATCAATGAGAGTGCGACCGGTCCTCAAGAAGGGACGTCCAACGATTAATGGAACGCGAGGATCCATCTCGTAGTCAACGACAACAAAATCCACCGGGAAGGTGAATTTGTCAACGCCAACGAATACGTCTTCAGCTATCCCCACTGGATAAGCAACCGTACGGTTAGCTAATTCCAAAGTCATTTTGGTGGGGACTAGCTCGGGAGAGATAATTGCTTCCAAACACTTAAAGGCATTAAGTTTATACTAGCACCTAGATCGGCTAGGGCCATGCAATTCTCTACTCCCGGGAAGTTGCAAGGAATCAAGAAGCGACCCGGATTACCAAGTTTGGTGGGTAATTTCCTTAAGAGAACGGCGGAGCAATTATCATTAAGTTGGGTCTGAGCGATGTCAAGAAGCTTCTCCTTGTCACTAAGAAGATCTTTAAACATCTTCGCATATTTAGCCATGTGAGCGAGAGCCTCGGCAAAGGAGATGTTAAAATTCAATTGTTTAAACATTTTGAGAAAGTTTGAAACTTGAATATCATCCTTGCTCTTTTTCTTCTCTTTCCTCAACCTTGAAGGATAAGGTATATCGGATGAAGAGGAAGGCTTTAGGGGAGTAGGACCACTCACAACCGCGGGTGGTGGGGGAATGGGGGTAGAAGGCAAAGGAGGTGAGGAAAGTTGCTCTTTTTCCTTGTTCACAATCACGGGTGGAGGTGTAGGAAGCTCGGGTTCCGTATAACCTTTTCCACTACGAGTGGTGATTGCTTTCATCTCCCCTCTTGGATTCGCGACGGTGTTACTCGGAAGAGTACCCGAAGAAGAGGGTTGATACCTTGGAAGAGCGACCCGATCATATCACGTATATTATCCGCTTGAGTGTTGAAAGAGTCTCTCATGTCTGCACGAATATCATTGCTTTGTTTCGCCATGTCATTCCTTAGCTCGGCTCAAATATCGCTCTCTTGTTTCGCCATTTCTCCCTTTAAGTTGATGAATTGACTCTGAAGATTCGTCACCATCTCTCTATTAGTCCTCATGAACGTCTCGACGTCTTGATTCAATGCCATCGGTTGATTGAGAGGTGGAGCTTGGTAAGCTTGAGAATTTCCTTGAGGTGGGTAAGGGTTTCTTTGGGATTGATATTGATTATTAGCACGAGGTTGGGATTGGTTATTTTGGTTATAGCTTTGTTGTTGGTTTTGGTTTGGAGGAGTAAAACCGGGTGGTGCAAGATAGTTGTTTGAACGATAACTTAGCAATCTACGGTCTCCTTGAGGACGAGCTTGATAGCCTCCCGTGGGATAAGTACCGTATGCCGCGTTAACGTTTTCACAAAAATTGCCTTGAGTAGAAGGACAATCATTGTAGGAATGAGGACCACCACATGTGTCACAAGAAATAGCAACGGCTTTAGCTTGTTGAGTATGGCTATTAGCCAAAATTTGCATATTTTTGCTCATTTCGATAATGGCTCGTTCCATGGCGGACATGTCGGTGGTGGAAGAAGTAGATGAAACATTGACTCTGGGATTAGATCTTGAGGATGCGGATGAATCCCAATTCTTGTGGTGAGTAGTCATGTTTTCAATCAACTCTCTACACTCCTCCGGTCTCCTTTTCATAAAAGTACCACCGACGGCGACGCTGATCGTGTCACGATCATGAAAAGTGAGACCATTGTAGAAAGTATCAATGAGAGTGACGGGGAGCATGTTGTGATTTGGACAACGGTCGATCAAATCATTGTATCGTTCCCATGCATCAAAGAGCGATTCATCATTGTCTTGCATGAATCCACTAATTTGGTTACTAAGGCTCGTGACCATGGATGTTGGGAAGTAGCGCGACAAAAAACGTTGAGTCATGTCGTCCCAATTATGAATAGATTTCTTTGGGAGACGGTCAAACCATTTTTCGGCATGGTGAGAAAGCGAGTGGGGAAATAGTTGAAGGCGAAGTTCATCCATAGAAACACCGGGTGGCTTCATGCTTTGGGTGATGGTAATGAATTTGTCGAGGTGTTTGTTGGCATCATCATCCGGAATTCCGCGAAATGGATTAGTTTGCACTTGTTGGATCATGTGATGCTTCAACGAAAACTCCTGAGCCGTGGTTTGCATCGGTGCAATCGGGCCTCCACGTCTGTTCATCGTAGGTTGGCATAGCTCCTCCATGGTTCGTAGGTCGGGTAGGGGTGGATTATTCATGTTGGGTTGATGTTGATTATTATTGTTATTGTGTACACCGGCCATGTCTAAAGTATCGAGAGTCTCGGGCTCGGGATAAGACGTTGATCGAGTACGCATACACTAAAAATAAAATGCAAGAGAAAATATTTTTGGTTTTTACAGGTTTTTTAATTTTTTTCTATGTTTGAAAATTTTATATTTTTGTGGGTTGTTGAAAAAAAATTTTGCTTGAAAATAACGTTCCCGAAAGAAAGGATCCCAAAATCCAATTTTTCTCACAAGAAACCGTTGATCCTTACGAAAAAGCCGGCAGCGGCGCCATTTTAATAACTGATTTTTGGTTAGTTAATAAAAAGGTTTGTTGCAAGATCTTTCTTTGTGTTGCTCGTACCCAATTATATTTGTCGTTGTTTCGTTCTCGGTATCTTCTCGAATCGATCACGGTTCAAAGTGGAAAAGTTGTAATTGGTAACTAAAAAAGAGGGAGCTTTTGATCTATATCTACTAAAACGATAAATGCGAGAAGTAATAAAATTAAACTAAAAGCAATTACGGAAAATAAAACTAGAATTAAAATTAAGCAGTAAAATACCTAAACTTGGAAAAACAACTGATTCGGAATGTTATGCTTGATCCGGAATATAACCTTCATCCGGAATATATTGAAATTGCTTCATTCGGAATGTTCAACCAAACTTCCTTCATTCGGAATGTGCTTGATTCGGAATGACTGTGTTGATCCGGAATAAATCTACTCACTCGGAATGTAAGGTTGATCCAGAATAATGACTGATCCGGAATAAATTTTATTCGGAATATATTTCTTGACTCGGAATATTTGCTTCACTCGGAATACTTTAAAACTAAGGACTCATTCGGAATGTCACTGACTCGGAATACTCATACTCATTCGGAATATTTAAAAGAAAATTGATTCGGAATAATTTAAGAAAAGTACTGGTTCGGAATATATGCTCATCCGGAATAAAATAATAAGAAGCTTGATTCGGAATAATTAGTTTTCTCGGAATAAAACTTGATCCGGAGTATATTGTTCACCCGGAATATTGATTATTCCTAATGAACAACTGATTTGGAATAACTTTCGATTCGGAATATTAAAAACTAAAAGCTTTGTTCGGAATGAGGCTGATCCGGAATACTTAATACATGATACTCATCCAAAATATCTAGTTCAAAACCTTGATTCGGAATGATTGCTTCATTCGGAATCTGGGGAAATGAAACAAAAGTGCGAAGAACAGGGGAGTTACTTGATCACGAATTTAATCAAAATCCACCAAGTTTTTAACCAAAACTTAAACCAATTTAACCACTAATCATTTACTAATGACAAACATCAATCCATAACAACAAAAACATAAAACCCACTTACTTTTGAAGATCAAACTCAATAAAATGAAACTTAGAACTTTGAATAAACAAGAGAAGAAAGAAAGATTAAATGGAAACCTGTATTAAGGATTAAGATTCAAACAAACTAAATGAAAGATTAAACTTACAAGATTGTGGAGGAATCAAAAGACAATAAAAATCACCAAACACCCTAATGGTGATGGTGTTTCCTACGAAACAGGAGAAAAGAAAACAGAAAAGAAAAAAACTGAACTTGAAAATGTGAATGGGAAGGGTATTTATAGGGCTTGGCTTGGTTTGGTGAGTGGTCTTTCTCCCTTTCTTTTTGTCTTCTCGTCTTTTTAGAAAAGTTGACGTTTTCGATTTCGATTCGGGATTTGTCAACGAATAAATTCAACTCGTCTTTTAATTTCTTCATTTAATAGACTTGAGTTCTTCGACATATGTAAATCTTCCATCTTTGGTCCTTTTCTTCGATAAATCTTCGAATAGGACCATTGACTTCAAATCTTTTGCATCTCTTGGACTATAGACTTCGTCTTTTCGTCTTTTTCTTCGATAAAACCCGTACAATCCCATGTTTTCCTCAATATTTATCCGGTTGGCTCTGAAAACACAACAAACACACAAACCACGCATAATTCCAGACAAATGACACTAAATACGCGTTTTGGTCTCGTTTTAGCAAGAAATAAGTGGTAAAAGGATGGGTGTTTTCACATCTATCAGATATGCTTGCACCTCTTCACCCTTACTCCCACCGTGCTCCATCTTTGCTTAAGGGAACCTTGCCTACTCTTCTTTGGCTTGCCTTGTTCGCCTTAAGCTTATGTTACTTGATGGACGAAAACTATGTATTTGATCCCGGTGGATGTTTTTCAAGCTTCTTTCCATGATAATCAAGGTCGAGTCAGGCTCACGACTCGGTGAACAAAAATCAAGCGCTTCTTGGGAGGCAACCCATGTATCTATCTTTTAGCTATCTTTATCCTAAGTGTAGGGGAGACCCGTTGGTGTTTGCTATTTCCTCTCTTCTCATATTCAGGGATTCGAGCGTTCAATGATCCACTCTTGATGATTGTTGACGACCCGTGATTCCGTGTTTCCGTATTCCCGGTTCTATCCTAAACTCTTTTCGATTCACTATTTTATATTTCTCAATATTAAAATAGGAATCTCGTTAGATGTCTTTTCCTTAGCAAGATTTAATCAGCGTGCACAATGTCCAAAGTGTAGGGGAGGTTACTCCCACATGCTTAAACATTGAGGACAATGTTTATATCAAGTGTAGGGGGAACTTCTATCGAAGTTAAGTGGTCTTTTCCTTGTATTTATCCTCATTTTAACCGGAAAATCAATTTTTCGACATTTTTCAAAATTTTTGATCTATTTTGGCCTATTAGTTTTTCCTTTTGTATAGTTATTTTCTTTCTTTACTAGAATAAATTTTAATAAAGTGGTTTTTAATTTTCAAACGTTGTGAACCTTTTGACTCAACCCGAGTTTACTTATCCAAGTTTACTCTAGCTAGTATCCTTAACGTGTTTAGGTCAAGTTTTGCTAGGATTTTATATAGGGAGCTATAAAACGCGAAAGTCTTAACTCTCACGGGTTAAGGACAAGAACTTTTCGCAAGTTCCTGTAATTGATCCTAGAGAGTCGTATATCAAGGGAACTTTAAAATGCGAATTCTAAACTTGAAAAAGTATAAGAGTTTGCAAGATCCTATAGACGACTCAAAAACCCAAAACTTTGATTTAATAGGCTAAGCATCCACGAGTCTCATTCCTTGAGATTTTAAATTATGGAGAATGAGATATGATAGAGTCAATTATAAGTTTGGTATTCTTTCGTGAATTTATGTGAGTTAATTATAAGCCTATTCTCCCATCGCTTGCTAATAAATTTATCTGCAATAAAAAGGTTTTACGATTTAACAAGGTTACTTAGCTTCTAGCCCAAGATCGTTTGAAAGTTTCTCGGTATGGATTAGAGTTCATAGCCAAGGCATAACTTATTGAAGCGGGATGCGAAGATTGGTGAGTCCAAAAAGGTCCTAACAAGGCATGAGGGCTACATTTTGTTGCTAAAGATCCAAAGGGATGTGAAGAATCATTTATCAAAGATCAATATGAAGGATCGAGACACACGACGAAAAGCAAATACTCCCATAAAGATCATGGAGAAGTCTATCCAAAAAGACCCTAGCAAGGTATGAGGATAAATAGTTCCAAGTCCTAAAGGAGGCGATCGTTGTATATCAAAGTCCAAAATAAAGATTGGAGAAAAATGAAGAAGTCGTGGTCCAAATATGAAGAATCTCTCAAAACGTCAAGTGAAGAAATTCCTATTATGAAGAGAAGACCATTATTTCATGAACGTCTCTCAAAGATTTAAAGTATGAAGTCGCTGCCAAATATCGGTCCGAGAAAGGTCTCAAATCGCGAAGCGAGTTATGCTAAGATATGAACTTTATGAGGTCCCGAGAAGCAGTTTTAAAAGATTTTGTCCTTTAGCTAACTATTGATTAAATCGTCCCACTTTATTTTCAGCCTAAATAATTATCTAAATAAGTCAATAATGCATCCTCGTGATCATTCAAGACAACAATAAAATGTAAGAGATACACCTAGGAATAAGGGAGTCTAAGTAAATAATTGGCCCACATGAGTTCGTGTTAGTTTGCTAACTTATAATAACAATGATCTCGTTTTTAAGCTTGGTTTGGAGAATGTGAAAACTTGAGGATGATGATCATTCATGACATTTCTAAAACCCTAAGGTATGTCTTTGATTTCTTTACTTACTTTCTTCCTTTGAATGTTTATAAATTTCTATCTCTTTAATAAAGGCCAATGTGGATTGATTATGATGGAAAATGTAAAACGTGCTTTGTAACTAGTGCACTGCATGAGGACATTGCAATAGTAAAGTGTAGGGGATTTTATAGGTGTGAAAACACCCATCCTTTTACCACTTAATTATAATGAAAACAAGACCAAAACGTGTATTTTATGTCGTAAATGTCGGAATTATGCGTGGTTTGTGTTTTTGTTGTGATTTTAGGATCTAAATGTAAAAAGGGAAGAAAACACGGGCATTTACGGGCTTTTATCGAAGAAAAAGACAAAATACAAAGTCAAGAAATCAAGAGTGCAAAAAGAACGGAAGTCCAAGACCAATTCTGAAGATTTATCGAAGAAAAAGTCAAAAGACGGAAGTTTACTGAAAGCCGAAGAACTCAAGTCTAATTTATTGAAGAAATTACAAGACGAGTTTATTAATCCCGAGACAAAAGTCGAAGAATTAAGAAGACAAGGACTTAATGATAATTAAAGAAAAAAAAAAGAGGGGAGGAAGCTTCCACTAAGAACCTCCCTAATCCACTATAAATAGGATCCTTAGGCTTTCATTTTTTCTTGTTGGCCAAGTGTGACAATTAGCTCTTCCATTTTAATTACTTGCACATTTAAATACATGTCATTTATTTAATTGTCTTGCACCTTAAATTCATTTAATTTCAAGTAAGTTTCCTTTTAATTGTTGTTAATCTTTACTTTTATTGTTCATCTCCTATCTTCCTTTCTTGTTTAATCTTTAATCTTTATGTTTATTGTTTATGTTCATGTTATTGAGTTTTTATTAGATTGATTAAGTGGGTTTTGATTATTTTGATTATTATTGTTAGTGATTTTGATTTGGTTTGATTAGTATTTGTTAGTTGATCATTAGTGGTTGTTTTGATTTAATCTTTTGGTTTGATTTGATTAGTTTTGGTTAGATTCGTGTTATTTTTCTTCTCCGTGTTCTTCGCTACTGTTTGTTTCCAGGTTATTCCGAACCAAGCCCAGATTATTCCGAATGAAGGGTGTGTTGTGATTATTCCGAATAAAGAACTTGATATTCCGGATAAGTGACATATTCCGGATCAGTTTGATATTCCGGATCAGAGCAACGTTCCGAACCAAGGAATTTCTGGGTAATATTCCGGATCAAGTCGTTTATTCGGAACATTCTGAACGAAGGGTTTGAGGATTTATTACGAATAAGCAGAATATTCCGAGTAAAGGAAAACATTCCAAATCAAGGGTGTATTCCGGATGAAGGGATATTCCAGGTGAGCTTATTATTCTGAACGAAGACATCATTCTGAATCAATCATTCCGGGTGAGCACATGTATTCCGAATAAGTAATTATTCCAGATGAGTAGGTTATTCCGCATGGGTGATTTGATCTGATTATTCCGAACGATGCTTTGTTATTCCGGATCAAGGGTTTTGTCAAGTTATTCCGAACGAAGAAGAATTATTCCGGGTGAAGGTGACATTCCGAACGAGTAATTATTCCGAGTGAGGTATTTTTAGTTTATTTTAAGTTTATGTTTTTAAGCTTAAATTTTTAAGCTTTACTTTTCCCGCCTTTTTAATTAGTCGCACTTTAAGTTTACTTGCCTTAGATTTATTTTAAGCCTTGCCTTAGTTTAAGTTTTAGTTGCGTTTTAAGTTTGCCTTTAGGATAGTTTTAAGTTTGCGTTATTTACATTTAATTTTGCCTTTTAATTTCTCGTCACGCTTTTAATTTCCCGTCAAATATTTCAATTAGATTTAGATTTAATTACAGCCATTTATTTTAAAGTTTGTGCACTTTTCCCTTTACTACAACGACACAACATTTGTTTCCACCAAAGACAGCTGAGTCGCACATTAATCCATTTTTCAATTCGAAGAGACTGGAACAACGATAATTTTTATACTAGGTAAAATCCTTGTATTAATTATGCAGTATCAAGAAAATTTAAGCCACAAGAACAACAATTATAATAGCAAAAATCAAAATAATAAAAATCAAGTACTTTTGACAGATTTTGGGTAAAACGACTCAAACCTCATGAATGTACATCCACACTCATGAATTTTTGAGCTGATGTGCCTAGCAAAACAAGGCACAAGCTTCCACAATCAAAGCTGCTAAGAACAACAAGGTGAGTAGCAGTTTATATCAAAACAAAAAAATGAAAAATCTTGATTAATGCAACCTTTGTACCCACTCCTTGATTATCCCCAAACCACAAGCTCCCAACACCTTGATAAGCTTCTTATCAGGGTGTTTAGATCACTTGTAATCCAAAAATTCCAAGGATGTACCAAAGACTTAGCAAAATATCAAGTTTTTGAGAAAACTTGGCAATTTCTTTCACAAGGTTTAAAAACAGGTTTTAAGATTCAATAAACACAAACATATATCAATAACAAGCAAAGATTAAAGTTGGTACTTGGATTTCATCAGCAATATCAGACACTTTTTCATTAAAATGAAACAAGGCTTTACAGATTTGTGATAAAGGAAAAACCAAGAGCAAAAACTAAATGAAGCAGGTCCTATGCCTTATTTAGGCTACAATGATGAACTAGTAAACATAAAAAAACGTAAACCCTAATGTATATAAGTCTCAAATTTCCCTTGATGATTTTGAAAATCTGAAGTTTGTGTGAGGTGTAAAGGTTGGAATTGTATCAAAGGGTCCATAGCAGTGCTTAGGAAGTAAGTTGAATGTGGGGCGTTGGATGGCTGGCCTATTTTGGCATCTTTTTCAACCTTTGTAGCAGGGGACAAAACATGTGACTGGTGTTGTGATGTGGCAAGTGATTTGGGAGTTGGGTTATGATTAAGGGACCATTAATCATAATTCTGGACAATTTCATGGCTTAATTACAAGTAATGAAGGAAAACCGAATTTTGTTCATACGGTGAATAGTGATGGTTTTGATTCAGATTAGGATTTGAATAAGTGTTTAGCGCGAGTTTTATAAACTAATTAGGATTATTTTATTAAACGGTTGTGAGCGGAGGATGACATGGCAGCTGGGAGTGTTTTGATTGGGTGGAATGGGTTAGTGGGACACGTGGTGTGTTGTGGTTGGTCTAGGTAACTTTGTTGACTCGGCAGAAATCACCCCTTGGCTTCCACTCTCTTTTCACTTCACGTTTAATAGCACAAAATCTGATTCCCCTTTATAATGAAGTTTCAGTTTTCACACTTTTGCCCCAAATAGTTTTGCAAAAGTGTTTCAAGGGTATTTCTTGTAATTTGATGATTCTTGAAGGGTTGTTTTGGCATTTTATTCAAACTTCATGGTCTTGACTTGTATTGTTGACTTCTTGGAGGACTAATATTGACAAGTCTTCATTTTTAGGGACCATTCTTGCCAATTCTTCAAAGTGGAGGGCCCTTTTTGTAAATTTGACAAACTTTAAGGACCAAACTTGTAATTATGAATATACAAGGGTTTAAAGTGTCAATTCTTCAATATTGGAGGACCCTTCTTGTACAATCTCATTTCTTCAAGGACTTTTCTTGGAAAATCACCATTAGGGCTTGGTTCATTGTGCAGCTTCGTTTCCCGTTTTCATTTTTTCTTGTTTCTTGTGATCTTTTGTCATTTTCTCAATGTCCGTACCTAAAATACACATGTAACAAACACAAGCATATATTTGGCATATTTCATGATATTTTATGCATTTTAAGCCCATTTTGGATTATGAGACTATGTATAAAAGCAGTCTCATCACTCCCCCATACTAAACTATTGGCGTGCCCTCACGCAATGCTAGAATAAAGTATCATAGCACCTCCAAAATTCGTTTTATGCACTTTTTATTGAATGATAAACTTAATACACTACTACTATTACTACTACTTACGTTTTAGACATAATGTATGATTTTCATCGCAAAATGGGATGTTTAGGTTCATAGAACAAGAACACGTGAATGCTTCGTTAGAAATAATTTCGTCGTCCTCGATATTCACCCCAATTCCATGCTAAGCGTGCAACGAGATCATTGTCATTATAAGTTAGTAATGCTAAGACTACTCATATGCCCTAATCACGTACTTATCCTCCCATTTTCCTAAGTTGTATCTCTTATATTTTATTTTTGTCTTGAATGTTCACGAGGATACATTGTTGACCGATGCGATGATAGAGATTTAGGTCTAAAAATAGAGTCATAACGGTGTAACCAAGACCATCGAATTAATAACCCCCCCCCCCCCCAATAGACAACGATGTCAAAAAATTAAGTCAACAAGAAGGATCGATAAACACGGTTTTATAACGGTTTTGAACATGAGACTTATTACCAAGAATTTTATACTCCCCCTAACGGATGGGCCTTATTATCATAGGTTTACCTCCATCTTTCATTCAACTTCGCGATGAAGCTTTTATTATGACTTCGGTGTTGCCTTGCCTTTTATTTAACCTCGCCATGAGGTGTTTATTATGGCCAAAGACGTATATCCTCACGCTAAAAGCGAATTTTGGATCTTAAAGCTTCAAAGATTAAGGCATAATTCACTTTCAATTTCGCATAGATTTTTCGACCTTGTGAGCTTTAAATTGTTTGCTTGATTTAGGTGAGCACTTGAAATCTTATTATTATGTGAAGCTTTCGATTATTCGGGTTGCCATTACTTCAAAACCGTGACGCTGGTGATACCTTAATGTCTTCCCAATTTAATTACATGGAAGCTACTAGAAAAGATTAGAAACCAACAATCAAGACTAAACCGCTAAGTCAATACTTATTAAGCAAAATTTATATACAAGCGAAGGGAGAATAAGCAAACAATAAGAACACATGAGTTTTTGAAAGAATACGAGTACTCTACGTTTAACATAGTAACTTATAATCAACTCTATCATTTCTCGTCCTCATTTAAGAGAATTAGCCTAATGTGAAGTTAAGGAATCGAAGCTAAGTGCTCAACACGAACGGTCGAGTCAAAAATTACTCTTATTCTCGCCATCGGAAAATCTACATTCGTGTCTTCAAACACTTATAAAACATGAGAAAATTTTTAAAATTTGGCCATTTTTAGCCTTATTTTGCAACAAAACGATAAACAAAAAGATAAACTTTGGAAAGCGTGAAGGTTTGGCAAGGCAAGTATCTATTCATCCCCACCCCCCATACTAAAGTTAAACATTGTCCTCAATGTTTCGAGTCTAAGGGTTGGAAACCCTCATACTAGAGACGTAGTCGAATGCATAATCTAGCATGGAAAGGGTGTAACCGTTAAATTTAAAGTTGTTTATGAAGTGTGATAAAAACCTAAGGTTAGAACATATAAGGATATATCATGGATATTGAGAAATTGTTCAAAGCAAACGATCGAGTGCTCCCATAAAACGAACACGAGAGGCTCCAATCATAAAGATCATGATCATCTAAAAACCACATATCACAAACAACAATGGAACCAAGGTTGGAAGGGAACAAATCCCCTCATGTTACTACATTATAAAACGATAATATGTACACGGGATAAGCATGAGACTCCCCACGAGGCACCTCGTTTTTTAATACCGAGTCATGAGCTCGACTCGATCCCCTCAATACTTATTATTATTGGGGAAGGTTATTTGGTCGAGGTAGTTCAAGGATGGAACTTCCCCGCCAAAGTAGTGCTTCAACCTATGTCCATTCACCTTGAAATTGGGGCCATCATTTTGAGCTAGCTCGATGGTCCCATAAGGAAAAACTTGGGTAATGGTGAATGGACCAGACCAACGGGATTTCAACTTGCCAGAAAATATTTTCAAACGTGAGTTAAAAAGAAACACTTGATCTCCAATGTTAAAAACCCGGTTTTTAATTTTTGAGTCATGAAACTTTTTAGTTTTTTCTTTGTAAATCAATGAATTTTCATAAGCAATGTCTCTTAATTCATCCAATTCATTCAATTGCATTTTCTGGTGTTTTCCCGCGGTCTCAATATCATCATTGCAATGCTTAAGTTCCCAATAAGCTTTGTGTTCAAGTTCAATTGGCAAGTGAGAATTCTTCCCATACACAAGCTTATAAGGAGTGAACCTGATGGGCGTCTTATGAGCGGTCCAAAAGGCCCATAAAGCATCGTCCAACTTATCCGACCAAGATTGTCGGTTCTCTCCAATCGATCTCTCCAAGATCCTCTTCAACGCTCGGTTTGAAACCTCGACTTGCCCACTCGTTTGTGGGTGATAAGCCGTAGAAAGCCGATGTGTAACCCCATATTTCCTTAGGACCCTTTCGAATTGGTCATTATAAAAATGGGTTCCACGATCGCTTATGATCGTACGAGGGGTTCCAAACCGAGAAAACAAGCTTTTCAAAAACTTGACTTCCACACGAGCATCGTTCGTTGGCAAAGCCTTAGCTTCCACCCACTTGGATAGGTAGTCAACGGCGACAAGGATGTACTTATTACCATGAGATGATGGGAATGGCCCCATAAAATCAATTCCCCAAACGTCGAAGATCTCACACACTTGGATGATGTTTTGTGGCATTTCATCATTTTGTGAGGCTTTTCCTTGTCGTTGGCATGAGTCACACGACTTCACAGGTGCATGTGCATCTCGGTAAATAGTAGGCCAAAAGAAACCGGCATCAAAGACCTTCTTCGCCGTGAGATTAGCACCATGGTGACCACCCGTGGGTCCCTCATGGAAAGCTCTAAGGATATTAGAAGCTTCGGTACCAAAGACACAACGTCGAATGATTTTATCCGCACAAGTCCGAAAGAGGTAAGGGTCGTTCCAAAAGTAGAACTTGACGTCACGAAAGAATTTTCGTTTTTTTGTAGTCGTCATACCCTTGATGATGAAGTTGCCCGCATGGTAATTTGCGATGTCCGCAAACCATGGGGTGGATGAATCAAGCTTAGAATTCACTACACCAAGTGTCTCGAGAGGAAATGTTTCGGTGATTTCCTTTGGCTCGTACACACTTTGGTGAGGATCTTCCAAACGAGAAAGATGATCGGCCGCTAGATTCTCGGCTCCTTTTTTGTCAAGGATTTCGACATCAAATTCTTGTAGGAGGAGAATCCAACGAAGTAATCTCGGCTTATCATCTTGTTTAGCCATGAGATACTTGATAGCCGAGTGATCCGTATACACTATGCATCGAGTCAAGACGAGATAAGGTCGAAATTTCTCAAAAGCATACACCACGGCAAGGAATCCTTCTCCGTTGTAGTGTATTTTAGTTGAGCCTCGGTCATTGTCTTGCTAGCATAGTGAATAGGCAAGAAGTGCTTTTCATGACGTTGCCCTAATACGGCCCCAATAGCGTAGCCACTAGCATCACACATGAGCTCAAATGGGAGGTTCCAATTGGGAGCAACAAGAATGGGAGCTTTGGTAAGTTTCCTCTTAAGGATTTCAAAGGCTCGTACACAATCTTCGTTAAAGACAAAAGGAGCATATTTTTCGAGGAGATGTGTAATAGGTCGAGAAATCTTTGAAAATCCTTGATGAATCGACGATAAAAGCCTGCGTGGCCTAGGAAACTCCTAAATCCATTAACGGTTTTGGGATGAGGTAATTTGGCGATGACGTCTACCTTAGCTTTGTCTACCTCAATCCCCTCTTTCAAAACCTTGTGCCCAAAGACGATTCCTTCCTTAACCATGAAATGACATTTTCCCAATTGAGCACAAGGTTGGTTTCCTCACAACGTTTCAACATTCTCTCAAGATTCGACAAACACGAAGTGAACGAACAACCAAACACGGAAAAATCATCCATAAATACTTCCATCGTATTCTCGATCATATCATGAAAAATAGCCATCGTTCACCTTTGAAAGGTTCCCGATGCATTACAAAGTCCGAATGGCATTCTACGATAGGCAAACGTTCCATATGGACACGTAAACGTAGTTTTTTCTTGATCGCAAGGATCGATGGGGATTTGGAAGTAACCAGAAAAACCATCTAAAAAGAAATAGAAATTATTTCCCGAAAGACGCTCCAACATTTGGTCCATGAAGGGCAAGGGAAAATGGTCTTTACGAGTGGCGTCATTCAACTTACGATAGTCGATACACACCCTCCAACCGGTCACGAGTCGAGTTGGAATTAACTCGTTGGCATCGTTTGGCACAACGGTCATTCCTCCCTTATTAAGGACACAATGAATAGGACTCACCCAAGGACTATTGGAAATAGGGTAAATCATTCCCGCGTCAAGGATTTTAAGGACTTCCTTTTTGATGACGTCGTGAATTTTGGGGTTCACCCTACTTTGACATTGGATTGCGGGTTTGTAGTCCTCCTCCATTAAGATTTTGTGGGTACAGAATTTGGGATCGATCCTCTTATTGCCAGATAATTTCCATGCAATTTCCCCTTTGTGGTCCTTTAGAACATCGACAAGTGCGGTTTTTTCATCATTCGAAAGATCTTTCGCAATAAAAACCGACAACTTGTCGTCCTCCTCCAAAAATACGTATTCCAGATGAGGAGGTAAATCTTTCAACTCGAGGATTGGTGGTTCCTCAATTGAAGATTTGGGCTCGATACTCATAACCTCCTCGGGTGGAGGAAATGGGAAATCGTTAAGAAAATTCTTGATAATCTAGAAGTCCTCATCGTTGTTGAGGTCTTCGTCACAAGTACATGGAACATCAAATTCTTCCAACGTAAAATCACCACCTTCAAATGGAGTAAAGGATGGAGTCGAATTATCGAGAATGGGATCAAGCATAATGGGATTGCCACTATTTTCATCGTCACCAAAACCTAAAACTTCTTGTGAAAATTCCTTGCAAACAACGTCGATCATATCAACGAGGTTTATGGTCGCGATGGAATAAACATGAGAAATTAGAGAATTTTGAGTTGCGTTTATAACAAGTTCCTTGTCGTTGAAACGTAATGTGACCTTTCTAGCATGCACATCAATCAAAGCCATAGACGTATCTAAAAGCGAACGACCTAAAATAAGAGGAACTTGAGGATCCGTGGGAATATCGACAACGATAAAGTCTACCGGATAATAGAACTTTCCCACTTTTACAAAAACGTGTTCGGCCAATCCACATGCGGGAATAGTGGAATGATCGGCCAACTCGATAGACATTAGTGAAGGAGTAAGATTAGGAAGATTGAGCGACTTGAAGATTGCAAGTGGCATAAAGTTAATACTAGCACCAAGATCGGCCAAGGAATAGCATTTTTCCATATCTTGGATTGCACACGGAATCAAAAATTACCAGGATCACCGACTTTTTAAGGTATGCGGTTAAGATAAACCGAGGAACAACTAGACAATTGTTGCAATTTCTCCTTGTTCTTTAACATACTCTTAAAGTTAGCGGCAAATCAAGGCATCATGACCAAAACATCAGCAAAACTCACATTAAAATGCACGTCACGAAACATTTTCATAAAAAGCTCAAATTGGTAATTGTCGCGCTCTTGACGTTTCTCCTTTCTAAGTCTCGATGGGTAGGGCAAGGGTGGTGTGGGTTGAGGCATAGGCATAGCCTTTGGAAGCTCGGGTTCCAATTGTGGTAATGGGTCAACCGTAGGTGTGGCATGAGCGGTACTTCGTGGGATTGGGACATGCTCCTTTTTGACCACCACCTCGGGTTCTTCCTCAATTTCCTCCACCGTTAGAGTAATTAGTTGAGGAGTCGGTTCCTTAAGTGTCCTACCACTTCGTGTGATAATCACTTTCATCTCTCCCTTAGAGTTTGATATGGTGTTGCTAGGAAGACTACTCGAAGACGGTTTATACATTATAGCCTCAAACATGGATGAAATTTATCCTCAAACATAGATTGCCTCTTATCGGCCTTAAGCATCTCTTGTTTTATTTCATGTTGCCCTTGTTCCATCTTTTGTTGGTTTTGTTGTAACCTAGTTACATTTCCCTCCATTTTGTTTGTATGGATCTTAAGCTCATTTTCTAACTCATTTTTCAACTCCTTTTTCAAGTCATTCTTAAACTCGGATCTTAGGCTAATGATCTCTCTTTGAATATTATCAAACCTAGCATCGTTTCCATTTCGTATTCAACAAATTCATTTGGAAGATCTTTCAAAGTTTGCAAACTCTTGTTGTTTTGAAAATCATTGTTTTGATTTTTGTTTGAAACTTGATTGTTATTAGCCCCTTGATTCCCATAGTTGTTACCTTTGTAATTGTTATTGTAACCAACTTGATTGTTTCGATAGTTGTTGTTAGCATTTTGATTGGGAGCAAAACCTGGTGGAGTCATTTGATTAGAGCGGGTAACTTGACCGTTTTGGTTGTAAGTTCCCGTGGCCACGTAGGCGCTCGAAGTGTTACCACCGTTGGTAATGCACTCGGAGAAATCATGATCTCCACCACAATACATGCAAGAAACCTCAACCGCTTTAGCCGTAGCGGGAGCACTTTGTTCACCAACTTTGAATTTAATTAAAAGACCTTTAAGGTTATCAAAGATTTTGTTTTCCATATTTGCCTCAATTTGGCAAGCATCGATGGTATTGGACAATGAAGGTGAAGCCGAAGACGAAGCCTTACGAACACTCGATGTGTTACGAGGACTATAGGCTTTAGACCTATTCTCAATAATCAACAATGCTTCCTCAACTGTTTTACACAAAAAATTACCAGCCGCGGCGGTATTAAGATAATCTTTCTCGTGATCATTCAATCCATTGTAAAACGTGTCAATTTGATGCAAGTCGGAAAATCCATGATGAGGACACTCGTGTAACAGTTCCTTAAACCGATTCCAAGCCGTAGAAAAACTCTCATTAAATTCTTGTGAAAATTTTGAAATCTTGTTTTTCAAATGCGTAGTCTTAGAGGGCGGGAAAAATTGGTTCACGAACTTTGAAGCGAGATCCTTCCACGTCAATATAGAATTGGGTGGCTCTTTCTCTAACCAAATTTTAGCGGGCCCCGCTAAGGAATACGGAAAAAGCATCATCTTAATCGAATTATTAGCAACGTCCTTAAACTTGCAAGTGGCGGTAAGACGATTGAATTGGCGGATATGGTTGTGCGGGTTATCCTTTTGATCACCACGGAATTTGTTGTTTTGGATCATCGACAACAAACCTGTTTTACTTCAAAATTCTCCGCAAGGATGGCGGGAATCACAATAGCCTCTCCATAACCCTCAGTGGGTGCTTGAAGTAACTCCATCATATTTCGATTCGCCATGGTTGTTTATTCTTCTACGATAGGTTCATCAATAGGAGACTCCTCGCTTGAAAGGATAAGTGTGGTATCCTTTCGGTTTATTCGTTTACGTACACGTCTTGCTTGATTACGAGTAAGCATAAACGTCACGTACAACGTGGGGATGAGCAAAGAAGATTCTTTTTGGTGTTTTTAATTTTTCCACTTTTTTGTGGTTTTTGATTATTTTTACTTTTTTGGATTTTGGTGAATGTATTAAGTTGACAAAAATCTACAAATCTCTCCTCAAATAAAATCTCTTGATTAAAGGAGCCTCAAGGAATGAAAATGATCACGTGAAGTGAACGCCTTCGATGAATTTAGAACGTTGGTGGAACACCAAAACGTTCAAGAGGGTTTAATCAAATAAAACCAAGAAGATATATATGATACTTAGATAATACTTTGGTTGGCAAACCCTCGATTAGCCCTTTTTATCTAAACACGCACAAGCAAGCGGGGAAACGAGGCGGCGCGAAGCAATTAAGAGCCTTTTCCTTAGGGTATATTTTATAATACCCGCCTTATACCCACCTTATATTTTGTGTTTGTCAAAATTAAGCTTCACGAAAGTAATTATCTATTTTGCCTTTTTTTTCTTGTTTGAGATTCGAATACAATGATCGAGTGATGAAATCCCGAATCAAGGTTGTGTTTTCACACTATTGGAGTATAATACAAGACTTTTTGCTTAGCATGTGTGTACTCGATATCGTTCTCGGTATCTAATCGAATTGATCACGGTTAATGGTAGAATAGTCTGTAATGGTCACTAAAAGGGGGAGTTGATTTTCTATTTTAAAACTAAAAGCAAATATGAAAATGTCGTTGAGTAAAATAAAAGCTTGAAAATTAACTTAAAAATTACTAGAAAAATACTTGGTAAAAATAGAGATTTTGGGAAGCGTGCAATTTTTGGAAATTAAAACGTAAATGATTAAAAACTTGAAAACCTATTCAAAATAAACTAAGTAAAAAGGTGGGAAAAGTATAATTTGAAAAATAAGAAAAAAATAAAACAAAAGCCAGAGTAGATCGCAATGCGATCGTACTCAGATCGAAATGGTGGATCGCACTCAAGAAGTGAGGGATCGCACTCAATGCGATGGGAAAGACTGATCGTACTCAAACTTGATCGCAACACCCCATCGCAACCACCGATCGTACTCACGATCGCAACAAGTGGATCGTAGTTTGATCGTGGTCTTGATCGTAACAACAAGGATCGCAATCAATGCGATAGTACTCAAGGATCGTGACACGATCGCACCCACAGATCGCAACTAATGATCGTGGTGTGGATCTTAGCCAAAGAAAGAAGTATGATCGCAATCAATGCGATTGTATCCAAGTGATCGTAACAAGTAAAACCCTCCTAAGATCGTAATGGGAACACAAAGAGTAACTAAGCTTAAACGAATAAGCTGTTACTCCAATAAGCACTTGCCAACTTAGCCAAGACTAATTAAGCACAAATTTGACAACTTTTGAAATCTAAAACATGGGAACTTAATAATCCGAACTTTAAAATGATAAAACTTTTAAGAAAGCTTAAAAGTAAATAAGCTAAACATACAAATAAGCCAATAAGCACAAAGTGCTTAAAGCTTAAACGTATAAGAACTTATGTAGGAATAAAAAGGTGAGCTTCATAATCACTTAAACATCAAAATCAACAACGGATCATTAATGTTTCGGATCAAAGGTAAACCAAAATCAAGAAATGTAGAAACATATTAATGAACAAAAAGCTTAACTTGATCTTGTGATTAATGAAATCCAAATACAAGGATGATTAAAAGCTTAAACTTGAAAGATAAAAAATGAAGAAAAGATGAAACTTAGTGAGAGAAAGTTTAACACTTTCTCTCTCTAAAAACTAGAAAGGAAAAATTGAAAAATGAAAACTAGCTAACCCCCCTCCTAATGTGTTTAGGAGGGTATTTATAGGCAATGGGGGAGAGCATGTGTTGCCTCCTCGTTCTTTCTTCTTGGGTCGACTCGATTTAAATCCTTTGTCTTTCTCGACGTCGCCTCGGGATTTGAACTCGTCTTATAATTTTCTTCTATAATTAGACTTGAGTTCTTCGAATTCATTAAACTTCCGTATTTAGACTTTTTCTTCGATACATCTTCAGAATACGCCTTGGACTTCCGTTCTTTTTGCACTCTTGATCTTTTGACTTCGTCTTTTCTCGTTTTCTTCGATAAAAGCCCGTGAAAGCCCGTGTTTTCTTCCTTTTTCATCTTTTGGTCCTAAAGCACAATAAAAACACAAACCACGCATAATTCCGACTTTTACGACATAAAATACACGTTTTGGTCTTGTTATTATTGGAAATAAGTGGTAAAAGGATAAGTGTTTTCACACTTATTAAATCCCCTACACTTGACCATTGCAATGCCCTCATGCAATGCATTAATTTTAAAGCACGGTTTACATTTTCCATCATAAATAACCTACCTTGGCCTTTATTAAATACTAAACATTTAAGGAAAAATAAAAAGATAGAAACAAGTAAAGAAATCAAAGGCTTACATTGGGGTTTTGGCTGCCATGAATGTTTATCATCCTCAAGTTTGACGTTCCCTATACCAAGATTAAAAACGAGATCATTGTTATTATAAGTTAGCAAACTAACACGAATTCATGTGGCACTATTATTCACTTAGACTCTAATAAGTGTGTAAACACTTATCCTTTTGCCACTAAAATCGAGGTAAAACAAGACCTAGTCGTGTGTTTAATGTCGTAAATGTCAGAGTTACGCGTGGTTTTGTGTTTTGTGTGTTAAATAGGTACAAACGATCAAAAGAAGAGAAAACACGGGATTTCACGGTCAAATATCGAAGAAAAGTCAAGAAAAAGTCGAAGACAAGATCAAAAGACCAAAAGTGTGCCAAGATCACGAAAACCGGCTAAGTCCACTTAAAATTGAAGAAATGATCAAGAAAGTCGGAATCGAGCTTGTGTTAATGGAATTTATCATTTTTGAAGATATTCGAGCCAAGTGGGTCCCACATCAGATAAATGGGCTCAAAAGCCCATTTAAGGAAAAGAGTTGTTTAATTTTACCAAAAGTCCAAATTAAAGCCTAAAATGATATTTACTTTAGACAGATGGATAAATGGGCTTCAAGCCCATATCTCAACTTGAACAAAGAAACGGGGTAATTTAGCTATTTCGCTTGACCGGTCAAACTTACCACACAAAATTCATTAACCCAAAAACTCCCCCACTTCACGTTTAAATAAAACGATTTATTTATTTTTACTTTACCAAGATTCGGTCAACCCAACATTTAACCCCCACACCATTCATCCCACGTGTATTCCTTATTTACCCACCCCACCCACCTAAAATAAATAAATAAACTCTTCCCCACTTTTATTCGATACAATCAAAGTCACACACACATTTTATTTGTTTTTACTGCACTTTATCTTCCTCCCCCCAAAAACGCACCTCTCCCCCAAAACCCTAATTTTTTACATCACAATTAACCAACCAAAAAAAATGGGGCTTTTACCCTCAAAGGTTAATTCAACCTTAGAGGAAATAAATCCCCATAAAAATCGCAACATCCACCATGTGGTCCTCAACCCATCAATCCAACGTGGCACCATTTGAGTGGCCAAGACACCTCACCAAAACCCTCTTCACCAATCAAAATTTGCCACATCACCAATCAACAAACACAAGTAGCACAACATTCGTCATGCTGGCAATCCGTGGATGCATGATCATTTTTCAGCCGTAAGATTGAAGGGTTTGAAGAAAGAGAAGATGAATGAAGAAATCAACGGCTATAATCGCAAGCCTTGGGCACCAAGGAGAACCTAGAAGGTTCGGGGTTCTCCTATAAAACCCCCTCTTTTCATGTAATTTTTGTGCTTTTACTTTATTTTTAATTTTCAGAAATTATAGATTAGGGATAAATTGTATTTTCATTTTTCTAGTTAATGTAATTTGATTTTTAATTAATGAAATGCTTTACTGTTTATTAATTTTCGTTTCATTTCTGTTAAGTTTAATCTTTAATTTGCTTAATGTTTTTTTAATTCTACTATTCAAGTTTGGTTATTATAAAAAAATAAAAAAAATAAAGAAAAGTGGAAAAGTATTTTCCCCACTGGAAAATATGTAAAGAATACTGTCCGAAAGAAGTACGGTTCATTGTTCGTATGGTTTGATTTTTGTTACGAATTCGAGATAAGAAGGAGGTGACGGTTTGTTTCGGTTCAAAAGGTGGCTCAGCGCCATCCTTCGTCGCAAAGGTTATCTCCATCAGGTTCTCATTCTCTTTTTATTTTTATAAGTTTTAAGTTAAATTTGATTTAATATTATTAGTTTGCTTAATCTGCTTATTGATCTTATTTAGTTTAAGTTTCTGATTTTTCTGTGTATGATTAGCAAGTTGGATCTAATAGTTTTGGGGTATCTGCTTTAGTTAGATTCGGTTTATCTGCATATTTGATTTGAACTGTTAAGATTAGTTTCAGCTTAAGCTTTTCGTTGTCTGATGGTGCGTTTGGATTTGCTTTAAGTTCATTTAAATTTTGTTATAACTGTTAGCAGTTGTTAGTGTGGATTTGCTTATTGTTCAGTTTCATAGGGCTTTTGGATTTGCTTATTAGTATCTAAGTTTGTGTTTTGAGTAGCTTTTATCTGTTTTTTTATTGTGCTATCTGATTAGTATCTTATTAAGTTTTTAGCTTATTTTGTTTCAACTTATTTTTCGTTTAGCCAGCTTATTAGATTCAGCTTTATTTTTGTTGTTTAGATGTTGCTCATTTTGGCTGTATTGCTTATTTAGTATAATCGGCTTATCTGCCTTTACCTTATTGTGTTATTGCTTATTTGGGTTCCTTGCTTGCTGAATATTACTGCTTATCTCAGACCCAATTGGTCTGAGGTATCTTTTGTCCAAAAAATCACAATAAAAATTTAATAGCAAAATATTAGGTCTGGTGGGGCTCGAACCCAGGACCTCTCGTTTGATAACCAACGTCCCAACCAGTTACTCTAGCACCCTTTTTGTGTTCATTTAGGTCCAATTAAATTAATATAGGTTGTTTAAATTAGTGGCAGTTTTATCAAAATTAGTTTAATACAAGTTTAGTTTTATTTAAATTAAATACAAAGGTTTTGTTTCAATTCAGTTTTTTTTTAAAATATAAAAAGGATAAATAAAATATTTTAATTTTATTTACTTTTATAAATTCACATTAGTTTTAAATTTCTTTTATAATTTTAAATAGTTTTTTATATAGATTTAAAAGTAGTTTTAAATTCTTATTTAAATTTTAGATTTAAAATTAGTTTTCAATTTATTAACTTTTGTCTAAAAATAGATTCTAATTAAAAGTTTTTAAGTTTTATTAATTAGTTAAATTTTATTTTCAAATTATTAGTTTAAATAGTTAATTAAAATAGATTTCTTTTAATTAAATAGATTTAAGTTAGTTTAAAAAATTCCAAAGTTATCTTTACCAAAAACAAGTTAAGTCGATACGTTAAACCGGAAATCAAATTCGAGTCGAATCGAGGAAAAACGAACTTAATTGCTTAAATTTGGATTAACAAAAATCCTAGTTTCAAATTGGCGCCGATGCCGCTTCGCTCGTACGATTGACGATTTTTCGTGAAGACGTTTGGATTTTGGGATCCGTTCGCTTTGAACGTTAGTTTTCTTGCACCAAAAAAAAATCAAAAATCTAAAAAAATCAAAAACTTAAAAATACAAAAAAATTAAAAAATCACAAAAGCAATTTCTTTCCTAAGAATTGCACCAAAAAAATTAAAAAAATCAAAAGTAATACTTTTTCCTAAAAGTATTACACCAAAAATATTACGTATTCGTGTTAATTTTTAGTTCGATTTCTTTCGATTTTTCTTGTGAATATATATTTTTCTAAAAAATACAAAAAGATTTTTCTTTTACTATAATATATTACGTAGCACAATAAAATTACCTACTTTTCAAATAAGCCTTAGTTGGGATTTCATCACCTAACTATTGTAGTCGCATCCATAACGAAAAAAGGGCAAAATAGATAAATACTAGTAAGACGTTTGAACTCGACATATACAAACTATAAGGTGGGTATAAGGCGACGCGCTATAAAAGGTCGTCTAAGGAAAAAGGTTTTTAAGTGCTTTGTGCCACCTCGTTTCCCCGCTTGCTTGTGCGTATATTGAGAGGGACGACCGATTATTGGTTTGCCAACTCAATTAGTATTTACGTATATATTTTTGTAGCTTTTTCATATTGCTCATCGAGAGGGAAAATCCTTTTCCTCTCAAAGTCGACCGAGGTCACCTACCTTATTCCAAAGTTTTAATTGTATGCGCACTCGCGCGCATACATACATACCGATTGCTGTACCAAATACTTCTAATTCTTCTAAAAAGAAGAAGAAGAAAAACAAAAAGACCGTCATTAAAGTTGATCCCGAGAATCGAGCTTTCGACAATACGATGGCAACGGATAATCGACCAATGATTGAGATTCTATAATCTCACGTTGAAGGAAACGATGACGCGATTGTGGTGCCAAATATTGGAGCTAATCATTTCGAACTTAAATCGGGTTTTATTCAAATGGTTTCCGCTACACCATTTTTAGGCCGTACTAATGATGACCCACACGCTCATATCAAACGTTTCATCCAATTAGCTAATACCGTCAAATACAATGGGGTGCCACAAGAGGCCGTTCGCCTCCAACTTTTTCCTTTTTCCATCGAGGGACAAGCCCGGATTTGGCTTGATAAGGAACCACCCCAAAGTATTACCACATGGATCGACTTAGAGACCAAGTTCATTAACTACTTTTTCCCACCATCACGGACCACTTCTTTAAGAAATGAGATCATCACCTTTGAACAACAATATGGGGAAACGTTTAGTGAGTCTTGGGATCGTTTTAAAGATCTTTTGAGAAAATGTCCACAACACGGTTTCACTAAAGTGCATCAAATCAACACGTTTTATAATGGTTTAACTCTAAACGACCAAGACTCACTTAATAGTGCCGCGGGGGGCAATATTCTTGTTAAAACCATGAACGAGGCTTGCGCCATTATTGAAAACAAGGCTAAAGTGCAAACCAAGAGTGTTAGGGCCACTATGGCAAGTGCTAGTTCTAGTGAGAGTGACAAGAGAATCGATAAACTTACTTCGCTTGTTGAAACACTCGCTCTAAAAACCGACGCCCTCACTACACATGTGCATGCCGTGAAAGAAAAAAGTGAAACGTGTGAGACTTGTGGTGGACCACATTCGTACTATAATTGTGACAAGGTTTACAATAATCAACAAGAAGTTTATGCTTATAACAACAATGAAAATGATCGGATTCATTTCAAACCAAATGTTGATGTTAACCATTTGTCTTACAAGTCTAATAACTATTTGGCTCTCCCGGGTTTTGTAGCACCACAAAGACCACCCCCACCCGCCCAAAATAGGAACCAAGATCCTCAACGGGGTAATTTTCAAGGAAATTCTAATCAACGGGGTTTTAATCAAAATCAAGGGAATTTTCAAGGGCAAAACCAAGGGTTAAATAATCAAGGATTTAATAACCAAAGTTTTCAAAATCAAGGATTTAATCAAGTTTCTAATCAATATCAAAACCAAGGTTTTCCTAATCAAGGTTATAATCAAATGAACATGCATAATCCTAAAATGGACTTGGTTTTACAAAAATTATCCGACCATGAACGAATGATGAGAGAGATGCAAGAATCGACCGATAAGAAATTTTTGACTATGATTCAAACCTTTCGTCCCCAAGGTACCCTCCCTTCAAACACCGTGACCAATCCTAGGGCTAATGTTAATGCTATCACTACTAGGAGCGGTAAGACCACCGTTGAACCTTCCCCACCTAACCAAGGACCCGAGATACCTTCTTCTTCGACACAACCTCCCTCTTCTTCCACTTGTGACATACCTCCCGTTATGCATTCGTCTACACCTTATGTTCCACCGATACCCAAATTTTCTACCACACCTTTGGTTCCCAAACCGGTTCCTTCACCTTCTATTTCTATTCCTCCTCCTCCACCAAAGGATGTGAGTGAGAAATCCACTCCAAAGCCTTCATCTCAACCCAATATACCTTATCCCTCAAGGTTGCGGAAAGAGAAATTGAAGAATAAGGATGATATTCAAGTTTCGAACTGGATGATATTCAAGTTTCGAACTTCCTAAAAATGTTCAAACAATTGAATTTTAATATCACCTTTGCCGAGGCGCTCGCTCACATGCCTAAGTACGCTAAGATGTTTAAGGATCTTTTAAGTGATAAGGAAAAGTTTCTTGATATTGCCAATACCCAATTGAATGAGAATTGTTCCGCGGTTCTTTTAAGAAAGTTACCGGTTAAGTTAGGAGATCCCGGTCGATTCCTTATTCCTTGTAATTTTCCGGGTGTTGAGAATTGTATGGCCTTGGCGGATCTTGGAGCGAGTATCAATCTTATGCCATTGTCCGTATGGTAGCAATTATCTTTACCCGAGCTAGTCCCCACTCGTATGACATTGGAATTAGCTAACCGCACGGTTGCTTATCCGGTGGGGATAGCCGAGGATGTTTTTGTAGGAGTCGACAAATTCACTTTTCCCGCCGATTTCGTCGTAGTCGACTATGAAATGGATCCCCGTGTTCCCTTAATTGTGGGACGACCCTTCTTGAGAACCGGGCGTACATTAATTGATGTAGCCGCAGGTGAACTTATCATGAGGGTCGGGGATGACAAAATCTTCTTTAACATGGGTAAACTTTCCAAACTTCCCGATGAGCCCGAATCCGTGAATTTCATCGATGTGCTCGACGAAGCATGCGAAGAACATTTTTACGAGGCTTGTAAGAGCGGGATTTCTCCTTTACCTCATGTTGAGACCGTAGCTTCTATTGCTCCTTCATTGACTCCATTTGGAGAAAGCGACTTAGATGATTTTGAAGCTAGCTTGGGTCCTCTCGATATTAACTATGATAATTCTCCCACCAATTGGGATGAAGACATTCGTACCATTGAGAGACTTCTCAATGAGGACAATATTTCTCCATCTACTCCTAAAGAAGTTACAAACGATGATCCTACTTCGACTAAGCCTTCCATTGACAATCCGCCAGATTTAGAGCTTAAGGATTTACCGTCTCATTTAGAGTACGTTTTCTTAGAGGAGGATAGTAAGTTTCCCGTCATTATTGCTAAGGACTTAAAAGAAGATGAAAAATCCCAACTTATCAATGTGCTTAATGTTGTCCCTAATATGTAATGATTCTAGCACGAATTTAAAGAAAGAAAGGTAGAAATGAGATGAGTTTTAGAGAGAGAAACTAGAGAGAGAAGTGTGTGAATTTGTGAACTATTAGATTAAGAAGAAAATGAATCACCAACCCTCCTAACATGCTAGGAGGGTAGTATATATAGTCCACCCACATGCGGGCTTCTTTATGGACTATATGGTTTGGGCCGGGCTTTCCTTTTGGGCTTTAGTTACTTATTAATGAACTTTAGCCTAAAGTTAAGCCCGTATAACACGACTAATATACTACCTATTACAACGTTCTAAAATACGATACATAATAAACATATGACCAAGCATTCTTGTTTGGCTCAATATTTTGAGGCTAACAATCTCCCCCAATGAGAGGTCATAAACCTTGGTCATTTAGGAAATTTGTAGAGATTACTAATCTCGCCATAAATGAGTCTTGAACGTGTAATCGTAGCCTTGTTCCTTCATGCTGTGATCTTTGAGCCTTTGTCGATGTCTTTCGACTTTGTCTTTAAGCTTGAGATCTTCAATTCATCCTTGACTTGTCTTTGCCATCTTGCGATCTTGTGTCTTCATCCACATGCTCACACTATTAATTTTGAATATGTCTTTAGGCATGAGTATGTGGTTTCTGAATCATTGACTTTGCTGTGTACACCGTGACGCCACCTTCTCGAGACAAAACATAGACACGGACTGAATGGCTTTGACATTTGTCCTAAACCGGTAGCGTTTTACCTCCGGTCGGTGAAGACCGTTATACGATATTAAATATCGTACCTGTGATCAGGTAGATTCAATTAAGAATCTCCTTGACAGGGTTTTACGGCTGTACTAGCCGTTCTCTTTACTCGACCGTCTCAAAGCAAGACTGCGAACATAAAGAGTGAATCAATTGGATAGATATCCGCTTGATTAAAGTCGTCAATTCAAATTCCTGGAACAAGTTTGATTCATTAAGAATCTTACCATTGTTGCTTTCCAGTTGACACAAGTTTGATTCATAAGAATCTCACAAGTCACCTACCGTAGCGCTGTTTGATGTTGACGCTAGAAGGATTTCCATTCGTCACTGTGGATATTAATGAATATCACTCTGAATGTTCTGGCAAGACCATAAAGATATTGCGTAGAAACCTGAAACGAGTTTGAATCAATTCAGAATCAAACCACTGTTGCTTTTCAGTTTTACACATGTTCAATTCATAAAGAATCTTGCATATGACCTACCGCAGTGCTGTTTGATGTTAACACTGGAAGGATTTCCACTCATCATTGTGAATACTAAGTAGTATCACTCTGAGTGTTCTAGCAATATCACAAGGATATAGCGTAGGACTCTCTTGATCTTCATCCGTGTGTCCTAACGAGATTTGATTGATCTCTTGGCTCTAGACTCAATTTGTGCACTTTTAGTGGTCGGAGGCTGGAGCAGATGCCACCTATTCAATATCAACTATCTCGAAGTGAGAAAGTCAATAGTAGTCATGTTGTTCTCCGTGACAATAAAACAAACTTCTTTTGAGAGAAGCCTGAGTAGCTAGGAAAGGGTTGTGCATACATCACTGGGTCCATGATGAGTTTGTCTTCATGATGAGTTGACCCGGTTTCTGCCTAATTTGTATGGAGGGCTTCTTTCTTTATACCCTTTATCCTTACATTTCTTTTTCATTCTTCAACCCCTTCAATGCTTACCAAGACATCATTACTAGCACCTTGTTGTGATTGTTCCAGTGCTAGCATCAGTACTTAGTCGGCATTCTGCTACGTTCACATTCTACTCCATCTTTCCTAAGGACTTCTAATAATCTATTGGATTGTCCCTGGGAAGATCCCTCCGGTTCTGGTTGGATCATAGGACTTAAACCTAACCACTCTTTTGACACCAATAACGTCGTGAATTAAAGATGTTGTGGGTATTTGATCGTAACCATGAAAACCACTTTAAATTCTAACAAAGTATTTGAAAAACATATAACACCTTGCTAGTTTTGTCGTTTCAGAAATGCTCCCCCTTCACATGTGCATCGATAATCGAAAGTGTTTCGCACATGTAGGTAAGAGTTAAAGTGCTTGAGTCTTATATTAGATCACATTTTAATCACATTTTCTCCCTCTATCTCTAATATATAAAATCTTTTGATATTAGAGATACCAAATTTGATTAAAATATATTTTGAAAAAATAGTCTTGAAATCTCTGGGAGAAAGATGTGTTAATCTTTTGCATGAAGTTAAAATGCTCCCCCTCAAAAATTGATCCAATTGATATGTCATTGTGAGGATATGATCCACATTTCGCTTTTTGAGGATGGGAGTTGTTGAACACACAATTTTTGAAAGATTTTGAATAATCATTGAGAAATTCTTGAAAAAATTGTGTTCAACGCTTTTTGAAAAATCCTATTTCTTTTTGTCGAAGAGGTTTTTCTGAAGCATAAACTTGAGTTCATAGACTTTGAATGTCTTGACAAATCCACTCAAGTATAAGAAGATTTCTCTTCTTTTGCTAAGGGTAAGGGCACGAAATCGTACACTCCCCCGTGAATATAGAACCGGGTTGCAATCTGAAAGTGATTACAAGCCATTGTGTTGAGCTCAAAACGTTGAATGTTTTGTGACAAGCTCAACCTGTGATAGATTGTTCTACCCGTTGTTTGGAAATATTTGTCCAAAATAGAAAATTTCCTTTATTAAAAGAAGAAATGACATGTTTTGAAAAATATTTACAACTTTCATTCGAGCTTTATGTACACACCCGTGTCGTTATTGAGCGACATTTCTAGGCACGTCCATATTATCGATACTGAAAGACATGTCGAGAAGAATATTTTTGGATTTTGAAAGATTTTTAATTTTGTGTTTTGCTTTTATGTGTTTTATATTTTTGTATTGCTTTTTCAAAGATATTTACAAGTTGATGTTTGATAGATAAATCAAGCAGGCACCTTTGCCAGAATCTCCAGGTCTGCTGGAGTCAAACATCTCATACCAATTTGCCTAACGAGGTACTCAAACCTATCTTTCGACAGAGCTTTCGTAAACAAGTCGGCTAATTGGTAATCCGTTCCAACAAAGTATAATTCAACGATACCTCTTTCAACTTGTTCCTTTATGAAGTGGTATCTGACATCGATGTGCTTCGTGCGGGAATGTTGTACCGGATTGCAGGAGATGGCTATGGCCGACTTTGAGTCACAGTACATAGGTACTTTATCAAAGTGGAAGCCATAATCCGTGAGTTGTGTTCTCATCCATAGAACTTGAGCACAACACGCAGATAGAGACACATACTCCGCTTCTGCTGATGAGAGTGACGTGCAATCCTGCTTCTTGGAAGACCATCCCACAAGCTTATCTTGACCTAGAAATTGTGCACCACCAGAAGTACTCTTTCGTGTATCAAGACACCCTGCATGATCAGAATCTGAATAGGTCGTTAGAAAGAAACCGGTTTCCCTTGGATACCAGAGTCCCAAATGAATGGTATTCTTAAGGTACCGAAAGATCCGTTTAACCTCCTTGAGGTGCTTTTCAGTGGGTCGTGCTTGATATCGTGCACAATAGCATGTAGCATGATGAATATCAGGTCTGCTTGCTGTCAAGTACATGAGGGAACCAATCATGGAACGATATCTCGTTTGATCGATGGCATTTCCCTCCAAGTCAGCATCTAGCGATGTGGTTGATAATGGTGTCCCAACAGGGTCACATGAAGTCATACCATGCTTTTTGATTATCTCTTGACAATACTTAGCTTGGTTTATAAAGATACCACTTGGGGATTGGTGAACTTGAATTCCTAGAAAGAATTTTAGTTCGCCCATCATTGACATTTCAAATTTGTTGTGCATTACTTTTTCAAACCATTTTGAAAGTTTTGGGTTTGTAGACCCGAAAATAATGTCATCAACATAAATTTGCACAAGCAAAATGTCATCCCCATATTTATAAGTGAACAAAGTTAGATCAATGGAACCTTTTGAGAAACCTTTGGATACCAGAAATTTCGAGAGCTCGTCGTACCACGCCCTTGGAGCTTGCTTGAGTCCATATAGTGCCTTGTGGGGACGATACACCTTGTCAGGATAATGAGGATTGACGAATCCTTCCGGCTGCGTGACATAGACTTCTTCCTTCAAAGGACCGTTAAGAAATGCTGTCTTTACGTCCATTTGATAGACAGTGAATCCCTTATGTGCAGCATAAGCAAGAAAAATCCTGACTGCTTCCATTCGAGCTACTGGTGCAAATGATTTTGCAAAATCAATTCCCTCTTTCTGGCCATACCCCTTAGCCACTAGCCTAGCCTTGTTCTTGATGATCGTGTTTTCTTCATCCATCTTGTTTTTCCAGATCCAACGAAGATTTAAAGGAGTCACATCGTATGGTCTGTCAACAAGTTCCCAGACTTTAAGTCTTTCAAATTGGTGAAGTTCATCCGTCATCGATTCAATCCAAGCATGATCAGCCATGGCTTCTTTGATGTTTTTCGGTTCAGCAGTACTCACGGCGAGTGCGAACATACAAACATCGCCATCGGTTGCTAGTTGTCATCTTGTACGAACAGGCTGTGAAGGGTTTCCAATTACGTGAACCAAAGGATGATCTCGGGTCCAATGATGTGTTGAAGGATGTCGTTGATAAAACGTATGCATATTTGACGGATCAACATGGCGAGTAGAAGACTCTCCAGTTTCCTGTACCGGTGTACCGAATGGGTTGATAAATTCGTCTTCGTCAGATAATGCATCGTCTGCTTGATGTGTATTCTCTGGAGCAATGACAGTAGTTGTGGATGTTGTAGGATCGATTGTTGAATTGATATTCTGAGGAGGTAAATCTGTAACAACCCGTGTTGAAGTAGATGAAGGTGTATCCATTTATTGATGATGATCGGTATCATCATTCGTATCATGAGTGACAGCGGAAGACTTCGATGCAACTTGTTTCTCCCCCGTGAAATATTCATCATACATTGGTCCATATAACATTTCCAACTCTTCAAGTGTCGTGTCCACTGTCATATCTGCTCTAGGAACATGTTCAGGAACCAGCTTTGAACTTGACGGTTCATAGCTGTGGTCTTGAGTTCCGAGTTCCGTGCGGTTGTGAACGGAAGTCGTGTGTCGTTGTGGATCGGGACTTAAACTGCTTTGTTCAAGTGCCATTTCTTGCAATTCATCAAATCTGATATGAATAGTCTCGACTATCAATTTTGTTCTCTTGTTGTACACTATGTATCCCTTAGACTGAGTTGCATATCCCACTAAAATGCATGCATCACCTTTCTCTTTCATCTTGTCCAGATTTTCACCATCTCGAATAATGTAACACGTACATCCAAAAACATGAAGGTGTTTGAGTGAAGGTTTGCGATCATTAATTATGTGATATGGTGTCTTTTCGTGTCTTGGGATAACTAAGGAGCGGTTTTGTGTGTAGCATGCGGTTGACACGGCTTCGGCCCAAAAGTATAGTGGAAGTTTTGAAGCGGATAATAATGTTCGAGCAGCCTCAACTAAAGTACGGTTTCGTCTTTCAACAACGCCGTTTTGTTCGGGTGTTCGAGCAATAGATGTTTCATGTTCAATTCCTTCAGCTTCAAAATAGTCTCTCAGTTTTGAATTCAAAAATTCTGTACCTCTGTCAGTACGAACCACTTTAACTTGAGCTTGAAGACCACGTTGTATCACTTTAAGGAAGCTGATGAGAACATCGGGTGTTTCATCCTTGGATCTCAAGAAGTGAGTCCATGTGTACCTTGAGTAGTCATCGACAATTACCATAACGTATTTCTTCCCATTGATACTTTGAACACGCATGGGACCACACAAATCTATATGAAGAAGATCTAACCGTCCTTTAGAGCTAGGTGTATTCTTTGTCTTGAAACTACTCCGTTTAGCTTTACAAAGCTCACAAGAAGAACAAAGATGATCTTTGATGAATTTCAAGTTAGGAAGGCCTCGCACAATATCTTTTTTGGAAAGCAAGTTGATGGTATCAAAGTTAAGACGAGATAAACGTTGATGCCATAACCAAGCTTGAGTCGTTGAAGCTTTAGCCATGAAACAGATTGGAGTTGAAGATGTGGAGTCTTGTAGTGAAATAGTGTAGAGATCAGTACCCCGTGTTCCGGTAAGTAAGTCATTCCCATCATAATCACGAACAAAACATGTCTTCTTTCTAAAAGCAACCTCCAAATCCGCATCACAGAATTGACCAACCGAGAAAAGATTATGATTGAGCCCTTCGACGTAGTAAACCCTTTTGATAGTGATATTCCCCTGAACCAAGTCTCCATATCCTAGGATCGGTACAAATTGATCATTTCCGAATCGGACCGTACCCAGGAACTTCTCCACGAAGTTAATTAGAATCTTGAGATTCCCCGTCATGTGCTTCGTGCATCCGGAGTCCATTATGAAGAGAATTACTTCGATCACCTGCAGAAGAATTAGAACACGATGGAGCATTTGCTAAATTGGATTCCATGTTAGTTGTGATTTCTGATTCATTAGTTTCCCTAGTTTCATCACTTAGAGGCACACTAACGCTCGTAGTCACATTTTCTGTCCTACTCTTAGGCATCAATTTATATCCTGGAGGACATTGATTAGCAAACCACCATTTCCAAGGCTTGCTAGCAGATTCATATAATTCCCTAATTCTGCTTCTAGGGTTCTTAGTGGTGGAGTCTGATGCAATACTTTTCTTAGGGGGGGTTGCACCAGAATGGTTCACTTTGCGTTTGGGTTTTCTAGCACTAATAGGCATCACAGTTTGCTTCTTAGTTCTAGTTTCTACGCCTTTGACATTATTCGAAACACACATAGCATGATTAGCATTAGCACACTTTCCGCATTTCACACAAACAAACTTAACTTTCATAGCATTCAAAGTCGAATCATTCAAATCGTCATTACACGTGATTACAGACGTTTTATTCTTAGAAACATTGAAAATCCTAGGGTGGTCTTCTACTTCCTTCATCTTCCCTTGACTTTTGTTTTGCCAGACCTTTTCATTCATGTGAGTGCTCTTAAGCTGGGGCCGGCTAACACTAGCAGTGGGGACTACTCCTGTAGTAAAAGACACACGTCTATTAGTGTTTCTAGAAGTCTGAGGTGATTGACTTTCTTTGTTTTGTGTGGGTGTAGTGGTCAATCTATACATCCCTGGTTTAACCACATTTGTGTTCTTAATGCTTTGTGATCGAATATTTGTTTTGGGAGTGGTTTGTGGTAACCTATCCTTCCCATCCGTCTTGGGGGAAAACGCAGGTTTTGCAAATGCAGAATTAGAGAAAACAGATGGTTTTCCCAAGACAGAGGGTCTAGTCAATTGTTGAGCATTGGGTTGTCTTACAACAGGTTTCTTAACACTAGGTTCCACAATCTTCCCACCCATCTTAGCAACGAGTTTCTGCAACTCTGATATCGCTCTGTCCCTATCTTGTAACTGAGCTTTCAACCCTTTAATTTCCAAATTCTGTTCGTTCATTTCTCGAAACGTTTGGGAAAGTTTTTCTTGCAATTTATTATCATGTGGAAAACTACCAACGTCTTTTTGCAAAGCAAGTTCAAGAGAATGACAATGTTTTTGAAGGAAATCAGTTTTGTGTTGAAGTAACTCAAAAGCCTTTTTATCAACATTTTCTTTATGTTTTGAAAGCTCAAGTTCAAGACGCTCACACTCTTTGATTTTATCAAGATATTTGCATGCAACATCAGAATATTCATCGATATCAGCACAAGATTGAAGAGTAACACACAAGATATCTTTGGAGAGACATTCTTCTAAGAGTAGATCGTATTCGTTTGAAAATTCTAATTTGTCATTTTGAAGGTCATCAATTTCTTTTTCAAGAGACTCAACATATTTCAAATCATCAAACATTTCAGACTGAATTAAATTTTCAAACTCAAGAACATGTTCTTTTATTATCTTTGTATTTGGTATTAAAAGTTCTTTCACAAGCACAGTTATGTCGTGAGGAATCCCGGTTTTCCACTTATCCTTTTGACGTTTCTCCCAATCGCTTTCAACAATTGATTGAACATTATTAACGTGGTGTTTAAGAAAACCAAGTATTTTTATACTTTTGCTTTTAGAAGCATCTAGAGGCAAATAGTTAATATATTAAAAACATTAGTTTTCCTCTTAGTGGCAAAAGCTTTTTTCCATTGAATTCTTTTTTGTTTGCTTTCTAAAAATAATTCCTCACGAGACTTCTGTTTTTGTGGAGTGAAAAGACCATAAAGACTGTTTTCATAAGCATAGTTATATGGTTTCACAAAATCTTTATTGACCGGTGATCTACTCTCCTCATCCCAAAGGGACGTCTCTTCACTATCGAGGTTAGCTACAGGGCAGTCATTATCAGTCCTTTCGGACTCATCAAGATATAAGTGAGGGTTCGCAGCTTGAGCTTGTTCGAGGTACTTGGGGGTGGCAAAGCTAGGTTGACCCTTAAAAACGACGGAGGTGCTATCATTCTTACGGTTTGAATAGAGTCATGTGTATTATAAACAACTTTTTTCAAAAAATCGACTTGTTCTTCGAGTTCCTTTACTTTTTCAGTATCTTTGCTTTGTCTATTTTTGAAATCTTGTTTTAATGTTTCAACCTCTTGTTTCTTCTCGTCAAGAATTTTAGCAGAATCGGTGGTGTTCATAGAAAGCCTATGTTCAAGTTCATTAACTTTTGTTGTGGCAAGGTACGTTTTTTGACGTTCATCACTTAATAAAACATTAAATTGACGTTTTTCTTTAGTTAACAAAGCAAGAGCTTCATTGTATTTATTTTCAAAATCGTCCTTTTTAACGTTGATGACACGACTTTTGTACCCCTCAAGCTCGTTGGTCTTTTGAAGAAGCTCAGCCCTATAACTATCAATAGTCTCACTAGATTTTATAAGAGCGGCTTTGCATTCTTCAAAGTTTTGAGTGAGCGCTGCGTTTGCCTTCTTTAATTGCTTTTGATTCTTTCTATTTTCATTGACATCTTTTTGTAAACTAGCAATTAAATTAGCAAGCGCGACACGCTCCTCGTCATCATACTCATTTGCATGTTGATCATCCTCAAACTCATTATTGCACATGTCTGATGAATCGGGTGTGGTATTGCTATCAACCGTTTCCATCATACACGTGTCAGTAATTGTTGTTGGTAGATCACTATGCTCATGTGTATCACCAAACACATTATATTCAGCATCATCTTGTACCTTATCAATTAGCTCGGTATCAAAGATAGGACCATTGTCATCTTCAGTGACGTTAAGGACCTCATGAATCTTTGCCATGTATGAATAATGTGCCTCGAGTTCTTGGTCGGAGAGTTCATCATCTGTGTCGTCAAGCATTTCTCCTTCCTCAGCTGATAACTTGAATTCCCTATCCCTTTGAGCTACTTCTTCATCACTGTCTTCTTCGGATGATTGCTCAGGTATGGGTGATGGTGCTCTTGCAACTTCTTAGCCTCGGGATCGTGTTGGAGCATGTGACTTAGAGACAATGGATGATCGTGGTGATGACGATTGATTAGAGTAGGTCTTTGAAGTACGGGAGTGATAATCTGGGTAATGTTGAGTGGTAGACACCAAAGCAAGTGGATTGGAAATCTTTGCAACACGTTCAGCTCGAAGTTCATTTGCCTCATTTTGAAATTGTTTCAAGATGTCAAAGAGCTTGTGATATGAAACTTCGTCTAACTTTTGTTGTTGTTTCACCAAGGTGACAAACCGTGTCCACTCTGGTTGAAGTTTCTGTAGAAATTGGACATTGACTTGCATGGTGGAAACTTGCAAGTTGTTTCGGGTCATATCATTCATCATCTTGTAGAATCGGGAGTAATAAGAATCAATTGATTCCCCATCCTTTGATGTAAACTTGCCAAAGTTCCAAAACATCTTAGTTTTCACATCTTGTTTGTTAAGTGATTCACCTTGTTGTAATCTTTCAATGGCCGTCCACATTTCTTGAGCAGTAGGACATGCGTCAACCGTAGAGTAAATTTCATCTCCAATGCCACTGAGAATTAAGTAGATTGCTTCCTTCTCTGCATCAAACCATGCACGGTTCTCTGGTGTGAGGTCGGTCCTCTTTTCATCACGTTCATATGCGGGTTGTGCGTCACTTGTGTCTGTGGCTGGTACTGCAGGAACTTGAATCCTTGAGAGTTTATAGGGTCCTTCCAAGATACATTGCCTTAAAGCATCACCGTTAGGTTTTGTGTCAAGGTAACGTATAAAACGGGATTGCCATTGATCATATCGACCCGACACAAGCATTGGTGGTCTTTCTTTGTTACCTGCCACCATTATGTTGTTGTTCGTCACACGATATTCAGCGGTAGAATCCATCTCAATAATCTCAATATTCTCTGAATGATGAATCGAATGTGGATCTTAAGTAGTTGTGTTGTGATTGTTTGGTTGTTGAAATTCCGAAAATTGCGATTTTTTCTCAGCCCGACAATAAATTCCTCAGTCCGACAAAACGGTAGACCTAAAAAATTTGTAATCACCAAATTTTGAAATCGAGCTAGAAATATCCTAAAACTAGTATGGAAAAAATTTGATTTTACTTGACCTAAAAATTTTAACTCTTTTTTTTTTTTTTTTTTTTAAATCTTCGTGTAACCTACGTTCCGAGACTAGTCTAGATAGTGGCTAAATCTAAAAATACTCGAACAAAATTTAGATGTCCATCGCAGTGAGACCCATCGCACTCAGATCGCACTATGATCGTACTAATTGATCGCAGTTGGATCGTACTCTGATCGTGGTCTGATCGTACTCCTCGATCGCAGTTGGATCGTACTCTGATCGTAGTTTGATCGTACTTACCTATCGTACTCCAGATCGCACTCTGATCGCAGTCTTGGATCGTACTCAAGTGATCGTACTCACTTGATCGTACTCTTCGATCGTACTGGGTGATCGTACTCACAGGTCGTGGTGAGTGATCGTACTCACAGATCGTACTGAGTGATCGCAGTAAGATCGTAACAATGGATCGTGACTATGGATCGCAAGTAGAAACCCCCAGGGTTTATGCAACCACAAAATCAGATCGTACTCCTAAAATTAAGCCGAGACTTAGAACAACAAAAAAAGTATGGATTTTTACCTTGGATTTCGTGTTTCAATCCAAACCAAAGTAACCAAAATCTTACGACACATATGAAAGATGTAGAGATTAAAGGAGGAAGATTTAGAGTACGAAAAACATAAGAAAACACTTGAATCCGAGTAGATTTTATGGTAAAATCACACGAATTAAGTAGTAAATCAACAACGAATCACAAAAACTACCCCATGGCGATTGATACCAATTGTTGTCCCTAATATGTGATGATTCTAGCACGAATTTAAAGAAAGAAAGGTAGAAATGAGATGAGTTTTAGAGAGAGAAACTAGAGAGAGAAAAGAGAGAGAAGTGTGTGAATTTGTGAACTATTAGATTAAGAAGAAAATGAATCACTAACCCTCCTAACATGCTAGGAGGGTAGTATATATAGTCCACCCACATGCGGGCTTCTTTATGGACTATATGGTTTGGGCCGGGCTTTCCTTTTGGGCTTTAGTTACTTATTAATGAACTTTAGCCTAAAGTTAAGCCCGTATAACACGACTAATATACTACCTATTACAACGTTCTAAAATACGATACATAATAAACATATGACCGAGCATTCTTGTTTGGCTCAATATTTTGAGGCTAACACTTAAGAATCATAAGAATCAATTGCTTGGAAAATCTCCGATCGCGGAATTGATCCTAATTTTTGTACTCATAAAATTCTCATGGAAGATGACTTTAAACCCGCAATCCAAAATCAAAGAAGGGTTAATCCAAAAATTCATGAAGTCATTAAGAAAGAAGTCATCAAACTTCTAGATGCCGGAATGATTTACCCTATCTCGGATTCGCCATGAGTTAGTCCCGTCCATTGTGTGCCTAAGAAAGGCGGAATCACCGTTGTTCCCAAAGAAAACAACGAGTTGATTCCTACTCGACTCATAACGGGTTGGCGAGTTTGCATTGATTATCGTAAGCTCAATGATGCCACTCGTAAGGATCATTTCCCTCTTCCTTTCATGGATCAAATGCTCGAGCGTTTAGCGGGTAATGATTTCTATTGTTTCTTAGATGGTTTTTCCGGATATTTTCAAATCCCTATCGATCTAAAAGACCAAGAGAAAACCACATTCACTTGTCCCTATGGAACATTTGCTTACAAAAGAATGCCTTTCGGCTTATGCAATGCTCCTGGGACTTTCCAAAGGTGTATGATTGGCGATATTTCATGACATGGTTGAAGAAACTATGGAAGTCTTTATGGAGGATTTCTCGGTCTATGGTGATTCTTTCTCTTCTTGCCTTGCTAATTTAGAACGTATGCTCCAACGGTGTGAAGACACTCGTCTCGTTCTTAATTGGGAAAAATGCCATTTCATGGTAAAAGAAGGCATCGTCCTCGGTCATAAAATTTCCAAAGCCGGTTTCGAAGTCGACCGTGCTAAAGTTGACGTCATTGCTAAGTTACCTCCACCTACCACCGTCAAAGGAGTTAGAAGCTTTTTAGGCCATGCGGGGTTTTATTGACGTTTCATCCAAGATTTCTCGAAAATAGCTCGTCCAATGACTCATCTCTTAGAAAAGGATGCTCCTTTCATCTTCTCTCAAGAATGTCTCGACTCTTTCGAACTTCTTAAAGGTAAATTAACTAAGGCACCGGTCTTAGTCTCTCCAAATTGGGAGTTACCTTTCGAGCTCATGTGTGATGCTAGTGATTTCGTGGTAGGGGCGGTTTTAGGTCAACGAGTTAACAAACATTTCCAACCCATTCATTATGCTAGTAAGACAATGACGGGGGCTCAATTGCATTATACCACTACCGAAAAAGAGCTTTTAGCTGTAGTGTATGCTTTTGTGAAATTCCGCCCCTATCTTGTGCTTTCCACCACCATCGTTTACACCGACCATTCCGCCTTGAAATAATTGTTGACCAAGCAAGATGCTAAACCGAGACTCCTTCGTTGGGTTTTGCTCCTACAAGAATTTAAAATCGAAATTCGTGATAAAAAAGTAGCGGAAAACCTAGCCGCGGATCACCTTAGTAGACTTGATGATCCTTATCAAGGGGAATCTCCAAATCAAGAGATTAATGAATCCTTTCCCCTTGAGACCTTAATGTCTATTAATTACAATCTTGATGATACCCCATGGTTTGCTGACATTGCAAACTATTTGGCGGGTGGTGTTCTTATCGAAGGGTTATCGTCCCAACAAAAGAAAAAATTCTTCAAAGACGTTAAAACATACTATTGGGACGACCCATATCTTTTCAAGCAATGTGCGGATTTAATCATTCGTAGATGTGTTGATGGGCCGGCGGCTTTACAAATCCTTGAAGCTTGCCATAAAGGACCTACCGGTGGTCACTTTGGTCCTAATTACACCGCTAAAAAAGTTTTCGACTCCGGATTCTATTGGCCCTCCATTTATCATGATGCACATGAAATGGTTAAACATTGTGATGCTTGCCAAAGGCAAGGCAAGATCACACATAAAGATGAGATGCCTCAAAATTTCATCCAAGAATGTGAAATCTTTGACGTATGGGGCATCGACTTTATAGGGCCGTTTCCATCATCGAAGGGAAACAAGTACATCCTCATAGCCGTTGACTACGTATCAAAATGGGTTGAAGCAAAGGCTTTACCTACTAACGATGCGAGGGTGGTTGTTAACTTCTTCAAACAATTGTTTGCTCGATTCGGTGTGCCTCGTGCTATTATTAGTTACCGCGGGACTCATTTTTGCAACGATCAATTTGCACGAGTCATGGCTAAGTATGGTGTCAATCACCGACTTTCCACCGCGTATCATCCTCAAACTAATGGACAAGCCGAGGTCTCTAACCGTGGTCTTAAGAGAATCTTAGAGCGAACCGTGGGAGAACATCGTGCCTCATGGGCCGATAAATTAGATGATGCTTTGTGGGCTTTCCGTACCGCTTATAAGACACCTATAGGTTGTACCTCTTATCGCCTTGTGTATGGAAAGGCGTGCCACCTCCCCATTGAGTTGGAGCATAAGGCTTATTGGGCCTTGAAATGGGCTAATTTTGATATAAACAAAGCCGGTGATCATAGGAAAATCCAACTCAATGAACTCAATGAACTTAGAAATGAGGCTTATGAAAATTCATTAATCTACAAGGAGAAAACTAAGCTCATTCATGATTCTAAGATTAAAAACCGAGAGTTCCATTTTGGTGATCAAGTTTTACTATTTAACTCTCGGTTGAAAATCTTTTCGGGTAAACTTAAGAGCCGTTGGTCTGGTCCATTCACCGTGGCCCAAGTCTTCCCTTATGGCACCATTGAGTTATCACAACCAAATGGGCCTAACTTTAAGGTGAATGGCCAACGGGTTAAGTTGTACTATGGAGAGTACATCTCTCATGAGATGATTCCATCCCTCTCCACATTTCCCTTGAATTAATTTGGGAAATCGAGTCGAGCTAGAGACTCATGATAAATAAATCAAGCATCGTATAACTAGGTTAGATTTTTACCTTTACCATCCTTTCCACCCTTTTTCACCTTCATCCATGTCCACCAATAAGTGTAGGGGGGAGCCAACTAGGTTGTTTGTGTGTTGTGATGATTGTGTGCAGGGACATGTGCTTTGATGATCCACTTTTGGTACTTTTGACGCGACCCGTGATTCCGTGTTCCCGTGTACCCGGTTCTATCAAAACTATTGTGATTCATACTTGTATATAAATAAAACGAATAAATGTAATCACTTTAGTTGTCCCTTCCTTAGCTCGATTTTAAACAACGTACTTAATGTCCTAAGTGTAGGGGAGGTTATTCTCCCACATGCTTAAACATTGAGGACAATGTTTATATTAAGTGTAGGGGGACTTCTATCGAATTTTAGTGGGCTTTTCCATGAATTTGACCCCATTTAACCGGAAAATTTAAAAAAATTTCAACGTTTTTCAAATTTTTGATCTATTTTGGCCTAGTAGTATTTTTATTTATTTTCTTTCCATTTATTATCGCATCGTAATAATTTCCATTTCAAGAATAAAGTCAAAAATGAAATAAATAAATAAAATGGCTTTAACAAGTTTAGATGTCTTTGATATATTAGGCCCGTCGTGAATATTTTGACTCAACCCGAGTTTACTTATCCAAGTTTACTCTAGCTAGTATCCTTAACCATATGGACCTTAATTGGTTTATTAGGCTAAGCATCCACGAGTCTCATTCCTTGAGATTTTAAATTGTGGAGAACGAGAGATGATAGAGTTAATTATAAGTTTGGTATTCTTTCATTAACTTATGTGAGTTAATTATGAGCTTTTTCTCCCATCGCTTGTTAATAAATATATTTGCAATAAATAAGGTTGTACGATTTAAAAGGTTACTTAGCTTCTAGCACAAGATCGTTTAAAAGTTGCTCGGTATTAATTAGAGTTCATAGCCAAGGCATAACTTATTGAAGCGGGACGCGAAGATTGGCTTATCCAAAAAGGCCCTAACAAGGCATGAGGATACCCGATTCCAAAAAGGCCCTAACAAGGCATGAGGATTCACTTTTTGCTAAAGATCCTAAGATGATGTGAAGATCATTAATCCAAATCAATATGATGGATCAAGACACACGACGAGAAGCAAATACTCCCCTAAAGATCATGGAGAAGTCTATCCAAAAAGACCCTAACAAGGTATGAGGATAAATAGATCCAAGTCCGAAAAGGAGGCGGATCGTTGTATATCAAAATCCTAAATAAAGAAGAGGATAAATGAAGAAGTCGTGGTCAACATTTGAAGCATCTTTCACTCCTAATGAAGATGTATACCAAAATGAAGAGAAGACCATAATTTCAAGATCGTCTCTCAAGATTCGAAGTTTGAAGTACAAGCCAAATATCGGTCCGAGAAAGGTCTCAAATCATGAAACGAGTTATGCCAAGATATGAACTTTATGAGGTTTTGAGAAGCCGTTTTAAAAGATTTTGTCCTTTAGCTAACTATTGATTAAATCGTCCCACCTTATTTTCGGACTTAATAAATTATCGAAATAAGTCAAAGATGCATCCTCGTGATCATTCAAGACAAAAATAAAATACAAGAGATACACCCTAGGAATAAGGGGGTCTAAGTGAATAACTAAACCACATGAGCAAGTGTTAGTTGTGCTAACTTGTAATAACAATGATCTCGTTTTTATGCTTGGTATGGGGAACGTGAAACATGAGGGTGATTTATATTCATGACACCAAAGCCCTAATTCAAGTCTTAGATTTCTTTACAAGTTTCTTCCATCGAATAATTTCCAAGTTAATAAATGATTATAATTTTTGTCTCCTTTTAGAATTTTTTTTATCTTTTCGTCATAGTAGTAATAATAATAAAGGCCGAGATGGATTAATAATGAGAAAAATGTAACTATATGCTCTGAAATAATGCATTGCATGGGGTCATTGCAATGGTCAAGTGTAGGGGATTTAATAAGTGTGTAAACACTTATCCTTTTGCCACTAAAATCGAGGTAAAACAAGACCTAATCATGTGTTTAATGTCGTAAATGTCGGAATTACGCGTGGTTTTGTGTTTTGTGTGTTAAATAGGTACAAATGATCAAAAGAAGAGAAAACACGGGATTTCACGGTCAAATATCGAAGAAAAGTCAAGAAAAAGTCGAAGACAAGATCAAAAGACCAAAAGTGTGCCAAGATCACGAAAACCGGCTAAGTCCACTTAAAATTGAAGAAATGATCAAGAAAGTCATAATCGAGCTCGTGTTAATGGAATTTATCATTTTTGAAGATATTCGAGCCAAGTGGGTCCCACATCGGATAAATGGGCTCAAAAGCCCATTTAAGGAAAAGAGTTGTTTAATTTTACCAAAAGTCCAAATTAAATCCCAAAATGATATTTACTTTAGACGGATGGATAAATGGGCTTCAAGCCCATATCTCAACTTGAACAAAGAAACGGGGTGATTTAGCTATTTCGCTTGACCGATCAAACTTACCACACAAAATTCATTAACCCACAAACTCCCCCACTTCACGTTTAAATAAAACGATTTATTTATTTTTACTTTACCAAGATTCGGTCAACCCAACATTTAACCCCCACACCATTCATCCCAAGTGTCTTCCTTATTTACCCACCCCACCCACCTAAAATAAATAAATAAACTCTTCCCCACTTTTATTCGATACAATCAAAGTCACACACACATTTTCTTTGTTTTTACTGCACTTTATCTTCCTCCCCCCAAAAACGCACCTCTCCCCCAAAACCCTAATTTTTTACATCACAATTAACCAAGCAAAAAAAATGGGGCTTTTACCCTCAAAGGTTAATTCAACCTTAGAGGAAATAAATCCCCATAAAAATCGCAACATCCACCATGTGGTCCTCGACCCATCAATCCAACGTGGCACCATTTGAGTGGCCAAGACACCTCACCAAAACCCTCTTCACCAATCAAAATTTGCCACATCACTAATCAACAAACACAAGTAGCACAACATTCGCCATGCTGGCAATCCGTGGATGCATGATCATTTTTCAGCCGCAAGATTGAAGGGTTTGAAGAAAGAGAAGATGAATGAAGAAATCAACGGCTATAATCGCAAGCCTTGGGCACCAAGGAGAACCTAGAAGGTTCGGGGTTCTCCTATAAAATCCCCTCTTTTCATGTAATTTTTGTGCTTTTACTTTATTTTTAATTTTCAGAATTTATAGATTAGGGATAAATTGTATTTTCATTTTTCTAGTTAATGTAATTTGATTTTTAATTAATGAAAAGCTTTACTGTTTATTAATTTTCGTTTCATTTTTGTTAAGTTTAATCTTTAATTTGCTTAATGTTTTTTTAATTCTATTGTTCAAGTTTGGTTATTATAAAAAAAATAAAAAAAAAATAAAGAAAAGTGGAAAAGTATTTTCCCCACTGGAAAATATGTATAGAATACTGTCCGAAAGAAGTACTGTTCATTGTTCGTATGGTTTGATTTTTGTTACGAATTCAAGATAAGAAGGAGGTGACGGTTTGTTTCGGTTCAAAAGGTGGCTCAGCGCCATCCTTCGTCGCAAAGGTTATCTCCATCAGGTTCTCATTCTCTTTTTATTTTTATAAGTTTTAAGTTAAATTTGATTTAATATTATTAGTTTGCTTAATCTGCTTATTGATCTTATTTAGTTTAAGTTTCTGATTTTTCTGTGTATGATTAGCAAGTTGGATCGAATAGTTTTGGGGTATCTGCTTTAGTTAGATTCGGTTTATCTGCATATTTGATTTGAACTGTTAAGCTTAGTTTCAGCTTAAGCTTTTCGTTGTCTGATGGTGCGTTTGGATTTGCTTTAAGTTCATTTAAATTTTGTTATAACTGTTAGCAGTTGTTAGTGTGGATTTGCTTATTGTTCAGTTTCATAGGGCTTTTGGATTTGCTTATTAGTATCTAAGTTTGTGTTTTGAGTAGCTTTTATCTGTTTTTTTTATTGTGCTATTTGATTAGTATCTTATTAAGTTTTCAGCTTATTTTGTTTCAACTTATTTTTCGTTTAGCCAGCTTATTAGATTCAGCTTTATTTTTGTTGTTTAGATATTGCTTATTTTGGCTGTATTGCTTATTTAGTTTAATCGGCTTATCTGCCTTTACCTTTTAGTGTTATTGCTTATTTGGGTTCCTTGCTTGCTGAATATTACTGCTTATCTCAGACCCAATTGGTCTGAGGTATCTTTTGTCCAAAAAATCACAATAAAAATTTAATTGCAAAATATTAGGTCTGCTGGGGCTCGAACCCAGGACCTCTCGTTTGATAACCAACGTCCCAACCAGTTACTCTAGCACCCTTTTTGTGTTCATTTAGGTCAAGTTAAATTAATATAGGTTGTTTAAATTAGTGGCAGTTTTATCAAAATTAGTTTAATACAAGTTTAGTTTTATTTAAATTAAATACAAAGGTTTTGTTTCAATTCAGATTTTTTTTAAAATATAAAAAGGATAAAAAAATATTTTAATTTTATTTACTTTTATAAATTCACATTAGTTTTAAATTTCTTTTATAATTTTAAATAGTTTTTTATATAGATTTAAAAGTAGTTTTAAATTCTTATTTAAATTTTAGATTTAAAATTAGTTTTCAATTTATTAACTTTTGTTTAAAAATAGATTCTAATTAAAAAATTTTATGTTTTATTAATTAGTTAATTTTATTTTCAAATTATTAGTTTAAATAGTTAATTAAAATAGATTTCTTTTAATTAAATAGATTTAAGTTAGTTTAAAAAATTCCAAAGTTATCTTTACCAAAAACAAGTTAAGTCGATACGTTAAACCGGAAATCAAATTAGAGTCGAATCGAGGAAAAACAAACTTAATTGCTTAAATTTGGATTAACAAAAATCCTAGTTTCAGACTCCCTTATTCCTAGGTGTATCTCTTATATTTAAATATTGTCTTAAATGATCACGAGGATGCATTGTTTGGCTTATTTTGATAGTTTATTAGGCTGAAATAAAGTAGGACGATTTAATCAATAGTTAGCTAAAGGACAAAATCTTTTAAAACTGCTTCTCGAGACCTCATAAAGTTCATATCTTGGCATAACTCGCTTCACGATTTGAGACCTTTCTCGGGCCGATATTTGGCAGCGACTTCATACTTCAAATCTTTGAGAGATTCTTCATATTTGGACCACGACTAGAAATTTCTTCACTTGAAATTTTGAAAGATTCTTCATATTTGGACCACGACTTCCTCATTTTTCTCCAATCTTTATTTTGGACTTTGATATACAACTATCCGCCTCCTTTTAGGACTTGGATCTATTTATCCTCATACCTTGTTAGGGCCTTTTTGGATAGACTTCTCCATGATCTTTAGGGGAGTATTTGATTTTCGTCGTGTGTCTCGATCCTTCATATTGATTTTTGATAAATGATTCTTCACATCACTTTTGGATCTTTAGCAACAAAATGTAGCCCTCATGTCTTGTTAGGACCTTTTCGGACTCGCCAATCTTCGCATCCCGCTTCAATAAGTTATGCCTTGGCTACGAACTCTAATTAATACCGAGCAACTTTTAAACGATCTTGTACTAGAAGCTAAGTAACTTTTCAAATCGTACGACCTTATTTATTGCAAATAAATTTTTTAACAAGCGATGGGAGAATAGGCTTATAATCAATTCACATAAATTCACGAAAGAATACCAAACTTATAATTTACTCTATCATCTCTCGTTCTCCACAATTTAAAATCTCAAGGAATGAGACTCGTGGATGCTTTGCCAATTAAATCAAAGTTTTGGGTTTTCAAGTCATCTATAGGATCTTGCAAACACTTAGACTCTTTCAAGTTTAGAATTCGCATTTTAAAGTTCCCTTGATAAACGACTTTCTAGGATCAATTATAGGAACTTGCGAAAAGTTCTTTTTCTTAACCCGTGAGAGTTAAGACTTTCGCGTTTTAAAGTTCCCTATATAAAAGCCTAGCAAAACTTGACTTAAACACGTTAAGGATACTAGCTAGAGTAAACTTGGATAAGTAAACTCGGGTTGAGTCAAAATATTCACGACTTTGAAAAATTTAAAACCACTTATATTAAACTTTTATTCTAGCAAAGAAAGTAAATAACGCTAACAAAGGAAAATACTACTATACAAATAGGCCAAAATAAATTAAAAATTTTGAAAAATGTCGAAAAATCAAATTTTTCTGTTAGAATGAGGACAAATTCATGGAAAAACCCACTTACTTCGATAGAAGTCCCCCCTACACTTGATATAAACATTGTCCTCAATGTTTAAGAATGTGGGAGTAAACTCCCCTACACTTAGGACATTGTGCACTTTGTTTAAATATTGCTAAGGAAAGGACAACTATAGTGATTTCAATGTGAATATATAAGATATGAAATATTGAATCACGATAGTTTAGGATAGAACCAGGAAGATGGGAACACGGAATCACGGGTCGTCAAAAGTCATCGAGAATGGAGCTTTGAAGCTTTAATCCCTGCACATCAAAAGAAACAAGACAACAAACACATACGGGGCTCCCCCTACACTTATTATGAAAACGGTAAAGGATAGATCAACGGGTTGCCTCCCGAGAAGCGCTTGTTTTTTATAACCGAGTCACGAGCCTAACTCGACCCAGAACTTAATTCAAGGGAAACGTGGTGAGGGATGGAATCATCTCATGAGAAATGTCCTCACCAAAGTACAACTTCACGCGCTGGCCATTCACCTTAAAATTGGGCCCATTTGGCTGAGAAAGCTCAATGGTGCCATATGGGAAGACTTTGGCGACGGTGAATGGACCAGACCAGTGGCTCTTCAGCTTCCCCGAGAAGATCTTCAACCGAGCGTTAAAGAGTAAAACTTGATCACCAACGTGGAACTCTCGGTTCTTAATCCTTGCATCATGGATGATCTTGGTCTTCTCCTTGTAGATCAATGAGTTCTCATAAGCTTCATTCCTTAGTTCGTTGAGCTCGTTGAGTTGAATCTTCCGAAGATCGTCGGCTTTGTTGATGTCGAAGTTAGCCCACTTCAAGGCCCAGTATGCCTTATGTTCCAGCTCGATAGGGAGGTGGCATTCTTTCCCTTACACAAGACGATAAGGTGTACAACCAGTCGGGGTCTTATATGCGGTACGAAAAGCCTACAAAGCATCATCTAACTTATCCGCCCACGAGGCACGATGCTCTCCCACAGTACGCTCAAGAATTCGCTTCAATCCACGGTTAGATATCTCGGCTTGACCATTAGTTTGGGGATAATAAGCGATGGAAAGACGGTGATTGACACCGTACTTAGACATGATTCTAGCAAATTGATCATTGCAAAAATGAGTCCCGCGGTCACTGATTATAGCACGACGAACACCGAATCGAGCAAAGAGTTGCTTCAGAAAGTTCACAGCCACCCTCGCATCGTTCGTAGGGAGAGCCTTTGCTTCAACCCATTTAGATACGTAGTCAACGGCTACGAGGATGTACTTGTTCCCTTTGGATGATGGAAATGGCCCCATAAAGTCGATACACCATAAATCAAAGATTTCACATTCTTGGATGAAATTTTGAGGCATCTCATCTTTATGTGTGATCTTGCCTTAGCGTTGGCAAGCATCACAATTTTTAACCATCTCGTGAGCGTCACGATAAATGGTGGGCCAATAGAATCCAGAGTCGAAAACTTTCTTCGCGGTGTAATTTGGACCAAAGTGACCACTGATGGGTCCTTTATGGCACGCATCAAGGATTTGTAAAGCTGTCGATCCATCAACACACCGACGAATAATCAGATCAGCACATTGTTTGAAGAGATAAGGGTCATCCCAAAAGTAAGTCTTAACATCTTTAAAGAACTTCTTCTTTTGTTGGGATGTTAACCCATCGATGAGAATACCACCCGCTAAGTAGTTTGCAATGTCCGCAAACCACGGGGTGTCATCAAGATTGGAAATGATAGACATTAAGGCCTCAAGGGGGAAAGAGTCATTGATCTCTTAGTTCGGATGATCCCCTTGATAAGGATCCTCAAGTCTACTTAGATGATCCGCGGCTAGGTTCTTTGCTCCCTTCTTGTAACGAATTTCAATGTTGAATTCTTGAAGGAGCAAAACCCAACGAAGAAGTCTTGGCTTAGAAACTTGTTTAGTCAACAAGTACTTCAACGCGGAATGATCGGTATAGAAAATTGTCGTGGAAAGAACAAGATAGGGGCGGAACTTCTCAAAAGCATACACTACAGCTAAAAGCTCTTTTTCGGTAGTTGTATAATGCAATTGAGCCCTGTCATTGTCTTGCTAGCATAGTGGATTGGTTGGAAGTGTTTGTTCACTCTTTGGCCCAAAACCGCTCCAATAGCAAAATCGCTAGCATCACACATCAATTCAAAAGGTAGCTCCCAATTAGGGGTAACCAAGACCGGTGCCTTAGTTAGCTTGTCCTTAAGTAGATTGAAGGACTCAAGACACTCTTTAGAAAAGATAAAAGAAGTATCTTTTTCCAAGAGGTGGGTCATCGGGCGAGCGATTTTAGAAAAATCTTGAATTAATCGACGATAGAAGCCCGCATGACCAAGGAAACTTCTCACACCCTTCACGGTTGAAGGTGGAGGTAATCTTGCTATGACATCAACTTTAGAACGGTCCACTTCAAGACCGGCTTTTGAGATTTTATGTCCAAGCACAATGCCTTCTTTTACCATAAAATGGCAGTTTTCCCAATTTAGAACAAGGCGAGTGTCTTCACACCGCTTAAGCATGCGTTCCAAATTGGCAATGCAAGTAGAGAAGGAATCACCATAGACCGAGAAATCATCCATGAAGACTTCCATAGTTTCTTCAACCATGTCATGGAAGATAGCCATCATACACCTTTGGAAAGTCCCAAGAGCAATGCATAAGCCGAAAGGCATTCTTTTGTAAGGAAATGTTCGATAAGGACAAGTGAATGGGGTTTTCTCTTGGTCTTTAGGATTGATGGGAATTTGAAAATACCCGGAGAAACTGTCTAAGAAGCAGTAATGGTCATTACCCGCTAGACGTTCAAGCATTTGGTCCATGAAAGGAAGGGGAAAATGATCCTTTCTCGTAGCATCATTGAGTTTGCGATAGTCTATACAAACTCTCCACCCTGTAACGAGACGAGTAGGAATCAACTCGTTGTTTTCATTGGGCACAACGGTGATTCCGCCTTTCTTAGGCACACAATGGACCGGACTAACCCATGGTGAATCTGAGATAGGGTAGATCATTCCCGCATCAAGAAGTTTGATAACCTCTTTTTTGATAACGTCATGGATCTTGGGATTCACCCTTCTTTGGTTTTGAATAGTGGGTTTAAAGTCGTCCTTCATGAGAATTTTATGTGTGCAAAAGTGAGGATCAATTCCACGAATATCGGAGATTTTCCAAGCAATCGCTTTCTTGTGATTCTTCAGCACAGCGATAAGTCGGGATTTTTCGTCTTCTTTCAAATCCTTTGCGATGATGACGGGTGACTTGTTATTGTCTTCAAGGAAAACGTACTCGAGATGAGACGGTAAGTCCTTAAGCTCTAAATCCGGAAGATTTTTGATGGAAGGCGTAGTCAAATTCGGTTCATCGATAGAGATATCCTTAGGAGATGGTGGAGAAATATGGTCCTCATTGAGAAGTTTCTCAATGGTACGAATGTCTTCATCCCAATCGGAGGGAGAATCGTCATATTGCAAGTCCACATCTCCCAAAGTTGCTTCAAATTCTTTCAAAATGAAATCACTTTCTCCAAATGGAGTTAGTGATGGAGCAATAGAGGCAACGGTCTCAACATTGGGCAGAGAAGAAGAACAACTTTTACAAGCGTCTTTGAAATGTTCTTCATAAGCCTCATCAAGAACGTCAATGAAATTAACGCTCTTGTTTCCAGAAGGCTACTTAGAAAGTTTACCCATGTTGAAGACGATTTTATCGTCACCAACTCTCATGATTAATTCGCCCGCGGCAACATCAATGAGACTCCGACCGGTCTTCAAGAATGGATGTCCAAGGATTAATGGAACACGGGGATCCATCTCTTAGTCGACGACAACAAAATCCGCCGAAAAGGTGAATTTGTCGACACCAACGAAGACGTCTTCGGCTATCCCCACCGGATAAGCAACCGTACGGTTAGCTAATTTCAATGTCATTCGTGTAGGGACTAGCTCGGGTAGAGACAATTGTTTCCAAACGCTTAGAGGCATTTAGTTGATACTAGCACCTAGATCGGCTAGGGCCATACATTTCTCTACCCCGGGGAAGTTGCAAGGAATGAGGAAACGACCCGGATCACCAAGTTTGGTGGGTAATTTCCTTAAGAGCACTGCAAAGCAATTCTCACAAATTTACGAGAAGAGATTAGGACTTACGATTTTAATTTAACGTCCTTTACGACTAAACCGGAAACCTTAGGATTACGTATTTACGTTTTTGAACTCCGTTTTTGATGAGACAATTTTTAATAGATTCGTTTTGTGTCGTTGATTCATAATTTATAAAAACATTTTTCGTAAAACGACCCGAGGGTACGCAAATCGAGGAAACTAGAATCGAAGAGTACCCGTAAATTAGCATGATGGGACAAAACTAGTTTATCCCACCCCACTATCTATGGGACGGCCTAAAGGAGGACACCACATCAAAGATGTGGCATCCTTACACTAACTTAAGCTACACATGTAACTTAGCTTCATTTTGAAGCTTACTTCACCCACTAAACAACAAAACCACTAGCTAAATCAATACTTCCATTTTTACACATGCAAACAACTTACAAACTCTCCTCCCTCTCTCTAACTTGCCGTCCCACTCCACCACCATACACCACCATTTGATCTTTTCTAGTCACAAGATACATGTTATCTAGCTATATTATGGAGAAACCTTGAAGCCTTGATTGATTGGTGGTCATTTTAACAACAAAGGAGGTGATTTGCTTGTGTCCTATGGGTAATTTCTCAACAAACTATCTTGGTGATTGATGATCTTGAAGATATATTTGGTGTTCATCAAGTTGTTGTCTTCCAAAAACAAGATATAATCTTGGTTGGTAAAGAAGATCATTCTTTCCATTTCTCTTGTTATTTTTGTAAAGATCAAATGTATTTTCTTTCTTGTTGTATATGTATATGATGAATATATGATGATAAAAATGTTATGTGGGGATCAAGTGTTGATAAATATGCTTAAAAAGATGAATAACCATAAGAAACAAGGCTAAAATCATGCTTAAATTGTTGGCTGTATAAAAACAGTAAGTAACCAAGACTTAAACTGATAAAATTTCATGGTGAAATCCATTTACAGTAAGTATAAGATGTCATACACATGTCAGAGTTGTCCTGCAATGGAATCATCAAAATGAGTGAGATATGATCAAAACAAGATGAGTGTGCTAATCTGAATAGTCTGTTTTTTAGGGACTGTTAAGGATAGTTAGACATAGAATGAGCAGTAGCTATAACTAACTTAATTGTAGCACATAATATGAAGTTCATGACATCCAAAAATTAGCTTCTAACTCACTGTATAACTCTAGATATGATAAAAATGGTGAAGATGAAACTAACAATCAGATTTTGAAGAATTAATGTTTAATACTATTATATAAGCACTCAAATAATATAGTATAAAATGTGAAATTAAAACCCACTAACTTATGAATTTCATTTATATAAATATGTATAAGGTTAAATAAATGGACACTTTATAAAAATGGTAGTTTAATAAGATTTATAAGTTATAAAAACTATAAACATGATTTTATGACCTTTTCGGCTATTACCGTAAAATTAACGTTTTTCGCCAATTAAAACTTAGACGATTAAACCCGTCTAATGTAAAGTTTTTAAAAGTCATATACTGATATATAAGTATCTAATAAAAGTAAAAACCGATAAAACCCGAACTATAGGACATACGGACATTAACGAGCTAAGTTAGCATATTGGACTAATAATTTAACTAAATAAGTTAAACACTTATAAAAAGTACCTATTGGGCTTAACCCATTTGAGCCCAACATATAAAGTATAATACTGATAATAAAAGTATAATTGGGCTAATGAATAGTATTGGGCTTGTAATAGGCCCATTGGGCCTCAAAATGTAAACAAGTTGAACTATTGTAACTAGTCTTGAAAATTTCCAACACATAACACTAAAATGAGTAAATGAGAATATATAAACCCACTTGATCATCATATATATATAATCATCATATGTATACATAATTGTAATTTTATAAAGTCACTGGACAAGAGTCTAAGACGAATATTATTTGTCTAGCTTTCCGTGATTGAAGCACGTACCGTACATCTGAATTGCCTATAACCCGCTTTCCCACATCAATGTGAGTTCATAGCCTCGCACTCTTTTAAATGTTTTTATGAAATGTTTTATAAACCCGCGAAGGAGATAACATGTTATTTTTTATAAAATAGGACACTAGTTGTCCCGATTGTCTGTTTATTGATTTGGACCCGAATGATTGTATGACTCGATGAATGATTAAATGTCTCGATAGATGAAATGAAATGGATTATTAAAGTTAGGTTATGTCACTAAAAGTCCCATTAGCATGAATTGTGAACTACCGGGATTTGGTAGACGCTTATGCATATAATAGTACTATTTGGGGACGATCACCCCAGTTCGCGCCTTGACGATTGATCCCCGTCGTGCCACATTGATTGGTAAGCGAATTTATGTATGAGAAGATACACAAGCGTGATTATTGGCCTATTTCATGGTCTACTACAAAAGATTTGTACAAAAATGATTTTCGGTAATAATTATATACCGATGATACATTGATGGTTTTATTAAACTCTATGAATTCACTCGGCGTTATCGCTGACCTTTTCTTTTAACATGTTTTGTCTCAGGTACTTGAAGGTAATTCTCGGGAAGACATCAAGAATTCATGGCCCGCACTTAAATAATAATTTCCTTTCAAATACTTTGTAAAACCTGTATGAAATACAATGACTTGGGACCTATGTAAACTTGATATTTATGAATGGAAATGATTTATTATTAAACGACGCAATTTTTAAGTGTTGTCTATGATGTGAGTAATGTGCTATCCTGTAACACAAACGAGTCTTCTGCTGTATTGAATTGTGTAAATTTGGGGGTGTTACAGTTTGGTACCAGAGCTCTCGTTATAGAGAACGAAAGATTTTTAAAACCAAGGTTTTGAATAAAACATTTCAAAATCTTTTAACTATAAACATTTTTCTAAAAATGTCTAAAAATCTTTTGACTATAACGGTGCCGAAGAATTCCCGAGTTACCGACAAGGCCAGACTGAGAAGTGTTATTTTAATATATATATATATATATATATATATATATATATATATATAACTTGGATTATATATATATATATATATGATGTAATTTGATTACATGATTGTTTGATGATTATTTTAATATTTATACGAGGTATTTATACGACGTAGATTGTCACAAGGAACCCTAAATCCCCTAGTAAATCAATCGAAGCTATTCCTGTAGGAAATCTAGCTATTCTAGATCTAAACCAAGTTGTGGATATTTATGATCCTAACAAAATGGTTGATACTCGTAGAAATGTAGATATTAGTTGATTGTGATATTGAATAAGAATGGCGAGATTAAAACTGATATCGATGTTATGACGATCTTTCCTTATATAGTGGAGTTTAACAAAACGTTACCACCTGGAAAGGTGTCATCTGATTTGTTGTCACCCAATTCTTAAATTTGAAATCGAAAGGGTGAATGTTGCACTTGAGGCTGTCATTGGAACCATTACCCAAAAGCCTCATGCCACTAGTACCTTTCCGAGAAGTCTAATTGAATGTGTGAGTCATTTCATACTAGTGACTCATTTGATAATTGTTGTTGTAAGAGCTATAGGATCGGAAATTAAGTGTTGATCATATCGAGCTTTTATTGCCCTTTTAAGGTTTATGAATAAGGTTGAAAGTATTGGAGAATGAGGTAGGATATCGCATTGAGTATGATTTGGTTGAAACTTGAATGAAGTAAAATTTAACTCGTAAGGAATATGAAATTGTTAAGAGGAAGTCGTTAAGTCCTGTGATTGAATTATAAGGTTTTAGTTGATTATTGATCTGTGTTAAGGGTTCTTCCTAGGCTATTGTCCACTAACGAGGATGCCCAGTGTCCAAGAAATAAATTGAAGAAATCTTCTTCTGAATTGAGACCGATGGATCTTTCGGGACATGTGGAACACCTAATGACTCTTGTAGATTAGTATTCATTGTGGTATCTTTTAAAAATCCCTAACCTAACTGAGACATCAGTTGGTAGGATGAGTTCTTGGAATTGTATGACATAGTGACACGTAATGTGTTACGGTACAATTTAGACTTGTTTGTGATTAATGAAAAGAGTACCTTTGATTGCTAAATTCTACATGTATCGATGTTATCTATCTTTTCTTTCTTGTTCCTAATGTTCGCATTAGTGATGCAACCATTGAACAAGTACTCATCTCGATTTGAGTTACGTTGTGAATTATTCTTTTTGAGTGTCATCGAGATCATGAACCTCATGATTATTTGGCTAAGCTCATTTCTTATTATATTGTAGTTAGTTTTTGGTGAACAACTCTTCATCACTCTTTTGCATATCACACATTGTTTTTATAAAGTTAAAACAGTATCCTTTGAGAAAATTGAATTTTCATCACTATAAGGATTATTCAAAGTGAGATTTATAAGTGATTGTTATCAAAATGAAGTTGTTTATAAAACACCTTGGAAAACTTAATTGTTTTCATAACAAAGAAAATCTTTGTAAATTTATTTTGATTATTATTTAAGAATTAAGCATGAAAATGTTTTTATTATAAACATGATGATAAAATTTTGACGAACTGAGTATTGCATCGTTAATCTTGAAATTGTATATAGTTGCGCGCCTACATAAAATTTGGAATGGACCATGCAAGGCTGATTAGTAGTCACCCTAAAACTAATGAATAAACACTACATTTTCATTGAAGATTGTGAAAGATTAAATTTTATGAGATCTGTAAGAAGTGAAAAATAGGGACATAGTGTTAGGGACACCTACATATGTGCCTGTAGCATCTATTCTTCTTAGTCGAATTTACTCATTTGTGGAATTTGTCTTATTTGACAATTGATATTCCCTTCTTGTACAATTCTCCCGTGGCGAAATTCTTAGGGAAAAGTATCTGATTACCGAGTGTTGATACCCGATTGAATGTATCGACGTTCCTATCATTTCTTTTCATTTGATTTCATTTGAATGACCTGGGTAACGATCCGAGGAGCTTTCGAATGCGTACTCAAATTATGAAAACATGGGATAAACTCATATTCGTTAATGTTTTCTTCTGTATCTGATTTGAAATTCTCTCGCGTAAATTATGCGTTGACATTACTCTTTGGATGATAGTTGTGTCTCCATATATCCTTGAATTTGTGAAGGATTATGAGTTATTATTAGTCTTTTAAGAATTTCACATCTTATCGAAGGCAATAAAACTGAAAAGTTGATAGTGCCAGTAGAATGGATTGATTGATTATGACATGACGACATTGTCTTAATTGATGGGAACTCGAATAGAATTTCCCTAAATGATAAGATGTTGATTATCAAAAGTGATCTAAATAATTCTTGATGGATGACCATATCCTGCATTTAGACTTGAGATTATATTGTGAATGGTTGTGAATTAGTCATAGATATTATAATCTAGAAAGAACCTAATATGAACTTATTAAAAGATGTTTTGTTATCTGAAACTTTAGAAGGTATTTGCTGGTGAATTACCTAGACTTTCGCCGTTAAGGCAAGTTGAATTTGGTATTGATTATATTTCCGATGCTGCACCTGTGGCTTGTGCGGTGTACTTCAGCACCATCTGAATTAAAAGAATTACCGTACAACTGAGAGAGTTTTTGGAGAAAGCTTTTATTCTACCAAGCTCGTCATTATGAAGAGCTATGGTGTTATCATTCCTTATATTTATTGATTACCATGAACTAGGTAAAATTGACGATTAAAAATATATATCCACTACCCAAGATGATAGATTGTTCGATCATTTACAAGGTTCTAGCGTATGTTCTAAAGATTTGATTCACGGCATGGTTATCATCAACTTCGCGTCCGCGAAAAAGATTATCTATTCCAATCACTACATCCAGAACTTGTAATTAATATTATGAGTTTCATGTTATGTCGTTTGGATTGACCAATGCACATGTAGCATTCATAAATTTGGTGAATTACGGGTGTAGGTTGTAATTTGATAAATTCATGATCGTGATCATTAAGAACCATCTGTTTGTTTATAAGAATAAGAATGAGTTAATAATTATTTGTAGAATGCCCTAAGTCGGCCGAGTAGTGAAAATTTGTACCTTGAATATATAACATGAGATTTAAGACTAAATCCTTTACACTATTTGACCGTGTGATTAATAAGATAATGGAATCTATAATAACTTTTCAAAGATTAGAGCCATTAAGGCTTTGGGTTTTACTAAAAAGAAAATGGAAATATGTTTTGACGGATATTTTATCAAAGAAATTTTTAAGGGATTATTCCCTTAAACCCAAAACATTTAACTAAACTCATGTTTAGGGGTAAATGTTTGTGTATACTTCTAGAAATCTTAAGAAGAATTGAGGAAACTATATAATTTATTACTTGAAATTTGAAACGACACTTTTTGCTTTCCAACTAAGAAAATTTTGACCAAAGTATAACCAAAGATTTTTCAAACATTTACGAATCTTATTCATTATTTTCGATAAATCGACAAAAATCGTGTTAATTAAATTCAAATTTGTTTTGAACATTTTTATATAATTGGTCGAACTAAGAAATTTAAAAATTTTACGTTTACATTTCATAAAATTAAATATTTATTATTTAATTACTTGTAATAATTATCGACGCTTTAGATGCTGGACTGAGCAAAATTAATAAAAATAATAGCTGAGACGAAACTAAAACTTAGAAAATGTGAAGAAAGAATTTTTTAATGAATACGGTCATGATAATTATTTCATCAGGAAAGGTGAATGTACATACCGACGCATTATGTAGAAAAGATAAAGAATCACATAGGATGTGTTCCTTAATAATGAAGGTGCAAAATAATTTGCCCGAACAATTTAGAAATAATTGATGCTTGTAAGAAGGATAATATAGATAATAAAAAGGGGTTCGCGGCTAATGTGAACCATTAGAATTGAGAAGCCGATGGCGTTAAATGTATAAAAGGCCACTTGTGGTTGCCTAAATATGGAGATTTTGAGATGTAGTCATGTTGGAATCTTGTAAGTATAAGTATTCTATTCCTGTCATTTCTGATTTAATGTATCATTATCAGAAGAAGTTGTACTGATGGCAAATTATGAAGGCAGACACCGCCTCATTCATTAGTAAACATCTAGCTATTGCAAAGGTCATCATCTGAATTTGATTCGATTTGTGTCATCGTCGACAGACTGACCAAATCTGCTAATATCATTCATGTTAATGATAGATTCTTGATGAAGAAATTGACTCTTTTGTATTTAAAGGAGTTGTGTAAACAAGGTGTGCCTGTATCGATCATCTCTATCAAGATCCTCGCTTCGCATCGAATTTCTAGAGATTTGCTCAGAAGTCATTGAGAACGAATCTTGATGAGAGTACTGTTTACCACCCCAATCGAAGGGACGAGGTAAAGTAACAATACAAAATACTAGAAGTCTTGTTTTATGTTTGAATGATTGACCTTTGGTAATGAACCGTATAATCTTTTTCCTTTGGAGAGATTATCATTGAAAACTATCGTATTAGGATCGAGATCAAATCTTGTGAGGATCTAAATATTAGAGCACCTGTAAGCAGGAGTTGGGATGAAGACACCCGTTACACCCACTGTGAGTTGGACATGTCTTTTAGGTTTAAGGTTTCCTATGATGGCGAACCTAACCTTACAAAACACTCGACCCGCGAGACCTAAAATGATTGTTGAAATTAGGATCTGATTATTGACTGCCGGTAGTGGGCAGGAGATTATGTGAATATGAAATGTAGATCCTAAAGTGCAGAATGGGTAGCGAAGTGATGCCAAAAAAATTTCACCTTAGAAAAAAAATGAATAGATGATCTGAAAGATCATGGGAAATAAGTCCCCGTTGTATGGGACCATTGAGATGATATAAAAGTTGATTTGAAAGGCATATAAGCTGGATCTACCCTATGACTTCAAGGACTGCGTGAATTATGTTTCGTATATCTAACTTGATGAAATGTTTATCAAGTGAAAATCTGATTATTCCTTAATGAAGTTTAGATCGGCGAAAAGTTGCATTCATCAAAAACCCGTGAACATCATAGATAGAGAAAGTAAGTCAACATTAAGCCTGATCTTATTCCCGTAGTTATCTTTGATGAAACTCGCGTATTGTAATGAATTACACTTGTGAGAAAAGACCGAATGTGGAGGAAATACCCACATGGCTTTAAATCTATAAGAAGCGAGTAGTAAGATAAGATGATCTTTGAGGACAAAGATCCTGTTTAGGGGTAAATACTGTGACAATCCATCAATTTATGGTTGATATTCTATTCTCAAATATTATTTAAAAACATTATTTTTGTGTTATATTATGAACTCACTTATTTTTGGGAAGAAATTTGGATTTACGTCTTGAAGTAGCATCGACTACGTCTAAACCGGAGGATTCTACGTTACGTGCTTACGTTTACATACACCGTTTTGGTGAGAGTCCAACATTTCAGGAAATAAATTTATCCGTGAATATTATTTTGGGATTTTAATTTTGAGTTGGTTCATAAACTCACAAATTTACGATAAGAGATTAGGACTTACGATTTTAATTTAACATCCTTTACGACTAAACCGGAAACCTTAGGATTACGTATTTACGTTTTTGAACTCCGTTTTTGATGAGACAATTTTTAATAGATTCGTTTTGTGTCGTTGATTCATAATTTATAAAAGCGTTTTTCGTAAAACGACCCGAGGGCACGCAAATCGAGGAAACTAGAATCGAGGAGTACCCGTAAATTAGCGGGATGGGACAAAACTAGTTTATCCCACCCCACTATCTATGGGACGGCCCAAAGGAGGACACCACATCAAAGGTGTGGCATCCTTACACTAACTTAAGCTACACATGTAACTTAGCTTCATTTTGAAGCTTACTTCACCCACTAAACCACAAAACCACTAGCTAAACCAATACTTCCATTTTTACACATGCAAACAACTTACAAACTCTCCTCCCTCTCTCTAACTTGCCGTCCCACTCCACCACCATACACCACCATTAGATCTTTTCTAGCCACAAGATACATGTTATCTAGCTATATTATGGAGAAACCTTGAAGCCTTGATTGATTGGTGGCCATTTTAACAACAAAGGAGGTGATTTGCTTGTGTCCTAGGGGTAATTTCTCAACAAACTATCTTGGTGATTGATGATCTTGGAGATATATTTGGTGTTCATCAAGTTGTTGTCTTCCAAAAACAAGATATAATCTTGGTTAGTAAAGAAGATCATCCTTTCCATTTCTCTTGTTATTTTTATAAAGATCAAATGTATTTTATTTCTTGTTGTATATGTATATGATGAATATATGATGATAAAAATGTTGTGTGGGGATCAAGTGTTGATAAATATGCTTAAAAAGATGAATAACCATAAGAAACAAGGCTAAAATCATGCTTAAATTGTTGGCTGTATAAAAACAGTAAGTAACCAAGACATAAACTGATAAAATTGCATGTTGGAATCCATTTACAGTAAGTATAAGATGTCATACACATGTGAGAGTTGTCCATGCAATGGAATCATCAAAATGAGTGAGATATGATCAAAACAAGATGAGTGTGCTAATCTGAATAGTCTATTTTGTAGGGACTGTTAAGGATAGTTAGACATAGAATGAGCAGTAGCTATAACTAACTTAATTGTATCACATAATATGAAGTTCATGACATCCAAAAAGGAGCTTCTAACTCATTGTAGAACTCTAGATATGATAAAAATGGTGAAGATGAAACTAAAAATCAGATTTTGAAGAATTAATGTTTAATACTATTATATAAGCACTCAAATAATATAGTATAAAATGTGAAATTAAAACCCACTAACTTATGAATTTCATTTATATAAATATATATAAGGTTAAATAAATGGATACTTTATAAAAATAGTAGTTGAATAAGATTTATAAGTTATAAAAACTATAAACATGATTTTTACGACTTTTTCGGCTATTACCGTAAAATTAACGTTTTTCGCCAATTAAAACTTAGACGATTAAACCCGTCTAATGTAAAGTTTTTAAAAGTCATATACTGATATATAAGTATCTAATACAAGTAAAAACCGATAAAACCCGAACTATAGGACATACGGACATTAACGAGCTAAGTTAGCATATTGGACTAATAATTTAACTAAATAAGTTAAACACTTATAAAAAGTACCTATTGGGCTTAACCCATTTGGGCCCAACATATAAAGTATAATACTGATAATAAAAGTATAATTGGGCTAATGAATAGTATTGGGATTGTAATAGGCCCATTGGACCTCAAAATGTAAACAAGTTGAACTAGTGTAACTAGTCTTGAAAATTTCCAACACATAACACTAAAATGAGTAAATGAGAATATATAAACCCACTTGATCATCATATATATATAATCATCATATGTATACATAATTGTAATTTTATAAAGTCATTGGACAAGAGTCTAAGACGAATATTATTTGTCTAGGTTTCCGTGATTGAAGCACGTACCGTACATCCGAATTGCCTATAACCCGCTTTCCCACATCAATGTGAGTTCATAGCCTCGCACTCTTTTAAATGTTTTTATGAAATGTTTTATAAACCCGCGAGGGAGATAACATGTTAGTTTTTATAAAATAGGACACTAGTTGTCCCGATTGTCTGTTTATTGATTTGGACCCGAATGATTGTATGACCCGATGAATGATTAAATGACCCGATAGATGAAATGAAATGGATTATTAAAGTTAGGTTATGTCACTAAAAGTCCCATTAGCATGAATTGTGAACTACCGGGATTTGGTAGACGCTTATGCATATAATAGTACTATTTGGGGACGATCACCCCAGTTCGCGCCTTGACGGTTGATCCCCGTCGTGCCACATTGATTGGTAAGAGAATTTATGTATGAGAAGATTTACACAAGCGTGATTATTGTGACGACACGCTAATTTAGATGGGCAAATTGAGTTTCGGTCTAGCTACCCGTTGTTTGTTGTAGTAAGGTAACAATGTCATGCGGCTTATAATAATCCAAATAACGAAATACTGCTATACGCACTAAATTACGATATATTGCCTGACTAGCAATACGGGGTCTTACTATTGATATTATGTTCGTGTTTTGGTTTTTCATAACCATACTCATATAACGGTTTTTATTTAACTATATACAACGTTATAAAACGTATTGTATGATGTTTTTAACGACAATGGTTCGTATAATGATTTTGAAGGCGAAAGCCTATATTGTGATTTTTACAAGGATTTGTATAAAATGTTTTTGGCCTATTTCATGGTCTACTATAAAGATTTGTACAAAAATGATTTTCGGTAATAATTATATACCGATGATACATTGATGGTTTTATTAAACTCTATGAATTCACTCGGCGTTATCGCTGACCTTTTCTTTTAACATGTTTTGTCTCAGGTACTTGAAGGTAATTCTCGGGAAGACATTAAGAATTCATGGCCCGCACTTAAATAATAATTTCCTTTCAAATACTTTGTAAAACCTGTATGAAATATAATGACTTGGGACCTATGTAAACTTGATATTTATGAATGGAAATGATTTATTATTAAACGACGCGATCTTTAAGCGTTGTCTATGATGTGAGTAATGTGCTATCCCGTAACACCAACGAGTCTTCCGCTGTATTGAATTGTGTAAATTTAGGGGTGTTACATCAACCTTGAGGGATAATGTATATTCGGTTGAGATGAAGGCTTTGGAATGGAATTCTCACTCACATCCTTGGGTGGTGGAGGGGTGGAAGTAGAAGGTGGAGGAATTGGAGAAGGGGACTCGTTTTCCTTTCTCACAATCACTGGTGTAGGTGTAGGAATCTCGGGTTCCTTTAAACCTTTGCCACTTTGGGTGGTGATTGCTTTCATCTCCCCTCTTGGATTAGCAACGGTGTTACTCGGAAGAGAACCCGAACCAGAGACTTGATTACTTGGGAAAAAACTAGCCATCATATCCCTTAAGTTATTCGTTTGATTGCTCATAGAGTTTCTCATATCGGCTTGAAGACCATTTTCGCCATGTCACTCCTTAGCTCGGCTCGAATATCGTTCCCTTGATTTGCCATGTCACCCTTCAAGTTAATGAATTGGCTTTGAAGATTCGTCACCATCTCTCTATTGGTCCTCATGTAAGCTTCGAGGTCTTGGTTCAATGTCGTGGGTTGATTGAGAGGTGGGGCTTGATAAGCTGAATTATTTCCTTAGGGTGGATATGGGTTTCTTTGGGATTGATATTGATTGGTAGCTCGAGGTTGGCTTTGATTGTTGCGGTTGAAATTGTTTTGGTTTTGGTTTTGAGGAGAAAAACCGGGTGGAGATAGATAGTTGTTGGAACGATAACTTAGCAAGTTACGGTCTCCTTGAGGACGTGCTTGATAGCCTCCTGTAGAAAAGTTACCGTTGGCGGCATACACAATTTCCGGATTGTCAAGAGTAGAAGGACAATCGATGTATGAATGAGAACCCCCGCAAATCTCACAAGAAGTTGCTACAGTTTTAGCTTGTTGAAATTGGTTTTTAGCCATGGTTAAGAAGTTTTTGTTCATCTCAGCTATTTGGCGAGTAAGTTCGATTATCTCTGAGTTGGGTGATGATGTAGAAGAAACATTGGCCCTCTGGTTATTCCTTGAAGATGTAGATGAATCCCAATTTTTGTGGTGAGTGGTCATGTTCTCTATCAGCTCTCTACACTCCTCAGGTCTTCTCTTCATGAATGTACCACCGGCGGCAGCATTAATCGTATCACGATCATGAAAAGTTAACCCATTATAGAAAGTATCAATCAAAGTAACTGGGAGCATGTAATGGTTTTGACAAAGGTCGATCAAGACATTATAGCGTTCCCAAGCATCAAAAAGCGACTCATCAGGTTGTTGTGTGAATCCACTGATTTGGTTGCGAAGACTAGTGACTATGGATGGTGGAAAGTAGCGCGACAAAAAATTTTGAGTCATGTCATTCCATGTTTAAATTGAATTTTTGGGAAGACGATCAAACCATTTTTCGGATGGTGGGATAAAGTGTGTGGAAAGAGGTGAAGGCGAAGAAAATCCATGGAAGCACCGGGAAGTTTCATGCTTTGGGTGACGGTAATGAATTTGTCGAGATGTTTGTTTGCATCATCATCTGGTAATCCGCGAAACGGGCAAGCATTTTGAACTTGTTGGATCATGTGATGCTTCAAAGAAAATTCAGGAGCCGTGATTTGCATCGGCGCAATCGGTCCTCCGCGTCCGTTCATGGTTGGTTGACAAAGCTCCTCCATTGTTCGTAGGTCGGGTGGGGGAACATTGTTGTTGTTGTTATTGTTATTCAAATTGGGGTGGGGTGGGTTGTTATTATTGTTATGCACACCGGCCATATCTATGTCTCTAAGAGTCTCGGGCTCAGGATAAGACGTAGATCGAGTACGCATACACTAAAAGGAAATAAAATATTTTTGATTTTTTTATCTTCTCTTTTCTTTTTCTTTTTTTCTTTTTTTTTTGTTTTTGAATTTTTTGAAAATTTTATATTTTTTAGGATTTTTGAAAATTTTTGTGCGTGAAAATAACGTTCCTAAAAGAACAGATCCCAAAATCCAATTTCTCACTAAAAACCATTAATCTTTACGAAAAGAGCCGGCAGCGGCGCTATTTAATACAAGACTTTTTGCTTAGCATGTGTGTACTTGATATTGTTCTCGGTATCTAATCGAATTGATCACGGTTAATGGTGGAATAGTCGGTAATGGTCACTAAAAGGGGGAGTTGATTTTCTATTTTAAAACTAAAAGCAAATATGAAAATGTCGTTGAGTAAAATAAAAGCTTGAAAATTAACCTAAAAATTACTAGAAAAATACTTGGTAAAAATGGAGATTTCGGGAAGCTTGCAATTTTTGGAAATTAAAACGTAAATGATTAAAAACTTGAAAACTTATTTAAAATAAACTAAGTAAAAAGGTGGGAAAAGTATAATTTGAAAAATAAGAAAAAAATAAAACAAAAGCCAAAGTAGATCGCAATGGTCGATCGCACTCAAGAAGTGAGGGATCGCACTCAATGCGATAGGAAAGACTGGTCGTACTCAAACTTGATCGCAACACCCCATCGCAACCACCGATCGTACTCACGATCGCAACAAGTGGATCGTAGTTTGATCGTGGTCTTGATCGTAACAACAAGGATCGCAATCAATGCGATCGTACTCAAGGATCGTGACACGATCGCACCCAAAGATCGCAACTAATGATGGTGGTGTGGATCGTAGCCAAAGAAAGAAGTATGATCGCAATCAATGCGATCGTATCCAAGTGATCGTAACAAGTAAAACCCTCCTAAGATCGTAATGGGAACACAAAGAGTAACTAAGCTGAAACGAATAAGTTGTTACTCCAATAAGCACTTGCCAACTTAGCCAAGACTAATTAAGCACAAATTGACAACTTTTGAAATCTAAAACATGGGAACTTAATAATCCGAACTTTAAAACGATAAAACTTTTAAGAAAGATTAAAAGTAAATAAGCTAAACATACAAATAAGCCAATAAGCACAAAGAGCTCAAAGCTTAAACGTATAAGAACTTATGTAGGAATAAAAAGGTGAGTTTCATAATCACTTAAACATCAAAATCAACAATGGATCATTAATGTTTTGGATCAAAGGTAAACAAAAATCAAGAAATGTAGAAAGAGATTAATGAACAAAAAGCTTAACTTGATCTTGTGATTAATGAAATCCAAATACAAGGATGATTAAAAGCTTAAACTTGAAAGATAAAAAATGATGAAAAGATGAAACTTAGTGAGAGAAAGTTTAACACTTTCTCTCTCTAAAAACTAGAAAGGAAAAATTGAAGAATGAAAACTAGCTAACCCCCCTCCTAATGTGTTTAGGAGGGTATTTATAGGCAATGGGGGAGATCATGTGTTGCCTCCTCTTTCTTTCTTCTTGGGTCGACTCGATTTAAATCCTTTGTCTTTCTCGACGTCGCCCCGGGATTTGAACTCGTCTTATAATTTTCTTCTATAATTAGACTTGAGTTCTTCGACTTCATTAAACTTCCGTCTTTAGACTTTTTCTTCGATACATCTTCAGAATAGGCCTTGGACTTCCGTTCTTTTTTCACTCTTGATCTTTTGACTTCGTCTTTTCTTGTTTTCTTCAATAAAAGCCCGTGTTTTCTTCCTTTTTCATCTTTTGGTCCTAAAACACAATAAAAACACAAACCACGCATAATTCCGACTTTTATGACATAAAATACACGTATTGGTCTTGTTATTATTGGAAATAAGTGGTAAAAGGATAAGTGTTTTCACACTTATTAGAGTACTTGTGAATTTATTGTTCTACGTATACAATATAGTAATATTCACACAAAAAACGAAAAACCGATATTACGTATTAGTAGAGTGCTACTAATACAAATAGATATTATGGCTATTATAAAAACAATTGTTCAAATCAAAAGATAACACGCCTCCCAGGCAGCGGCGCCAAAATGATAGTTGTATTTTACAACCTTGTTTAGGAAGACAAAGTGTAATTAGGGCAAGTATTAAACGAGTGATTTAGGAAAATCACAAGTAAATGACCCAAAAGTGGGGATCGTTCTCAAGGAGGCTAGTGTGTTGTGTAGAGAGATGATTAACTTTGTTATTATAATTAATGAGAAAAGAAAATAAAAAAGATGACGGTTACGATTATGAATTAAACTAAGACGATAAGTCGTGCACGTAAAACCGTAGAATATGACGAAATTTAAAAATTAACCTAAAAATTCCTATAAAATTGCAATAAATCCTAAAAAATGTAATTAGAGTTTAAAAAATTCAAAAATCACTAAAACCTTTTATTTAATTAAATATTAATTTTTTAATGCTAATTAAACCCCAAAAAATCAATTTAATTAACAAAAAGCCCAAAATGATATTGTTCATTTTCTAAACCTCTAAAATGACTTAACTAAATTTAAAAATATTTTTGAAAATTTTAAAATTAATTAAAACTATTTAAAAATGATTAAAAACTATAAAATCCTAAAATAATTCTAGAAATTAATCTAATGACAATAAAATTAATCTAAAAGTTTTAAAATTCCTAAATTAATGTATCTAAACTAGCAAAAATGAAAAACTTGCAAAAATCTAAAATTTAATTTTTAATAATAAAATAATAAAAAAATAATATTAAAAATCCAAAATTTAAAAAAAATCTAAAAAGTTGCAAACTAGTTTATTTTAACCTAAATAATACATAAATGAACTTGAAATTACGAAAATACCCCTATTGGGCCTTAAAATGGGCTAAATGACAAAACAGACCCTTAATGGGCTGAAATTAGGCCCAATAAGAAAAAGTCCACCAAATAAGCCCAAAATCACCTACTTGACTCAAAATTTGATTTTAAGCACAAAAATCTGAAGGCCAAAAAGCTAAAAATGAGCTTATCACAGCTTAATTGTCAACAGCATATTCTTAATGGGCTTTTTGGCCCATTAAGCCATAAGCTAATGCCATGAGCTCTAAGTTGACACACAAGCTTCTTTTGGGATACCAAAGAGATATGTGAAAAGAAATTTTGAAAAAGCCCAAGAAATAAGCCTGAAATAAGCCGAAGCTCTCTACAGAAAACGACAAAAAAGTCTTTTTTTAGTTCTAGGCTACCTTAAGTGCTGATTCAAGTTGCAAAAGGTTTTAAATGACTTAATTAAGCAAAATCAACAAAAAGTTTTCCAACAAGCACAAAGAATAAGTTGGAATAAGAAAATAAGCACTTATGAAAAAGTCAAGTCAATTGGTTTTCTAGTCAAACCTAAAGTCAAACCCTAATATGCTCTAGATCAGTTCAATGGGTCAAATAAGGAAGATTGTGTTGGGTTAGTATTTACTGACCCTAAAGCAACTCTAGAATTTGAATATAAAATCTCCCTAAGTGTTTCATGCTCAGCAATAAGGCCAGTCTACTGATGGATGACCAGAGGAACAAAGTTCCTACTGATGACTTAAAGCTGAAGAAAGTTCAGCACTCCCCTTCCAGTGAACTTAGAAGACTAAGAGTTCTTTGCTTCAAATACTAGGTGGTCTAGTTTCTGAAGAACAAGGACTGAAGAAGGGCTTTCAGTTCAGTTTGGCTTGATAATACCAAACTGAATGATGTCGATCTCCTCTAGGATACTAAAGACTCTTCAGTATTCTGATGGTTTGCATTAGGCGGGAAAAGATTACTTTAAGTCAAAGTAGGTTGCTTGTATACTTAGATATAAGTACAACCTTTATCTTTTTCTAGAATAGTTTATTATGTACTTTGTACTGTTTATCCAGCATGGGCATCAACCACCCACTGGATAAATTGATGCATTAGTACATGCAAAATGCAAACCCTAATTTACACTGCCTATATAAAGGAGTGTACACTGTGAGAGAAATGTAACCAATACAAGAGCTTAAACTCTGGAAAACCTTTCTCTCTCGATACCAACTAAACCATATAGCCAAAGATGCATATGAACGTTTAGATTGGAGCTTAGACTTTTTCTTTGGTTAGACGTTTAAGTAGAGGAGATCAAACCCCATTGTCATTCAACCACTTTTTTATTCCGCAAACAAAGTGGGTTATAGATTCTTTATTTGATTCTAATAAAATTCTATACGTTGAAAAGTATAATGGTATTGTTGTTTTAATCTTTCATAGTTCTTATCAAATGTTAAAACAATACACTTGAGTCGAAGTAATAGTTATTACTTAAGATAATAAGTAATATCGAATTACAAGGGACCGACAGATTGATCACAAAAAAAATAAGTTGTTGCAAGTCTAGATAAGCCAAAATGGCTTGTGAATAAGCTGATGCACAAATTACACTAGTAGTGGCTAGCAACAGGGGAAAGGAGTTCCCACTGCTTGACTATTTTGACTTTTTGTCATTTGTGAATTTTTGTTGGATTCAAGTTAAGCAAAGGCACCCTTGTAATCAGTGGATCACAAGGAGTCAATAACAACAATAAAATCATAATTTCACCAAGCCAATTAGTACAGTTTAATTAAAACATCACCAGATATGCACCAGACATGAACACAAGCATTTATGAACTTAATAAGCAGTTTTAGCAAGAATAAGCCAACCAAATTGAACCCAATGCACACAACAGCTTATATTAATTCAAATGAACATAAATTAACTGGTTTCATGCAATGATTCAAGGTTTAGACAAAGATTCAAGCCAAAGAAAGTTACTGATGGACAAGAATAAGCAGATTACACACTTTGCTGATATACTTGACCACAAGACCAGATTCAAACCCTTAAATATCTTTAATGGGTTATATAAACTTGATTTAATCACTTATTATCCCAAAGCATGCATACAATCTATGTGTTACCAAGATCTTAGGTCAAAACATGCAAAAATCAACAAGTTATAGCACAATAAAGATTTTGATATTCAAAACCCAAAAACTTGTAGTCAATAGCATATAACCAAGTATTTATCAGATACAAGCAATAACCAACACTTAAAAATAACTAAAAATCACTTTGCAAGCTTAAATAGGTTAACCCAAACACCCCTTAACTTTTTCAATCCAAGATTTAACAAAGCAAATTTATGTTTCAGTGTTACCCAAGCCCAATCTAACACAATAACATCAATATTATGCAGTATCAAGCAAATTTAAGCCACAAGAACAACAATTATAACAGCAGAACTCAAAATCACAAAAATCAAGTACTTTTGACAGATTTTGGGTAAAAGGACTCAAACCTCATGAATGTACATCCACACTCACGAATTTTTGAGCTGATGTGCCTAGCAAAACAAGGCACAAGCTTCCACAATCAAAGCTTCTAAGAACAACAAGGTGAGTAGCACTTTATATCAAAACAGAAAAATGAAAAATCTTGATTAATGCAACCTTTGTACCCACTCCTTGATTATCCTCAAAACACAAGCTCCCAACACCTTGATAAGCTTCTTATCAGGGTGTTTAGATCACTTGTAATCCAAAAAATCCAAGGATGTACCAAAGACTTAGCAAAATATCAATTTTTTAAGAAAACTTGGCAATTTCTTGCACAAGGTTTAAAAACAGGTTTTAAGATTCAATAAGCACAAACATATATCAATAACAAGCAAAGATTAAAGTTGGCACTTGGATTTCATCAGCAATATCAAACACTTTTTCATTAAAATGAAACAAGGCTTTACAGATTTGTGATAAAGGAAAAACCAAGAGCAAAAAATAAATGAAACATGTCATATGCCTTATATAGGCTACAGTGATGAACTAGTAAACATAAACCCTAATGTATAGTAGTCCCAAATTACCCTTGAGGATTTTGAAAATCTGCATATCATGTGAAGTTATCTTGGCAATTTGTGTGAGGTGTAAAGGATGGAATTGTATCAAAGGGTCCATAGGAGTGCTTAGGAAGTAAGCTGAATGTGGGGCGTTGGATGGCTGGCCTATTTTGGCATATTCTTCAAATTTTGTAGCATGGAACTAAACATGTGACTGGTGTGGTGATGTGCCAAGTGATTTGGGAGTTGGGTTATGATTAAGGGACCATTAATCATAATTCTGGACAATTTCATGGCTTAATTACAAGTAATTAAGGAAAACCCAATTTTATGCATACGGTGAATAGTGATGGTTTTGATTCAGATTAGGATTTGAATAAGTGTTTAGCGGAGTTTTATAAACTAATTAGGATTAGTTTATTAAACGGTTGTGAGTGGAGAATGACATGGCAGCCGGGAGTGTTTTGATTGGGTGGAATGGGTTAGTGGGACACGTGGTGTGTTCTAGTTGGTCTAGGTAACTTTGTTGTCTAGGCAGAAATCACCCCTTGGCTTCCACTCTCTTTTCACTTCATATTTAATAGCACAAAATCTGATTTCCCTTTATAATGAAGTTTCAGTTTTCACACTTTTGCCCCAAATAGTTTTGCAAAAGTGTTTCAAGGGTATTTCTAGTAATTTGATGATTCTTGAAGGGTTGTTTTGGCATTTTCTTCAAACTTTATGGTCTTGACTTGTATTGTTGACTTCTTGGAGGACTAATATTGACAAGTCTTCATTTTTTAGGGACCATTCTTGCCAATTCTTCAAAGTGGAGGGCCCTTTTTGAAAATTTGACAAACTTTAAGGACCAAACTTGTAATTATGAATATACAAGGGTTTAAAGTGTCAATTCTTCAATATTGGGGAACCCTTCTTGTACAATCTTCATTTCTTCAAGGACTTTTCTTGGAAAATCACCATTAGGGCTTGGTTCATTGTGCGGCTTTGTTTCCCGTGTTCGTTTTTGCTTGTTTCTTGTGATCTTTTGTCATTTTCTCAATATTCGTACCTAAAATACACATGTAACCAACACAAGCATATATTTGGCATATTTTATGATATTTTATGCATTTTAAGCCCATTTTGGATGATGAGACTATGTATAAAAGCAGACTCATCAACAGTGTCCCATTTATTCAGCTTGGCCATTTTATCAATATTATCAGCGGGGCTTATGGATGCATCCTAGGCTATCAGATTACAATTATCGGGTGAATGTGGTGTGTGCTCTACATCCTTCACATTAGAGTTGATCCCTCCACCCAGCACATTATTTAGAGGTCACTATTCTATAGCATAACGAGGTCACCCCTCCAGTTATTCATGCAACAGTTGTTATAGTACATGACCTATATAAGCTTTTGGCAATTAAAATACAGTAAATGCATGTTTTCAAATTTAACAGATAACGGTTCAGCTTTATTAATTATAAATCAGACTTTTTAGATTATACACGAGTTTCCGTTGCAACTTTACTTATAAGTCTTACAGCTTCAGTATTTTATCATCTACTCCATTTCAGCATTTCTTATCATGCTTTATATTCGTTCACTGGGCGTTGTGCTCAGCCATAGTTCCTTTCATGTTCTAACGGCAGGTACACCAGGAAGCTCTTACGATTCTGAGAGCATGTGCATTTGGATGGAAGCTATCCAGACTTCTTACTTTATGCACTTCTTACATTATGCTGCTTATTTGGACATTGCTTAGTCCTTTCCTTCAGTGATTTACTTTTCATTTTTGAGCTTATGTTTGGGTTACTGATGTTTGATTCTGGTATTTCCTTTATGGTCAGTTAATGTTTTAGAACATTTACCTTATGCTTTGATGACATGCCATAAATACACGTAACGGTCCACTTTTCCAAATGGGGTGTTACAATTATGGTATCAGAGACTAGTTCCACATGTAGGCTCTAAAACTTGACCTGTGACTAGTGGGTAGTCACTAGGAATTTCCCAGATTTTGGTGTTATTATCTTTCATGTCTCATGCATTTATCAGTCAGTTTTCTTCAATTATTAGTCGGTTTTCTTAAAGTTTTTGACTAATTAAAAGGTTGGTACAGGACTGGCCATATTTAGTCGCATGTGCTTTTCATTCAAATTTTGTTTTGGTGAACTGACCCATAGGCGTTCACCCTTACCCGTTCAGATTTTGTATTTGTAAACTGACCCATAGGCGTTTACCCTTACTCATGACAGATTCATGTTTTCAGTCAAATATTACTTGGTGAACCAGCCATAAACGTTCACCATTATTCAGGTCAATTTCATGCTTTCATTCGAATATTGTTTTGTGAACTGAACCATAGACGTTCACCTTTGCTCATATCATGACATTCTATAAGTTTTGACAAGTATGGATTGGACTACAGCCATCCATATTTAGTCCTAGACTGTAAATCCTATACATGACAGTTCTCAGAAAATTTTGACAAGTATGGATCGAACCAGAATCACCCATACTTAATCACATGTTTTGTCCCTTGAATTCTATGGATTGAACCATAGCCATCCACATCAGTTGATGTCATTTTCGCGCTGATTGAGTTTCATGTCTCCTTATGAGGGTTTTATGTTCAACAGAGTGATGATGTTTTCATGCTAAGACACAAAAGGATTTCAGTAAAAATCCTGTTTTCATGATAAATCATGTTTGGTCTTCATCAATCATGTCTTCATGCTAACCATTGTTGAAGTTCAGTTTAATCATACTTTTGAGCCTCTATACAACCAGCATTAAATCTACGCAGGAATTACCAGTCTATCATGTTACTCGTCTCAGTTCATTTTACTACTGTTTAAATCAATTTATTTCTTTGATCATGTCAGACAATTGACACCAGCAACGACCATCCCATAAGATTTCCACCAGTGCCAAGTACAGTATTCCATATGTACCCATGTACAGAGTCTCAGTTATACTACATGTACAGTATTTCATGTGTACCCCACGTACAGTGCCTCAGATATGCTCCATGTGCAGTATTCGTTTCGCACTTCTTGTATAGTATTCTAGGTGTACTCCATATACCCTACTTCATGGTTACTGCTAATCGATCCTCAATCATCTCAGGTGTTTCCACTGGTCGATATTCTACCAGATGCTGATGTTGCTCGAGAGTTGAAGATTTTGCCAGATACCATTGCTGCTAATATTCCGGAGACCTCATGAATGCGCTGATACTTTGGAGAGTCCCCAAGATACTGATGTTGTTTATACTATGAAGACTCTTCAAGAGCAAGGACGAAAACTATAAATTGAAATTTCTATCAAGAATAAACTTCAATCATCAGACACTACCACTCTATTTCATGCTTTTACTTTCCCAGCTAGATTTCACACTTCACTCAGCTAACCTTTCATTCAGAAGAGTGGGAACCGGTACCCAGTCGGCCACTCAACATGATGGTTACAGAAATCACGGTCGTAATAATGATCATCATGAAACTGACAAACAAAGCGGTAATGATAACCACCATGCTTATATTAATCAGTCAGTAGCCATCGGAACTTCGAAACGGATGTGACCAAAAATAAAGAGATCATCAGTCTAACCGGTCCGCCAACCTTAGCAGTTACCAAAACTTTCAGCCTTGTTCGGATTCATCTATTAAAACATGTGTTAAGATGTGATAATCCGTCAATTTATTATTGATATTTTATTCTCAATATTTATTTGAAAATATTAATTTTAATGTTATATTATGAACTCACTTATTTTTGGGAAGAAATTTGGATTTACGTCTTGAAGTAGCATCGACTACGTCTAAACCGGAGGATTCAACGTTACGTGCTTACGTTTACATACACCGTTTTGGTGACAGTCCGACATTTCAGAAAATAAATTTATCCGTGAATATTATTTTGAGATTTTAAATTTGTGTTGGTTCACAAATTTACGAGAAGAGATTAGGACTTACGATTTTAATTTAACGTCCTTTACGACTAAACCGGAAACCTTAGGATTACGTATTAACGTTTTCGAACTCCGTTTTTGATGAGACAATTTTTATTAGATTCGTTTTGTGTCGTTGATTCATAATTTATAAAAACGTTTTTCGTAAAACGACCCGAGGGCACGCAAATCGAGGAACTAGAATCGAGGAATACCCGTAAATTAATGGGGATGGAACAAGTACATACTTGTCCCACCCCCACACATGGCTAAACAATGCTAACAACACCATGTGGTGTCAAGCTTACAAGATAAGCTAAGACACATGTCTTAGTTTACTTGTAAACTAGCAACCAACATCAAAACCACCACCTCAAACCATTTTCATTCATTTCAACACATACAAACCACTAAACACTCTCCTCCCTCTCTCTAAAATTCGTCCCAAACTCATCCAAAACAACCCCCATTTGATCTTGATTCAACCATAAATCATATGTATAATTTACTTATGATGAAAACCCATTGAAGTTATGAAGATTGGAGGTGATCTTAACATGTAAAAAGGAGTTTTCAAGGGAGTTTGGGGCTGATTTCTCAAGGAGTTTTCATGAAGAACAAGGGCTGATTTTTGGAGGAATCTACAAATACTTGGTGATCCTAGAAGTGGTGTTGATATCTCATAAGATTGGTTACCCAAAACCATGTCTTGTTCATCCAAAAGCTCATCATTTCATCACTTTGGTGGTATAAAGATTGTTCTCCCCATCCTCTTGTTATTTTGATTATGTAATCATGTATTTTCTTTCTTATTGTATATGTATATGATTAATATATGATGATAAAAATGTTGTGTGAGGATCAAGTGTTGATAAATATGATTAAAGAGATGAAAAACCATAGGTAACAAGGTTAAAATCTTGCTAAATATGATGGCTGTATAAAAACAGTAAGTAACCAAATGTTAAACTGAGAAAATGGCATGGTGGAATCAATTTACAGTAAGTATTAGATGTCATACACATTTGAGAGTTGGCCATGCAATGGAATCATCAAAATGAGTGAGATATGATCAAAACAAGTTTAGAATACAAATCTGAGTTCACTGTTTTGGACGATTTTTAGAAAATACTTAAAGGCTGATTCAACAGTAGCTATACGGAAGTTAAATGGAGCACATATCATGTAGTTTATGTCATAAAAATTTGAGCTTCTATCTCCATATAGAACTCTAGATATGGCTGTTTTGGTGAACATGAAACTAAAAATTAGATTTTTAAAGAATTAATGTTTAATAGTATTATATAAGCACTCAACTAAAAATAGTATAAAATGTGAATTAAAACCCACTAACTTATATAATATATTTATATAAATATGTATAAGGATAAATAAATGAACATTTATAAAAATGGTAGTTTGATAAGTTTTATAAGTTATAAAACTATAAACATGATTTTTACGATTTTTTTCGGCTATTACCGTAAAATTAACGTTTTTGTTAAATAAAACTTAGACGGTTGGACCCGTCTAATGTAAACTTTTATAAACTCATATACTGATATATAAACATATATAACAAGTAAAAACCGATAAAACCCAAATTATAAAACATACGGACATTAACGGGCAAAGTTAACGTTATTGGACTAATAATACAACAAAATGGGCTAAAACACTTATAAACTTATTTATTGGGCTTAACCCATTTGGGCCCAACATGTAAAGTATAAATACTGATAATAAAAGTATAATTGGACTAATGAATAGTATTGGGCTTATAATAGGCTTATTGGGCCTAAAACATGTAAATAAGTAAAACTAGTAAACTAGTACAAAAGTTACCAATACATAACACTATAATGAATGAGTAAAAATGTATAAACCCACTTGATCATCATCATATATATAAAATCATCATATGTATACATAATTGTTATTTTTATAAAGTCATTAGACAAGAGTCTAAGACGAGTATTATTTGTCTAGGTTTCCGTGATTGAAGCACGTACCGTACATCCGAATTGCCGATAACCCGCTTTCCCACATCCACGTGAGTTCATAGCCTCGCACTCTTTTAAATGTTTTTATGAAATATTTTATAAACCTGCGAGGGAGATAACATGTTAGTTTTTATAAAATAGGACACATTTGTCCACAAGTCTCACATGAAAGAGTAATAGCATGCACATCATTGGTGGAATTATTCAAGGAAAGGCCCTTAATGGCTTGGATTAGTTCTTGATTTGCCTTAAGATTCATCTCATGATCCTTATCTATTCTTTGGAGTATCTCTTGGTGACTCTTGAGGATTTGGTTATCACAAGGTGTTTGAGAACTATTTTGGACATCATGAACCCTTTCTTCAAATTGTGTGTTAGTTTGCACCATTGATTTGGTCTCAATAATGTCCCAAGCTTCTTTAATGGATTTAGAAAGAATATTTCCACCCGCGGAAGAATTAAGTGAATCTTGGTGGTGTGGTCTTAATCCATCATAGAAAGTACTGATTTGGTGAACCTCATTGAATCCATGATTTGGGCATCTCCTCAATAACTCCTTGAACTCCTCCCAAGCATCACTAAAGGTTTGATTAGGTTTTTGTTGAAAGCCTATAATTAAGTTCCTGAAAGTCGTGGTCTTAGATGGGAGAAAGAACTTGTTCAAAAACTTCTTAGTGAAATCATCCCATGTAGTAATGCTCTTGGGTGGTTGTGTATCTAACCAATGCTTAGCACTTCCCTCTAGTGAAAATTGTACCAATATCAACTTAATGGCGTCATGGGGAACTCCATTGTACTTAATGGTGTTGCAAAGAGCAAGAAACTTCTTAAGGTGATCATGTGGATTATCATTCTTATTCCCAAAAAATGGTGTGTTTGAAACCAAGTTAATCATTGATGTCTTTAGCTCAAATGTGTTTGCGGGAATATCGGGTATCTTGATAGCATTGGCATATCCTTTCACATTGGATTTCAAGTGCTCCATCAAAGGTCGAGTGTCAACGTCGGCCATGGCTTCTTGTTGTGTGTTGATCAAAGCATGATTCTCGGGATCGACTTGATGGACGGTGGTGTTTTTACTCTTTCTCTTTTTCTTCCTTTTGGGAGGAAGGGGTTGTACACCAAATGGTATTTGTGCACGCACGCGAGTGAGCATGCAACTCAATACAAGGAGTGAGAGAGAAGCTCTCGTTCTTTGAAGAAGAAGGGATTATCCTCTTCGAGATTCAATATGAAATATCTACAAGAAAGTATAATATATGTAATTACTACTTGGGTGCAAGACCCCCAATCAAGCCTTCCTTCTTAGAATACGTACTAGTGAACGGGGGGTTAGGTGGCGCGAAACACTTAAGTACCTATTAACCCTTAGATGGCATTTTATAGCACATCGCCTTTCTATTCACTTTGTAGTTTGTATTCTTCGAATTATTGTCTATTGGAAGTACTTATCTATTCTTGCTTAATTAAATTTGATCTATACACGTGTCAAGGACCGGAATGCTCCCTAACACGGTGTATTGCAAAAGCAATACTTATGGAGATATGTGTATTGGTTGTTCGTATATGTATACGTATCTACATATAATAATATAGAGAAAATATTTTTGTATTTATTGGGGTTTTTTAAAGAAAATACTATATGTACGTAAAACCGAGGAAATCTAATAATATATATTTTTAGGTTCAATTTCTTAGGAAAAAGATTGCTTTTTGAATTTTATTTTTATTTTTTTGGTCAATTCTTTAGGAAAAGAATTGTTTTTGTTATTTTTTATTTTTTTATATTTTTATATTTTTGACTTTTTTATGTTTTTGGTTTATGATACGTAAAAATAACGTTCACGAGGTGAACGGATCCCAAAAGCCAATGAAAACCGTCAATCGATAGTCTCTCGTAAAGTCAAAGAACCGGCAGCGGCGCCATTTAAAATTGAGTATATTGAAGTTCTTTTCTCTCGATTCTTGACCAATTGAAAGTCCTAAAAATCTCAAGTTTATTATTGTTCTTGGTTGATAGGGTTTTTTGGATATTCTATGTCTATTTCAAACAACATGTAAAAACGGTGAAAATATTAAGCTATTTATCCGTAAAACACTTTGCAATTACCAAATTTTTATTCACAAAAGGACAAAATGTAAAAATATAAAAGTAATGTGCTCAAAATGTAAAGAAATAGAAAGTATAAAGCTTGAAATGTAAATTCTAGAAAGTAAAAGGACCAAAAGTGAAAATTCCAACAACTAGTAACAAACTTTTAACAAACTATAAAACTGTCTAACTGAAAATGACAAGTTGTTGAAAGTTTAAGGGCTTAAATTCTACAAACCCTAATTAATAGAAAGATTAGCCACAAGTGTAAACAGAAACAATCCACAAGGACTAAGTTACAATTAATGGACACTTTTTATCAAAAACGGCCTTAACCAAGAAATAAGCTCGTATGAGCTTAATACTGAACCAAATAAGCTCAAACAAATTTCAAAATGCTTAAAATTGAAAAGTAGCTAGACCTGTATAAGGAAAATGCTTGAAACAAAGTAAAACTCAAATAAGCTCAAACCAATAAGCCATGAATAAGCTAACTGAAAATTGAGACATGCACATTCATATTTTAAAGCTCAAACTTGTTAAACAGCTTATTAAGAGTACGGAATGTTTTTCCTTTTTGAAAATGATCAAGTGAATAAGCAGGAAAATGGAATTAAGCTGAAATGTAGCTTATTTGATCAAGTTTGACCAAAAAAAGTGAAAAGGCTGAAAAGCTCAAAATCCACTCAGGGCATGTTTCTAAATAAGTTTATAAAAGAAAATAGCTAGATTATGAAGTAGAATTTGCTCTACAAGAAAATAGTCCACTTCTTATTACAGAAACTTGACTTAGCTCAGGTGCTTATTAAAAAGCTGAATTCTAGCTTAATTTTGAAAACTGTAGAAATTCCTTGCACAGAGTTGAACCTTAGATGTTAAGCTATAACTAGAAGCTTGTTTCAAGGAATTTGGTTAAGTAATGAACAAATGGCAATGATTTGAAAATAGCTAGTTTTTTGGATGACAAGAATCACAGACTTGACCCAAACCTGTTCTCAACCATTTGCCTGTTTGACTACTGTTTTGACTTAAAAACTGAACCAAACTGTTACCCAATGCTTACTAACTGAAAATGAGCAAATTTTAACAGGTTTAACAATCTTAAATCACAAAGACTAAGCAGATCCAAACATCAGTTATCAAATCTAATATGAACTTTTTCAAAGTGACAATGATCAAAAGAGTGAAACAGTCTAAGTTTGATATCAACATGTTCAAATAGTGAAATAAAAGTTATCTTGACCAAGTTCAAACTTGTTAAAAGGCTTAAACTCAAATTGTACTCAAAAGCATTTAACTGATGAATATAAGGCTAAAATCAAGTGACAATAGGTTTTAGGCTACAAGACTTAACACAAGCACTCAAATCAACAAGATTACACTAAGACAAGCTCAAACACATGATCATAGCAGCATTTACTCATTACACTAAGAATTGAGCAGGCAATCAACATTTGAGTGGAATTTGAAAACAGAATTAAACAAACTTTTTAGCTAAGGCCTCCTTTGATGGAGGAGTGTGGCGCGAGCCAACTCAAATCTACAAGAACATCATTAGATCACCACAATTAACCATATCAATCAACTCCAAAAGCTTTTTCTGAACAAATCAAACCAACTGCTACAATTCTGCTTCTAAGGACTAGAAAGGATTGATCTTGGCTAGAAAACTTGTTATAACCTCCAAAGCTTTCAAACAAACTCCATTGATCAGTTATGATCAAATGGAATCACAAACAGCAACAGGATAGAAGGATTGAGTAAATGAAATGAGAATGATAATAGAAATGAATATTTTTGGGATTTTATTGATTGATGAAAGGAAATTTGTTACAATAGCTTTAACTAACTCTATAACTAACTCTCAAGAGTGTGTCAAACTCTTGAGAGAAGTTTAACTAACTGAATGATAACAGAATTGAGAGAGAACTCTAAGGTGTGTGTGTTTTCACACTTAGCTACCTGCTACAAATGAGGCCCTATGTGTCTATTTATAGAGTGAAAGTGAGAAGTGGTTGGGGGTAGTGACGTGTCTTGACCAATCAATTGCTGTCAAGTGTCATAAATCTGGTAATTGAAACTAGCCGTTGAACTTTTGAATTTGGGTGTTTCTTTTTGGTTGACTTTCAGGATAATTGAGCACGTGGGATAGATTCCTTGCTTGAAAAAGAGCATCTTTCATGTATAAATCATCTTCTAAAATGCAGTGTAGCTCTTTGTTCGATCTGGGCTGTGGTGTTGAAGAAGACGCCACGTGTCAGCTTTTGAATTGCTCTTGGCTAGTCACTCAGATCATTATCCACTTTGGATAAAGTGGATTATTGCATGGCGCTTGTTGATTGGTCCAAAAAGAAGTAGTGGAAGTTGCTGTAGCAGATTCGTTATTAATTTCCTTGCATTGTGATTGGCTCAAATCATGTTGAAACGGATTGAACATAACTTTGAAACATTTTTGGCAATTTAAACCCTTAGACTTTGGTAGATTTGTATTTTGGACTTCAAACTTCATTTCTTTGGAAAATATGATCTTCCAACTTGCATAGTTTCGCCCTTTGACTTGGTTGACTTGAAAGTTGACCAGGTTTGACTTTGATCTTGACTTTATCCAAATTGCACTTTAGCCCCTCAACTTTTGAGAATTGTCAAGATAGGTCCTTCATCTTTAATTGACTTGTCATCTTTGATCCTTCTCTTGTATTTTCATCAAAAATGAGCTTGATTTCCTCTTGTTTGCTTGAAAATGTATCCATGTTACCAATTTAAGCACAAACACAAAACACACCACATAATTCTGCTTTATAGCACAAAAGTTAGGTATTTTCCATATGTTTTAGGGTGATTTGTTGATTAATTGATATGAGATTTTGCTCATATCACTTGCTCAGATATATAAATGTATCCTTCAGGATATTTATATGTACCGTTTCATGTATCCCACATGCTATTACTTATTCATTCTGTCAGATTCAGAAAATCCATCTTAAGTAGGGAATCAGAAGCTATTCAGCATCATCAGGGCATGGTCATCAGGACCAAGATTGTTATTATGCTTAGACCTTTTAAGGAATCGTTTCGAGCGGGAAGCCACTCGAAACGGAGGATTCCATCCGGACCTCTCATTCCTTTTCTTTTAATAAATCCAGTTAAGTCCTTTCAATCATGTCACGTTCCATGTTCTCTTCAGCCATGTCACGTTACATAATCACTTTAGTCATGTCATGTTTATATCTATCAGCAGTATTATGTCTTAATTAGAAGACGAATTATTCTTTAGTGTTGGAAATACGTTTTACTTATTAGAAAGGATCGGTCACTCCAACAATAGTATAAGTAATAGCTCGTAGTTTAGTTTTACTAATATTAAGCAAACAAGGCTAAGCATAGCCTACAACTTGTGTAGGCCGGCCCAACTTGTAAGCCCAAGCCCATCTTATGGGCTTGGGTATATAAACCCTCTCCTTAGATGGAGAGGGTGTGGTTTCATTTTCAATTACACATAGTTCTTGCATTTCTCTCTATAAAAGTGTGTGAAATCCACCAAGTTTCTATCTCTTTCTCTCTCTAAAACATAAACTAGATTTACAATATCCTACAAATGGTATCAAGAGCCATGGGATGATTGTTTGGTTTATGTGTTTGTGTTATTGATTCATACGCCTAGTTTGATCCAAATTCATACGTACCAAAAAAAAATTGTGTTTTTATGGTTTAATCTTGATATACATCATTTACTTACTTGTTGTAGTGATTTGGTATTGTTACTTTGGTTAAAAACACAAAAATTTTGGGTGTTTGATTCATTTTTAGGCTAAAAATCTCGAATTTGTTGTGTTTAGTACTATCCGAGAAAAGTGGTAAGTTTGATTCCATAGTACGATCTTTGTATTGCGATCGCATAAACCTGGGGTTTCTACTTGCGATCCCATATCACGATCACGTCCTACGATCTAGTGACTGCGATCTGAGTACGATCTAGTGACTGTGATCTGAGTACGATCCAGTGACTGCGATCCGAGTACGATCTAGTGACTGCGATCCGAGTACGATCTAGTGACTGCGATCCTCACTGCGATCACTGGCTACGATCACTTGTTGCGATCAAGGAGTGCGATCCAGCGTATGAATTAAAAGATTGAGCACTTAAACGAAATAGAATCATTAAAAGCTACCCTTTCCAATGAACTAAAAGAAAAAGAGTCGGTTGTAAATGATTTTCAGAAACTTAAAATGGATTTCGAAACTCTCGAGTCTAAAAAGTTTGAATCATAAATTAATGCTACCAAACTTCTTAAATTCAAGGAACAACAGCTTTTAAAACAATACGCTTCCACAGAAAGGTTCTTCTTTTAACTAAATCGTTCAAAGAACTCGAGCTTAAGCGTCTTCTAGATTTACCACCTAATCCCGGTTATGCAAAACAAGCTCAGGAATATATTCCTTGTCTATATGATGTGACCATAATTGGCAAATCGAAAGAAGCACCTTATGTTCGTAGTACTGAGGAGACACAGTCACTTGCTGAAGAAACTCATTCTAAAATGCTTTCAAAATTCCATAAGCTTGATTATGTTCAGCACAATAAAGATCAAATTTCTAAAAAGATCCGTATTCGTTTACAATAGGAATTAGCTCAATTAACAGTTTTTGTGCCTCAAAGTTTGTTAACGGAAAACCTTCCTTGTACGTCTCCTACACTTGTCAAAAAGGATTTAACTAAGTTAATTCCACTGGTAAGTAAGGTGTCAGATAGCTTAAATGCGGTGCACCAACACTTTGCTGATTTTGACAAGGTCATTACGGAACATACGACGGATACGGCCATAACGGAAGGTGAATGGAATTTTGAGCACACTAGAGCTGCATTCCGAGACGAAATTGTTCCATTTGTAAACAATGTGAAATCTTGTCTTAGTAATATTGATCAAGATTTGCTTTTGGAAATAGAAGAAGTGTCACACCCCACCATGGCGGTATATGGGGCGCGACGTATGGATATCATCACAACAATAGCGTGTCTATAGAGATAACTAAATGAAATGGAAATATCATAAATGGTGACACAATGTCATGAAGATATCACAAACAATGCGGGAGTCTAGTTAAGTAGGTAACAGGCCCACCTCTTACCAAAGACAAACAAATAAACAAACATCAAACATATAGGTGTCTACAAAGTATCACTTATTCAAACATTAAATAAATACTAAGAGGAAAGGGATTCCTCCTAATGTAATCCTAGCAGCCTCTAGACTCTAGCCACTTCTAACATCATGCTTCTCAACTATCCCACCTGAAAATGACACTAAAATCTGTCAACATAAAGTTGGTGAGAACATAGGTTTAAGTTATCAAAACATCTTAAGAAACCTTGTCAATCGTTGTAAATAATTTGAAGAAAAAAAATTAAAGCAATGGACCAAAATGTGATAATCATGTTACATACAACTACAAACAAAGCACCATCATATCAGTCAAGAACACACAATAAGAACAATGTACCACACTATAATAATCAAGAAGTATCCCGTCACACACACAAGAACAATGCACCACACTATCCGGATCTTTCCCACACCACTAGTGGAAGATGAACCATATGCCCGTCGAGATATCTTGGCTCCGAAGAGACGATGCACAAGTACTCAGGACGGATCGTGCCCCACGCTCCACACACATCACAACTGGTCCCACAGACGCCCATACATCTATGTACCAAATCCAATCACAACCCAAACAAGATTCACATATCAGAACACATATCAAAGCACATATAAGAACACATAAGCTCGCATGTCACACAATAACACATCTATGTCCAAACATTTATAAGTAAATATAGTACCAAAACATTTTAAGAACACCACAAGTGTCATCTCCATCCCATACTAGAAGAAAACATTTAAAAACTTAGTGAAAATGGGACTATGAACTCACCTGATAGCACAGCAAGCTAGCACTCTTGCAAACCTATAAAATCATACACGACACCCTTAGCTCAGTTCTTAACACCCAAGTTAAGTAAAAATCAAGGAGATGAATCTAATCTCCCAATCCCCACTATCTAGTTCTCCCACTACAAGCTATTCTATACGTAAAAATTTAGTTTTTCCCCGGTACGGTTTACTAGTCACTAAACGATCATATGAAGTGAACTTAACACCACACTTGGCTCCTACCCTACTGGAGTTATGTTTTTATATGATCTAAGAACTCCAAAAACCAATTTTACTTTCTACTTACACGTTTAACCCTTTCGTTTAATCTCTACGCCAAAATTCGTTTTCACCAAAAATGATTTTCTGTACATGCTAAATGTTTGTCACCAAAAGCCCGACCTAAACACCATAACTATTATTGAAAACCTCCAGTACTTTCATATATATTATAAAGAGTTTCCAAATCAAAAATTTTTGGCTATCTCACCCGTTTGGTTAGGTTTTGATTCAAATTCCCGAAATCCAAATTTATTCCTGAACGCACTGTATTTGTAAAACTTGTTTGACGACCTTCCCTAACTCCATTTTTGACCAACCTTACATTTTGGAAAAGTAGACTCTCTGAAATTAGTATTAAAAAAAAGAAACTCGGCCAAAGGTGCTACCTACTTCCCAGAACAATCGACACAAGACAGCCCTAAAAAATCAGACTGTTTTACGCCTTTATGCACTAACCCTCTAAACATCATTAATTACCCTTAAATTATTAAACAAGAACCCTAAAATCATTAATGGATCTTAATTACTATATTTTCTAGAAAATTAATAAAACCCTAATCATCTCAATGATGGTTAATTAACATTACAATCATGATTAATTAATAAAAACATGAATTCTATTGAAGTTAAATTGATCACTTACCTTGAATCAAGAAAAATTAATGAACCCTAATCATAATTTCGACTCCTCTTGATACCCATGGAAGATTTAGATTGATTGTAGGTTTATTGAGGGTTATTAGTCGTTTTTGGGGGGTTTAGGGGTGTTTATATAGGTCTTGGTAACCTTCTAGACAAGTTTAGGCCCAATTAGGACTTTTAAATGGTAATTATCCTATATTTTATTAATTTAATTATTAAAATTTCGACTATGGGACCCACAAATTCGAGTTCTCTCTGTGTTTTATCATATTTACACTCTCCTCCTCCTATTTTATGTTTACTTATACTCCTATACACTTTCGGGTCCAAACCGGGCACCCTTTTGCTAATTTTTTGACTTTTTACGCGATTTTCGAACTAGCCTTCATTTCTAAAAGTTTCTAAATATAGAAAGTAACTCTAAAACTGATCCTAACCATATTATATATACTTAATACATACATACAACATACGATACGTAAACGAAACCTTATAAAAACGATACCCGAACTTTTCTGTAGTTCATTTTTGAACTCATTTCATTTCATTTCATTTCCAACTTGTACCATGATTTACACATCATGTAACTCATTTAATTCTTCCTTATTCCCAAAATCACTCATAAAAATATATAAAATATATTGTGCACACAACCCAACACATAATTAGCGGTTAACGGGTGACAACTGACTCGCCAAAACCCGAGTTGTCACATCATCCCCTCTTAATAGAAATCTCGTCCCGAGATTTACTCTCAAACTCAAAATTATTCTCAGCAAACAAATGGGGATACATATCGCTGATAAAACCTTCACGTTCAAATGTGAACTCAGTTTATACTAAAATAATCTCAACCAACAACACATAAGCCTTAACCGTCCGTGAGGAAACTTATTAAAACCATAAATTTATGTAACCAACCTAACCAAATCTCGCAACTCATCAAACAAGAACTGTCTTGAAACCAAGTTAGGAGCCGTCACATAACTCGACGGATTTAAAACTGTCACCCCGATTTCAGTCTTACTCGTAAATACCATAAATCAAAACTCATCAAAATATAACCACGTATTCTAAGGTCTAAAGAACTCTTAAATTCTACCCCAACTTATGTCTTCGTTAACCCTCCAAGTGTTCATTACCCCAAAATACCCAAAACACAAGTTTAAACCATGTTGTCCAAAAATTAACCTTGAACTTGACACTTGTACAGTTAACTAGACCTAGCTACTGACCTCCATTTACTAAACATTATGAATATTTGAAAAGTATATTCCGGGTACATAATTTTAGGCTTTTGAATCACCCAAAAAGCTTCAAAAATGAATAAGTTATAACCAAAACGATTTTAAACCATAAAACCCCTTATTAATTACCAAATTCGAGCCCTAATTTATTTTAATACCAGAAAATAAAAACTCTCACCCATCCTATGATTAATTATATGATTTTAACATATATAATTAAATAAGATTAAAAATTTAATGAAAGATCATTAGCTTTATGTGATCAAAACCAATTTTTTTTTATTTTTTAAATAAACAAGTCATGCTTATATGTTAAAGAATCTATATTCCACCTTATTTCAAACACGGTTCTGACACTTTACCCTTATTTCACCGACTACCAATAATTATTTTAACTATTTGTAATTTCCATTTTTTACCACGTAAGACTCAAAACAAAAGATATCGTTATCCCAAAAAGAATTCTCCACCCTCTCAATAGCCTCTATACAAGAGTACTGTTTTACAAACGAACACGTGAAATGGGGACTCGAGATATGTGCTACTACGGAAGTTGAACATCTTAAAAAGAAACTAACTAGCAAACCATCCCAAAAATACAATCGATAAATAAAAGGGAATTATACATTATATAGGCATAGGCATAAATACACTCAAATCCATCCAACATATACTATACAAGCATGTATTAACCCTCTTTCATGCAACCATACTTAGGAATCCATTGATGTCGTGGTACTTGTATAACTATGTTGGCCACCATACTTATACCAGTCCCCTTTCACTAATGCACTCCCTCCTATGATAACACTTATAAGAATTAATACTACACATAACACATCAGTCTACCAACTCAAATAAGCACATAGATCTTACAACTCACATAATCACATAATCCATAACATAACATAAGGTCCAAAATTCCATGTATCAAAATAACATAGCCAATGCATGAAACACATTAACTCGTAATCCAACTAAACCAGCGTAGACAAAATTCAAAATGTATAAAGAACATGAAAGCATAATTAAACAAAATCCAACAATGACTAGCGTATACGACTATGGTTCAACCCGCACTAGTCAAAACTCATAAAGAAAATAACATGTAGCTAAGTATGAACTTACTATGGTTCAATTCATACTAGTCAAAATATCGTAATAAATAACATCCAAACACATCAATTAATATAAAATGCACACATACTCCTATGACGCCTATATGTAGGGACCCTTAAGCTATAGACTAGGCTACACGACTAGGCAACCTAATTCCCTATAACCATTGTCTCTGATACCATTCTGTCACACCGTACCATGGCGAAATATGGGGCGCAACGTATGGATATCATCACAACAATAGCGTGTCTATAGAGATAACTAAATGAAATGGAAATATCATAAATGGTGACATAGTATCATGAAGATATCATAAACAATGTGGGAGTCTAGGTAAGTAGGTAACAGGCCCACCTCTTACCAAAGACAAACAAATAAACAAACATCAAACATATAGGTGTCTACAAAGTATCACTTATTTAAACATTAAATAAATACTAAGAGGAAAGGGATTCCTTCTAATGCAATCCTAGCAGCCTCTAGACTCTAGCCACTTCTAACATCATGCTTCTCAACTATCCCACTTGAAAATCACACTAAAATCTGTCAACATAAATTTGGTGAGAACATAGGTTTAAGTTATCAAAACATCTTAAAAAACCTTGTCAACCGCTGTAAATAAATTGAAGAAAACAAATTAAAGCAATGGACCAAAATGTGATAATCATGTTACATACAACTACAAACAAAGCACCATTATATCAGTCAAGAACACACAATAAGAACAATGTACCACACTATAACAATCATGAAGTATCGCGTCACACACACAAGAACAATGCACCACACTATCCGGATCTTTCCCACACCACTAGTGGAAGATGAACCATATCCCCGTCGAGATATCTTGCCTCCGAAGAGACGATGCACAAGTACTCAGGACGGATCGTGCCCCACGCTCCACACACATCACAACTGGTCCCATAGACGCCCATACATCTATGTACCAAATCCAATCATAACCCAAACAAGATTTACATATCAGAACACATATCAAAGCACATTATGAGAACACATAAGCACGCATGTCACACAATAACACATCTATGTCCAAACATTTGTAAAAAAATATAGTACCAAAACATTTTAAGAACACCACAAGTGTCATCTCCATTCCATACTAAAAGAAAACATTTAAAAACTTAGTGAAAATAGGACTATGAACTCACCTGATAGCACAACAAGCTAGCACTCCTGCAAACCTATAAAATCATACACGACACCCTTAGCTTAGTTCTTAACACCCAATTTAAGTAACAATCAAGGAGATGAATCTAATCCCCCAATCCCCACTATCTAGTTCTCCCACTACAAGCTATTCTATACGTAAAAATCCAGTTTTTCCTCGGTACGGTTTACTAGTCACTAAACGATCACATGAAGTGAACTTAACACCACACTTGGCTCCTACCCTACTGGATTTATGTTTTTATATGATCTAAGAACTCCAAAAACCAATTTTACTTTCTACTTACATGTTTAACCCTTTCGTTTAGTCTCTACGCCAAAAGTCGTTTTCACCAAAACTGATTTTCTGTACATGCTAAATGTTTGTCACCAAAAGCCCGACCTAAACACCATAACTTTTATTGAAAACCTCCAGTACTTTCATATATATTATAAAGAGTTTCCAAATCAAAAATCTTTGGCTATCTCACCCGTTTGGTTAGGTTTTGATTCAAATTCCCAAAATCCAAATTTATTCCTGAACAGCGCATTGTTTTTGTAAAACTTGTTTGACGACCTTACCTAACTCCATTTTCGATCAACCTTACATTTTTGAAAATTAGACTCTCTGAACTTAGTATTAAAAAAGAAACTCGACCAAAGATGCTACCTACTGCCCGGAACAGTCGACACAAGACAGCCCAAAAAAATCAGACTGTTTTACGCCTTTATGCACTAACCCTCTAAAGATCATTAATTCCCCGTAAATTATTAAACAAGAACCCTAAAATCATTAATGGATCTTAATTACTATATTTTCTAGAAAATTAATAAAACCCGAATCATCTCAATGATGGTTAATTAACATTACAATCATAATTAATTAATAAAAACATGAATTCTATGGAAGTTAAATTGATCACTTACCTTGAATCAAGAAAAATTAATGAACCCTAATCATAATTTCGACTCCTCTTGATACCCATGGAAGATTTAGACTGATTGTAGGTTTATTTAGGGTTATTAGTCGTTTTAAGGGGTCTAGGGGTGTTTATATAGGTCTTGGTAACCTTTTGGACAAGTTTAGGCCCAATTAGGACTTTTAAATGGTAATTATCCTATTTTTTATTAATTTAATTATTAAAATTTCGACTATAGGACCCACAAATTCGAATTCTCTCTGTGTTTTATCATATTTACACTCTCCCCCTCCTATTTTATGTTTACTTATACTCCTATACACTTTCGGGTCCAAACCGGGCACCCTTTTGCTAATTTTTCGACTTTTTACGCGATTTTTGAACTAGCCTTCATTTCTAAAAGTTTCTAAATATATAAAGTAACTCTAAAACTTATCCTAACCATATTATATATACTTAATACATACATACAAAATACGATACGTAAACGAAACCTTATAAAAACGATATCCAAACTTTTCTGCAGTTCATTTTTGAACTCATTTCATTTCATTTTATTTCCAACTTGTACCATAATTTACACATCATGTAACTCATTTAATTCTTCTTTATTCCCAAAATCACTCATAAAAACATATAAAATATATTGTACACACAACCTAACACATAATTAGCAGTTAACGGGTGACAACTGACTCGCCAAAACCCGAGTTGTCACAAGAAGTTAGACGCGTTTTCAATGAAATGGATGATGCTTACGAAAACAGTTTACTTGAAATATAACGAGTTTCACGCCAAAATGATCAGCTTCTGAAGCAAGTGATGTCTCATGATATTGTTTCCGTCTGTGTGAATAAAAGTGTTGATAATGATTCTATTGTGCATAATGTTGAATCTGTGGATAATGTGGTCGATAGTACTTGTCACAAACCTGACGCTGAATTTTTAAAGCTTCAAGATTCGTATTCTTCGCTTTCAAAACATTTTGATGAGATTCAAACACATTGTATTTTGCTTGAATGCAAGCAACAATTTATTCAAGAAATATTTGAAACGTCATTCGAAGGTGTTAATATCGATGATGCAAATTTTCAAAAGAATTTTCGTTTGTATTTACAATCAAAACAGCGTCAGCCAAGTGACAAGGTTGCTAACTCGTTGCCGATAGACATAGAGAAATCTAAGGAGCTTAACCGTGTGAACGTACTTGAGGCCGCTGAGAATTTAAAACTTGATCTTGTCCAAAGTTGATAACTTAAAACAGAAAAATACACAACTCTTCGATTCAGTAAAGCCCGCTGTACTAATACCACTGCACAGGATCAATCATTGATTGAACGACTGAATCGAAAGTCCGTGGAAATATCTGATTTTAGGGAATAAATTTGTGATAAAAATCTGGCTTTGACAGAGTTAAAGGAAACACTTCGTACCCTAAAAGGTAAGAATGTTGTGGATAACGCAACCACTGTCTCAGCATCGTCCTCTAGTGCAATCAAAAGGAACCTTATCGCCGTCACACCACTTAACAAGGGCCCTAGGACTAAACCATCTCAAACATTGGTCACTAAAGATAAGGAAAAATCAAAACCAGCTTCTAATATTCCCGTGTTGCCTTCTATAAGATTAATCACCACTACTAAGGCTCAAAGATCTAAGCTTAAAAGAAACAAGAAGAATGATAGGATCTTGCAACCATCTAGTAATCAATAGAAGAAGAAAGTAGAAGCCCACCCTTGGAATGTTATTTATGTTTTGAATAAAAAGAATCATGTAGCTAAACCTAAAGCCTCTGCGGTTGTGCAGCGTTCTAAGCCTACTGTGAATTCTAATTTGAAATGTTGGAATTGCAATGAATGTATGTTTTCTAGTCGTTATGATTCTTGCCTTATTGACCATGTGAATGAGATGAATGCCCGGAAAAATAAATTAGAATGGAAACCGACTGGGAAAGTGTTAACCCAAGTTGGTTGGATGTGGCGCCCCACTTGTAGAACTTTCACTATAGTAGGAAATATGTGCCCTTTAACTAGGATCACTCCCACTAAAGCGAAGAAAACGTGCCCTTTAACTAGGAGTACCAAGGCTACCAAAACACAAGCGTGTCCTTTAACTAGGAACACCAACACTACCGTAGGAACCAAGTTCCCTTTAAATAGGTCTACTCCCACTGAAGTGCCCGCTAATACTCCAAAACCTCAGAAAATTGCAACAATAAAACCTGTTAGTGATAAAACTCACATTAGAAAACGCAGGAAATCTAAGGGTCACACAAATGTTAGCAATTCTGATAATATTATATATGTATCTGCTAACACTCCAGAACCAATAGTTTCCAATGGATTGTCTACTTTTGTCGTTGAGAACAGGTGGTCCAAATTGTTCTCTGGTATTTGGACTCTGGTTGCTCTAAACATATGACCGGAGATCTCTCTCAGCTCAGAAATTTCGTCAGCAAGTTTCTTGGTACGGTTCGATTTGGAAATGATCATATTGCAAAGATAATAGGTTAAGGTGAATATCATATTGGGAATGTTATAATTTCAATAGTGTATTATATGGAAGGTCTCGGTCACAAATTATTTTCTGTGGGACAAATTTGTGATGCAAACCTAGAAGTTGCTTTTCGAGAGCATACCTGCTTCACTCGTAATTTGGAAGGGGTTGATTTATTGAAAGGTACTCGAGGGAATATTTTTTACACTTTGTCTCTACAAGACATGATGGCCGCTTCACCCGTATGTCTTCTCTCCAAAGCATCAAAGACTAAGTCATGGTTATGGCATCGACGGTTATCTCATCTTAACTTCGACGCTATTAATCATTTGGCGAAAAACGAACTTGTTCGTGGTCTTCCTAAACTTACATTTCACAATGACCATTTCTGTTCCACGTGTACAATGGGGAAAAGCATTAAGAGATCATACAAACCCAAGACTGAAGACACCAACCAAGAGAAACTTTATTTGTTGCATATGGATCTTTGTGGGCCAATGCGTGTTGAAAGTCTTAGTGGTAAAAGGTACATCCTCGTCATTGTCGATGATTACTCTCGGTTTACATGGGTGAAATTTCTTACAACATAAAATGAGGCACCTAAATTCATCATCGGATTTCTCAAGATGATTCAAGTGCGTCCCAACACTACTGTCCGACGCATTCGTACAGATAATGGAACTGAATTTGTGAATCAAATCTTGCGTGATTACTATGAAGAAGTTGGCATTTCTCATGAAACATCTGTTGCTCGCACTCTACAACAAAACGGTGTGGTTGAAAGGCGAAATCGCACACTTATGGATGCTGCTCGAACGATGTTAATTTACGAAAAGGCTCCATTGTTTTTATGGGCATAAGCATTATCTACAGCAGTTTTCACCCAAAACCGGTCACTAATTCGTAAACTCCATGGTAAAACCCCTTATGAGCTTCTACATGGAAAAGTACCAGATTTATCATATCTTCATGTATTTGGCTCTCTTTGCTATCCAAATAATGATGGTGACAATTTGGGAAAACTTTAACCCAAGGCTGATTTTGGTATCTTCATTGGTTATGCACCCACAAAGAAGGCATACCGAATCTACAACCATAATTCTCGAAAGATCCTCGAAACTATGAATGTTGATTTTGGTGAGCTGACAGCAATGGATTCTGAGCAAAGCAGCTCTGAACCCGCACTTCATGAAATGGGACCCAGTAACATTAGCTCTGGTCTTGTCCCAAACAACCCTACTTCATCATCATTTACACCACCTTATAGGAATGAATGGGATACGTTGTTTCAGTCGTTCTTTGATGAATTCTTTACTCCTCCAAGTATTGTTGCTCCAGAACCTGAGGTAATAGCTCCGGTTACCGAAGTTGTCCCTCCAGCAACCGAAGCACAATCGGATACGTCTGCACCTACCATTGGCCAAGATATACCTTCAACAAGTAATTCTCAACCAACACATGTTTTAACTACTCGTGGCATGCCTATTGATGATGAAGAGGATGATGATGATCACGATTTGGAATTTGCTCAAATGCGTGAACTTCCATTCTTTGGTGTACCAATTCCTGACCATAATCAAGCCGGGTCGTCCACCTTAGAGGAAGCTCCTACTACGGTCTACTCCAATCCACGGATTCGTGAACATGACAGCAAGTGGACAAAGGATCATCCTATAGATTCTATTATTGGTGACCCTAATCGTCCGGTATCCACACGAAGTCAGTTACAAGAAAATGCAATGTTTTGTCATTTTGATGCTTTTCTCACTGAAGTTGAACCTAAGACATGGCAAGAAGCTTTTACTCAATCCTGTTTTATAGAAGCTATGCAAGAAGAACTTAATGAATTTATACGTCTTGAAGTATGGGAACTTGTCCCATGCTCGGATCAAGTGAAGTTGCTCACTTTTAAATGGGTTTACAAGGTGAAACTCGACGAGTTAGGCAGAATATTGAAGAACAAAGCTCGACTAGTAGCTCGTGGATACAAGCAATTATTGGGCATCGACTTTATGGAATCTTTTGCACCTGTTGCCCGTGTGGAAGCTATTAGACTATTTCTTGCTTATGCAGCCCACATGGATATGATCGTCTATCAGATGGATGTGAAGACGGCATTTCTTAATGGTGAAATCAAGGAAGAGGTCTATGTTCAACAGCTGGATGGTTTTGTGAATCCTAAATATCCTAATCATGTGTACAAGCTTAAGAAGGCTCTCTATGGGTTGAAGCAAGCTCCACGCGTATGGTATGATCTATTGTCACAATTACTCATTATGCAAGGCTTCGCTAAAGGCAAGGTGGATCCCACGCTGTTTATTCAGAAACGAGGTAAAGATATGATTATGATACAAATATATGTTGATGATATTATATTTGCTGCCTCGACCCAAACCTTATCGGATGAGGTTAGGACACTCATGTCTTCCAAGTTTAAGATGTCAATGATGGGCAAGGTATCATTCTTCTTAGGACTTCAGATATCTCAGAGTCCCAGAGGCATCTTTATCAATCAATCCAAGTATGCCCTTGAACCTCTTAAGAAATATAAGATGGAATCTTGCGACCCCGTGGATACTCAAATGGTGGAACGAACTAAGCTTGATGCAGATCAACATGGAGTTGCCGTTGATCCGACACTTTATCGTGGAATGATCGTTACTCTTCTGTATATCACAGCTAGTCGACCTGATCTTCAATTTGCTATATGTATGTGTGCTCGGTATCAAACTAGGCCTACTGAGTTACACTTAGCAACTGTTAAACAGATCTTTCGGTATCTTAAAGGAACCATTAATCAGGGACTTTGGTATTCGAAGGACTCTTCGATTGCACTAATGGCATATGCAGATGCGGATCACGCGGGTTGTCAAGATACAAGGCGTAGCACGAGTGAAACTTTGCAACTACTAGGAGATCGACTAATCAGTTGGGCATCAAAAAGGCAGAAAAGCGCTGCAATTTCAAGTACGGAAGCATAATACATAGCTATGTCCGGTTGCTGTGCTCAAATTCTTTGGATGAGATCGCAATTAACCGACTATGGTCTAGGTTTCAACAAGATTTTGATGTACTGCGACAACAAAAGTGCAATTGCCTTATGCTGCAAAAATGTTCAATTCTCCCGGTCGAAGCATATTGACATTCGCTACCACTTTATCAAGGATCAAGTGGAAAATAGAGTGATAGAGGTTTACTTTGTCCGATCTGAGTATCAATTGGCGGATATTTTCACGAAGGCTTTAGATCGCACTCGAATGGAATTTTTAGCCGACAAGCTAGGTTTGAAAACATTCTCGCCGGAGACTCTAAGGAACTGGCAGATGAAGCAAAAGAATAGTGGTAGTAAACTATTCTCCGTATCCTTGGTGATCATATGTATATATTGTTTATTTTTTTATCCACAAAAGCAAACTACAAAAATATAAAACCATATAAAAACCATAAAAATTGAAAATTTTCATAAAAATCCAAAAATATTTTTACTTTATTTTTCAAAGGCATGTCTTTTGGTACGATAATATTTACGGCCTTAGAAATGTCGATTAATATTGACACGGCGCCATAAATAGAGTTCGTACAAAAGTTGTAAATATTTCATAAAACATGCCCATATGGCTTGTAGTTATTTCTGACTGCAACCCGGTTTTCACATTTAAGTCAAGTATTTCTTATGAAAGCTTTGGCTCTCAACGGGAATTAATTTTCTCGGGCAAGGTTTACTTAAAAACCTTGTAAGAGATCAAGTTTACATTATAACTTGGTCTAACACAAATCTATGTACGCATCAGTGCATTTATTTGTTAAAACAAGAGAAATCTTGTTTTTATGAAGTTATCATCTCTACAACCATAGCTATCTACAATTGGTATCTACATACTCGACGATGCGACTACTCAAACGGCGACTACAGCTCTTTCAATAGAACATGGGTCAACAATTGAGGGGGAGCAATTTTCAAGCATTCAGAATCTTCGATGCCGAAAGTGCCAAGTTCCCAAACTGGTGTCAAGACAAAAATACCAATCGTACATGTGGCGTCAAGAGATGACTTCAGACGTGATGAGGCGACCAACATTTGCCGACAAGAACCATGTGAACTTATCATATGATGTTCTCATCAATCAGGTCCAACCTTGTCAATTTATTCTAATATGGTGAATATGTGATCATGTTACAAATCGGTATCATTTCTCACAAATTGGTCTCATGATGATTAAAAAGACTTGCATTTTTCTTCCCAAAACCTTTATTAAAACTTCATTAAATCAACTGATATTAAAAACATCGATTGGGTTAATATTTTTAATATGGGGGAAAATGTGATTTAATATGGGAAATTATCACAAATGGTTTGACTTAACATGATGGCTCATCCCGACATATGGAAATGTTTTTGAATATCGTGGCATATGTTAAGGGGGAGCAAAATGGATTTGCTATATCAAATTGGATTTCATGGTGACATATACTTACCCTAAACTCATTTATTTCACGACGATGAAGATTGTGGTGACATAAGGATGGTAGGATAGGTTACGTCTAATGATTCTTCTAAAACCGGAGGAATCTTCCCAAGGACATTCCATAGGTAGAAATAGTAGTCCTTAAGAAAGATGGGGAAAGATTGTGAACGTAGTTGAATGCCGACCAAGTACTTAAGTTGGCACTGGAACAATCACAACAAGGTGCTAGTTATGACGTATTGGTAAGCATTGAATGGGTTGAAGAATGAAAAATAATTGTAAAGATAAAGGGTGTAAAGAAAGAAGCCCTCCTTACAACTTAGGCAGAAACCGGGTCAACACATATGCTATTGAGATCATTTTAATGATGCTTGATATGGAAGACAGACATCATCGACCCAGTGATGCAATGCACAACTCATCCCAACTAATTCAGATATGTCTTAAAAGATATTAGTTTTAATCACACGGAGACAACGCATTATCTATTGATTTATTCACTCCGAATAAATTGGTATTGAAATGGTGGCACTCCTCTCCAGCCTCCGATCACTAAAATCCAAAATGCACGATCGAGTCTAGAGCCATTTGAGATCATCAATTATCTCATTAGGACACACTTTCATAATTCCTTGCTTCTTCACACACTGTGAAAAGTAAGAAAGATCTTAAGAGTCCTACGCAAAATCTTCATGATCTTTCCTGAACATACGAGTAATACGAAAGTATTTACAATGAAGATGGAAATCCTTCTTGAGCGAATATCAAAAAGCTCATGGTAGGTGACTTGTGCGATTCTTTATGAATCAAGCTTGTGATAACTAGAAAGCAACAGTGGTTTAATTCTTAACTGAATTTAAACACGTTTCAGGCCTCTACGCAATATCTTAGTGATCTTGCTAGAACACTCAGAGTGATACCTTAGTGTTCACAGTGATGAGTGGAAATCCTTCTAGTGTTAACCTCAAACAGCACTTGGTAGGTAACTTGCAAGATTCTATACGAATCAAGCTCGTGACAACTGGAAAGCAACGATGGTGCGGTTCTTAATTGAATTTCACTTGTTCCTGGAACATGAATTGACGGCTTCAATCATGCGGATAATTTTATCCAAATAATTCACTCTTTACGTTCGTAGTCAGCTTTGGACGGTCGAGTAAAGAGAACGGGTTTACCCGCGAAATCTTGTCAAGGAGATTTTTAATTAAATCTACCTGCCACAAGTACGATATTTTCTATCGTCTAACGGTCTTCACCGACCGGAGGTAAAATGCTACCGAATTAGAATGAAATGTTCAAAGCCATTTCGTTTGTGTCTACTTATGTTACGGCATTTGAAGACGGTGGCGTTGCGGAATCCGAGAAGAAGTCGTCCCCGCATGCTTATACTTTATGCACTTAATACTTCATCTAATTCAAGAAAGCCTAAAAGTCAAAGTCTTCCACTGTATCGAACTCTGAAGCTTTCAAGAATTACGAAGGTATAAGTATGTGGTACATGAAGTCACGAAGAGGCGAATATCACAAGTGAAGGATGCACAAGATCAAGGCAAGAGATTCATGCTAAAGATTGATATCAAATATCACATCAGCATGTTCACCAGAAAAGAAAAAGAAAAGAAAGACGAAGACTACGAGATCAAGACAAGCATAGTATGCTAGGTTTATTTTATTATTGTAACTTGGGTAACGCCCTTGTTTGGAGTAACCTCCCTTGGGGGGAGATTGTTGGAAATACTTTTTACTTATTAGAAAGGATCGGTCACTCCAACAATAGTCTAAGTAATAGCTCGTAGTTTAGTTTTACTAATATTAAGCAAACAAGGCTAAGCCTAGCCTACAACTTGTGTAGGCCGGCCCAACTTGTAAGCCCAAGCCCATCTTATGGGATTGGGTATATAAACCCTCTCCTTAGATGGAGAGGGTGTGGTTTCATTTTCAATTACACATAGTTCTTGCATTTCTCTCTCTAGAAGTGTGTGAAATCCACCAAGTTTCTATCTCTTTCTCTCTCTAAAACATAAGCTAGATTTACAATATCCTACATTCAGCTTATTTGTCTTTTCAGTTTACGTGTTCTTTCAGTTCTTATAGTTTCATCAGCTTATTACCTTTAATTCGAGGACGAATTTCTCCTTTTTAGAGGGGAAGAATTGTAAAACCACGGCATTATCGCATCCTTAATTCGAGGACGAATTATTTTTTAGAGGGGAAGAATTGTAAAACCCGCTTTAAAAGTCCTCGAACATTAATTACGGACAATCACAGATTTAATTTAAACGTTAAGTAATTATTTATTCAGATAATAATTAACAGTGTTAAATCAAGTATTACGAAATTATTATTTATTCAGGAAATAAATCATTCACGTCAGAATATACGATCACGTACGCAATGTTTAACATCCACGAATATTATTATATTCACACAGTCGTAGTTTAATTAAGATCGTGACGTAAATAAATTATTCATAAAATAATTATTAGTTAATAATTATTTACTAGCTATTCAGTATTTCGTACGTATTTATTTGCACTAAAATAATAAATACATGACGGGATTTTAAAACGCGAAACGCAAGTTAAATGTTTATAAACGAAGCGAAACGAAAATCAAAACGTAAGTATACATATACGGTTGGGCCGAGTTTAAAACAAGAAAGGAAGGATAAAAGGGCTTTGAGGCCACTAAACTAGTAAACAAAAAAACGGGGGTAACCCACCATTTTGGTCACAAACGGTAAGAAAGAAAAGGGGCAGGCGTAATGTTTTTTCTGTTTTCCCTCCATTAACATTAAGAAACCCTAATTTGGGTCCTAGTAGCCGCCACTATTTCGGCCCACAACTCCGACCGCCATCACCACCACCCCACTACGACTACACCACCCCCACGAACATCATCTCCTCAACTATGGATCACCTTCGTGGTCATCCACCATCACCAAACCATCATCACAGCCGTGAGCCATGGCTGCCACCACAGAACGCCAACACCACCATGGCCAGCATGATGCGGTCGCGTGTAAAGACCGACTGCTGCAGTCAGTGCGTATAAGGGGCTGTTTGTTTTCGTGGGTACAACCAGCAGACAGGGGCGTTTGTTTCAGCATCACCAGCAGGGGGACGTTTGGGTTAGCAGGGGGAACAAAGAGGCTGTAGTAGGAACCCACAGGCAGACAGTGGCGAGACCACTACTGTCGGTGGGAACTATGAACCAGCAGGGGCACCATATTGCTGCCGGTGGATTTCCTGGCCAGGGGGTAACACGGGCAAGCAGTGGCTTAAGGCCACTGCCGGTTGCAACAAGTCACAGCCGGGGACTATGGCAGTGTTGAGGGTGCGTTTGGTTGATTACTAAACTATTTTAATACTAATAGAATTAGTCATATTAAAATAGTTATATTTAATTAATTAAAAGTTAATCCTTGACTTTTTATAATCCGGCTTGAGTATATTTGTTGTCATTGTTTTTATTTTAGTGCGGCCGAGATGAATAACTCGGTAGGCTTGGGTTTCGGGTTATATGGATTTATAGCAAGAGACGTTGTTTTATCATTTTAATAATCAAGTTATTAATTAAATTGGTTATGATAATTTAATCAAAGTATAATCATTTTAATTTAATTTAATTGCCATTTATTAAATTAATCATGTTTTACTAAGTCTATCTATTTTATACTTTGATAATATTTTAAATGATTAATTATTCATGAAATCATTTTTTTAGAAACCTTTCTATTTTATGGAAATTTCTATTTTTTAGCAGGTTATTATAAACAGTAATATTACGATATTAAAATACATATTATATAGTAATCAGGAGTACAGAAAATACATTAATCAGTGATTATTTAAAGACAGCCAGAATCATCAGGGTCTACACGAAACAGTACATCAGTACAAGAATAAAATAAATTAAATTAAGAACAGATAAAAGTAAACAGTAATCAGATAACTCATCTTAGCGTGCTTTATTTATGTAGTATCCGTGAGGATGACTTTTTTAACAAATAAAGTAACACCCGATAGGTAAGTATGTCTGTTCATGTAAATTATTATTCGGAAGAATACAATATATGTACCTAAATAATAAATATGATATTCCAGTATGTAATAATCATATTTCATTAGTTTCTGAAAAACAACCTTTCATGTGCAAGAACATATCATCTGACCAAAGGTTGAATATGTCCACCATGAGTACCATCTTTTAAATTGTGTCCATTCTATGCACTTAAAAGCGAACATGTTTTACCATTTAGTACTAGTTTGTGATCAAATTCATAAGCGTGGAAGTGTTCATCGTTATATCATTTGCCTTTTCACCCATGTATGTGAATCAATGGACTTACGGACATGACTGATACTTTTGTTTACTGGATTCTTTCTTCAGTTGATGTGATCGATATGATTGTAATAGTTTAACTTTCTTGCATAACTCATGAGTTGACCAGCAAGAACTGTGTCGAAACAAGGGAATACAATATAGAAAGTGTGATTATTGCTTAGAACAACAACAATGTCAGCATGAATCAAAACGAAAACAGGTACTAGTTTATTGTGTTTAAAACCAACAAATTATCAGATTTTTTTAACAGATAAAGATTTAAAGTTGTATTCTTCTAATCTAAATCACTCACTTTTGCTAGCTTTATGCTCTATTTCTTTTTGGTACATCTCCACTCATGGAGAATTTCCCATCATCAACAATGACAATATTCTCAGGCCTTCTTCGACCAACCATTTAACAGTGAGGTCAATTTTAGAATAAAGTACGTAGTTTAGCAAGTTAATATATAGCTATAGCTTTTAATTCTAATAAAAATATGGAAGAGATTCAAAAGTTTGAGTCAATAATTTACCTTTCAATTCAAATTTTTGGAACTGGCATCCATAGATTGAGGTTGAATTAGATATTCCATAACATGTGATTTTGAATGGTAGCTTTAAGCCTTTTTCTTGGTTTACAAATTGCAACGAAAAGTAAAACAAGATTGTTCAAAAGTCATTCCTTTGATAGTGAAGTAAATCCAAGAAAGTTGAAAATATTTGAATGTTCCAAAAGGACGACTGCAAAATGTAGTAACTTGTCTATGAAAATTGCAAAAGTTAAAGAGAAAAATACTAATGTAAAACAACTATATCATTTCAACATCTCATTCCATTTTCTTGCTGCTTGTTTCTTCTTCTGAACTAGCTGTTTTTGACTCGTCAAACTCCAATAACTGCACAACCAATACATATATCAAAAATACAATCAAAATTTTGTTCCAAGAAGTGATCCGAGCTGGATGTTTTGTTTTCTTAAAATCAAGTATATTCGCAGATAAGAGCAATTATATAGGATGAAAGTCCCCAAAAAGTTTGTTTTAGGTGTGCATATAAGCTCCCTTGTCGTTTTTATTCCAAGATTGGAGTATATAATTATATTATTATAATGGATCATTGATTCATTATTTAGTTTATAACAAGGGCAAAAAATTGGGCCCCTTTAACCTGTTTCCAACCCGTTCATTTCTACTGTTTCCTACCAAAAGGATCCACAGTATAGAAATTCTTCTATATATTACAAACATAATGGGATTAGGTATGCAGCTTTGAGGGCATACCGGTTTGACATCTCCATTCCATAAGCAATGAGTAGCCAAGAACCCAATGACGCCTGGTACAATGTACAATAAAGCCGGCTGAAAAGAAAACCAATGTCAGATTTCCAATCAACCAATCATATATGAATAAACCCAATCAGAACGTTTACTCAGACAAACATATTTAAAGATATATCAAAGTTTGTGTCAATAATGACATAGAAAAGGAAATTTTTTATTAGCTGAATCGATATTATGAACTTGTTAGGGAGGTGATTTGCACTCTCGTTTTGATTTGCACACACTAATCTGTGCTATAAGTAGTTGTATATTTAGTATATCCTGCTTCTCCAGGTTGTGCATTGGAGTGCAAATAAAACATAAAAATGTGCCATTGGTGTTTGTGACATTCCGCGTTACATTTATTGTCTGCTATAGTTAAGTAATACCAACCTGTGCAGCTTGAAACCAGTTCATGACGATAATTGTGGCGACTAAGCCGACTGTATATCCCAGGAAAGCACTTTTGAAGTAGTGGCTGTCTTTCCCTTTTGACACATCATATCGCAGTGCCAACGCTACAAAAATACCTGGAAATAAACAAACGGATTAGTAACAAAGTAGATACAAACTACAGCCTGAGTGTTTAAAACTCACAAGCTACTGATTCCCATCATAAACTCATAAGTAATGAAAAATTAACAGCTTCAAAGAAGGTAATAGGGTTGATTTACCATTGTACAATCACCAATTAAGGTCATACCTGGAATTACAATGTCTCCTAGACCAAGCATAGAAAAGGGGCGTGCGACCATCCCTGATGGGAATAAAAGCTGGAAAAAGAAGAAAGTCATCATGGATTCATGATATAGTATAAATACTGACTTCCCGTATAAACACACTACTCGAGCATATATACCTTGATAGGTGCATCGAATGATTTTGCAACGCTAACCATGACTGGTGTGAAAAAGACCCAAAATATATCATAGAAAAAAAGTCCAGCCTGCAGATTTAACCATGACATCATCAGAATGAAGTGTTGCAAAAGAAGGGCTACAAGGCTGAGTAATCGGCAAGTACGCACTACAAGATCAATTGCCAATTACTTACTACAAGGTCAAAACTCGAATTATATTTGGTCAAAACTCAGTCAAAAAATGGGGTAAACTCACAAACTCGGTTTCAAAATTTGAGCAATTTTGTTAGTGTTTTTAAGCATATTTCTATGGTCCAATATAAAATCTATGGTCCTATCAACATTTCATACATTTAAATTCGAAATTTATATATAAAAATTTCTATCCGATTAGTCCTCAATTTCTCCCCGCCTAGGCCGATTACAAGCTACAAGGTAATCGTCCGCCTGAGTAGCGCCTAGCATTTTTTGCAACCTACTGAATCCATAGCAAAAAAAATTCACCATTTAATTAACAAAAAATTGAGTTTCCTTACCAAAAGAATGGCACCAGTTTTAAAGGAGCCAAGTGAGAGCATTTCAATTCCCTGCAGATAAAATACATATGTTCAGCAATATTTCTCTTGGATATTAGAGAAGGGCCATTTTCAAGAGATGAACAAACCTGAATGCAGAAAGCAAGACCCAATATGTTGTTAGCCAGCCAATGCTTCTGTGCAGCATACCAAGCACAAAAAAAGGTGCCAGGAATAGCAGCAACGACTTGGGACCTTGTAAACTCAACCTCCAAAGCTGTTTAAGAAATGTTTAAAGAAACATATCAATCTGCATATCACAGCATGATAATGTAATCAAACAGCTGCAAAAACCTATGCGTTACTAAACATTCTTGCAGCTGGGAATAAAGAAGAATAGTGCATACAGCGATAATATGGGAATTGCCATAGGATAGCATCATCATTCCACTTGTTTGGTAGATACTGTGCAATTGCAGGTAAAAGTGTAGCCCTGTGTTAAAAATCATAACCAATATGAATGAGTACTTACTAAAACCCATGAACTAACACGAGACAAAAGACGGAAGAATGATGCATACAAAAAGAACATACGAAAGAGCGATGATTCCAAGTATAAAGAAGTAGCCTGTCAGCACCGCATTAACCAAGTCTTTTGATAGAAACTTGAAGAGTAAGAACAAAGACAACAACATTGCACTGCCAACCAAGGGAAAACGCATTGCATGTTCTTTGGACATTGTCTCCTGGTAATAGATATTCAGGACATTGTAATTCAGAACCCGTATATTATGTTAAATCTCAAATAATTATCATAAACTTTTAGTTGTATACTTACAGAAGGAGGTGTCGGCTTGACAGAGCGGTAGCAACCCACGAAAACTGTGAGGCATGCTGTCAATATAACATTTAAATTTGTATCTACCTTCACAACCAACGGCGCTAGTGTTAGACCTACACCACAAGGCTAAATAGATAAATATTCTCATCATCCATCCGAACTAAATAAACATAAAAGGAAGTATAAGTCTATGTATTACAAATTCAAATAATTGAATCATTCAGATAGGTGGAAGAAAATCAAACCAGCTAGAGCAATGTTTGCAGCACGCTCAACATTTTTCATCGTCACAGCTATTAATAAGTAAATTCAAAAGAAATACAGATAACAAGTGAATCTGATCCACCGATGAAAGCCGGATCTGTGGCCTACAGTTAACAAAAGTAATTTTATAAGAATTTGATGTAAGTGAAAGACCGAAAGGTGACTGCAATTACAAACCGTTGTAATATGGTGCAAAAAATAAGTCAGTCAAAGACTCAAATCCATGGCAAGGGAGTATAAACTTAAAAACTGCATAGACATTATACCAGTCATGTCCATGGAGGTGCAATTACACTTAGGGTTCGTTTGATACGACATAATGAAATGTTTAAGATGGAATGCACGACGTAATGTAATGGAATGATTCAGTACGGTTATTAATCATGTTTGGTTTGTATGAGAAGACGTAATGTAATCGATAATAAAAGACTAAAATAACCATTTATGATATAAAGTTTACTTAATGTGGTTAGTTATAGGGTTTTATGAAATTTTGATTCCATTACAAGGTGTAATGGAAAAAAAGAAGAGGCCCCCTAAAGAATGGTTTTGATGTAATGAGTGAATCCTTTTAATGTGTCATTACATTCTGTAAACGTAAACAAACAACATTTTTTCATTCAGTCGTAATAGTCTTTTCCATTCCCTCTTTGATTACACCATACCAAACACTATGTTAGAAATAACTCACTGACAGTTGTTTGACTCCTATAAGTCTATAACTATCTTGTAACACTAATCATGACCATGTGCTCAATATGACAATGAAACCTAACGCATTATTCTGCGGGCAAATTAGCCGATTCACGAAAGAATAGTTCACAACAACGACAAAAGTGTAAGTACTTCAGTCCAAATATTAGTTGGCTCGCAATGTCGAGTCAGGTATACCCATTACGACACTAAAACGGGTCTAAAGCCTAGATGAAAGCATGATGGTGTGTGATAAGGACACATATAGAACCAAAACATCAAAACCATGCATTATTTCACTACCTTTAAACAAATTGCATGCTAGAACCATGTGAAGCGTTTTCATTAGCTGTACCAGACATTCTTTAAACACGGGACTAGCCTAGGTAAGATGCTATCATAAACAAACAAATTTACCGTGAGATCTATTCTCAGATTTCCATAAAATGGCCTAGGCTTGGATAACTTTGCTTTCACACGTACACAAATGTACGTGCTTGCCCAACAACTATAGTAACAAAAGGCATGCCCAATCAGTGACCATACTTTATACAGTCTACTGGCATAACAACTTGGCAGTGACCAAGAACTTCATTATGTGACTATGATTGCGAATACCATACACATGTAAGTATTTGCGTATACATTGATCACATGCTATAACTAGGGGTGTTATCGGGTTGGGTTGGCGGGCTAATCGGGCCGGGTTAATCCTTGGTTTTAAAAAGCGAGAAGCGGTCCGTTGCGCTAAGGGTCCAAAGCGAGAAGCACTGGACGATGAGGCAAAAGCGCACGCCTCTCGTAGGCGAACCGCATACTTTGTACACAACAATTGCGAATTAATTCCATAATTCAAACTCTTTGAGCTTATATGTCACTTTTAGACTAATAAAGGTCCAAATGTCATTTTTAGAACAAAATAAGTCAACTCAAACCCTTTGAGTTTAGATGTCATTTTTAGAACAAAAAACACTTGAGGAGGTAAAAAGCGTTCCTCTAAGGCGTCAAAAAGCACCGCCTCCAATCGCTTTATGTAACGGCTGCGCATCAAGGGACGTGAGGAGATGACCCCATTGCCTCGCCTCGCCTCACGCCTCAGGCGCAAAAAGGCGTGCTTTTTTAAACCAAGGGTTAATCGGGTTTTGACTTTTTAAAATATGACCCACAACCCGACCCAATAAAGAATCGGGTTATCGGGTTCAGGTTGACCCAATAATAATGTTTTCAGTCTTAGAAATAAATCTGTATAAATCTGTAATCTAATTTCATATAGATACTATAGCACTGAAAATAATAAATGATGTACATAAGAAGAAAAAAACTACACCAGTATGGAAATTAAAATATTACGATACTGGTTAATTTTTATATGTTCAACGAGCTATCATTTTCTAGTTTGAGAAAATATCAGACCCAGAAATTTACGTACATATGCATGATTATACATGATACTGCACAGTAAGTAAAATGAATGTCCATAAGAATGAAGACTACTATAGCGTGAAGCGTAGCGGTATTGCCAAGCTTACAGATTTATACAGTAATATGTCCATAGATTACAGATTTATACAGTAATATAATTCAGATCAAGGTTGTAAATGCGGTATTGCCAAGCTTCAAGATGCATAAGCTATAGCGAAGCTACGGTGTTTTCTAAAGCGTGATATATAGCGGCACAAAATATTTATAAATTAATATTTATATAGCGAGTTTACAAATTGGAGCAATACTTTAATTCAAATTTAAAACAAAATTGGCTAGTAGTTACTCAAGGATTTATCTCCATTGTAAAATTACTAAGCCCAAGTCTACTAGATAGCCAAAAACTAGTAAACAAGCCCAATTCTTGTAAATCTGCCAAAAGATTAAATAAAAGTGCCACGCTACGCGCTATATCACGCTTTATGCCGCTTTTTAGCACGCTACGCCTAGAGACGACGCCTTAGTCTGTTTCGTAACGTGGAGGCCACGCTATAGCCCCGCTATTTAGAACCATGATTTAGATCATGCTACTACTAAGATTCACGAGCAGTATATGAAGAGTAATGGATTATGGAATAGAGGTAACAAACAGTGGTATTGCATTTTATTTTCGGGTCTAATCGGGTTGACCTGATAATATAAAAACCTCAACCCTAACCTGACCCAATAACAATATCGGGTTCGGGTCAAATAAACCCGATAAAGCTTATCGTTCGGGTGGGGTCAAATCGATATTGGCATAGAAGGAAGTGTTATTAACATCAAAAGTTGTATCCCATATTTAAATAATCTGTAGGTTAGGAATTGCTGTTGCACTAATAACTGACGCCGTAAGAAATACGGATACACATTTAAACAAAAATATCCTTGTAACTAATAATCAGAAGCAAACAGAAATCAGTTACAAGAATTAAGTGATGGTTCTGGATTACAAACATAGAGTAGTAATAAAGTAATAATATGAATTAAGTCGAAATACCTAAATCAAATCGATCACTAGACTTGTAAAATAACGGATCCAATCACAAGTAAGTAAAACTAAACTAATCGAAACCAATGCGTTGTTATTCCTACCGATCAAAAAACAAATAAATAAATCGTTGACTTGAAATTTATAGAAATAAAAAAAGGAAATGAAGGATTTGTTACTGTGAATTGCAATCGGAATACCACCGGCGATGGTGATGATGCTTGTTACGTTTTCCCGGTGGAAGTTCGTTCGGTTAATAAGCGCGTACGATTTTATTTTATAACTTTTTTTATTTCAGATTTTCATTTATTGCTTCTTGTGTTGTGTGTGTCATTTCTTGTCATTCAGGCCAATTGGGTTGTGACACGTACGCGTATGAGGGAGTTTCTGCTTTTCTTTTTCTTTCAGTTTTAGTACAAAATACTAGCCGCGGGTATTTTGAGGACATTGTTAGGGTGGCATTGTAGTTATCATATTTAGGTACGTATTGTTAATGTACAAACTGTTATGCAATTATAGCATTAGATGGTATGGAAATGTATTGTTACAAAAGCTGAGTTCCATGTAGGATGGGACTATGGGAGCCATACAGATAAGAAAGACATTTAGAGGGTGTTTGTTTTAGCTTATATAGTGGGTTTATAAGCTTATTAGCTTATATAAGCTTATAAGTTAAAATCAAGTGTTTGGTTAAGCTTATATAAATGGGCTTATAAGCTTATATAAGGAGGTTTTGATAAGCCAAGAATTTGTGGTTTATGTAAGGTTAATTGGGCTTATATAAAAATATTATCTAAAAAGACTTTTATACCCTTATTTAATAATTATTATCCTTTTTATTTTTATGTATTTTTTTATCATTTTACCATATTAGTTATATAAGCTAAACCAAACACTTAATAAAGGCTTATAAGCTTATTATATAAAAGCCATAATTTGCTTATATAATATAAGCCTAAGCCTACTTATAAGCTTAACCAAACACTCTCTTAGCATATTGTTACATGACACGTAGGTTGTCATGACATACTCGTTACAACAAAAGCCTAAGTGCGATACATTTGGTAATCTGGTTATGATGATTTTTTTTTTCTTGTCCGTTGCGTCTAGGTCAGGTAGGAGTGGACGCTTGGTATTCGTTGTTTTTCCCTAGGGTGTTGGGATTTTAGAATACTAGTTAACCATTAACTACGAGTGCGCAACGAAATAGATCTAGTATAACATTTATGATTAACACATAATAAAACAATAAAAATACTAACCTTTTAATTTAATTGATTAAATCAATTAAATTGGTCTTGATCTTGAAACTTAACGGTAAAATAACTGTCTCCACCGGTTACTCACACACACGTCAAATGAGCACGTTACGATGCTAGTGGTTGCTTCACGATAGCTAACAAGCCAACACCACGTGTTCTTGTATTAGCTTCAACACCAAACGGATACCAAAAGTATGCGTTATCTTTGTTATATGAATAAGGCAGATTTCCTTTATGAATTAATGATGCTCTTTGTAAAACAAGAACAACACTGTGTATAAGAATATCAAACAAATGTTGTGTGAATTGTATATTGTGGACCATGAAAAAAAATGAGACGTCGTGTGTATATATACACAATTTCTCATGTGTAAGATGACAACAAATAAATCTATCAATATAGAAGATAGTCTCATATTTCCCATTTATAACTTTTGCCGACACATACAAACACAACACAATCATTTAATTTTTTATAAAACTCTCATGACATATTCGTAGATATCTCATATTGACTAGCAATATTTGTATCAAATAATTAAATTTGTCATTCTCTTTTAATTTAACTTTAACGTGTATTAATTAATTTACACCGTCTAAAGGTTAAATCAAAAACGTTAAATTTATTTTGTGAAACATATTATATATTTAATAAATATAAACGAGTTACATATATTAAATAAATAATAACCGTACTCTCCGTGTTTAAGTGTGTGCCCCCGATAGGCTCACTCATTTCCGATGGTTAAACGATCGCATACTCCGACAGCTCCCACTTGTGAGAGTTTAGACATACAGCGTCCATAATGAAGCATCTAGCAACACTTTATTATAACCGGAAATGTTGAGTTAATAGTTTCAAGAATAATATCTCAAAAGATGGTATATGATTATTAAAGCTTATTGGTAATCATCCCTTTGTTTCTAGTACCGTTAAACCATGGATATGGATCCTAACTCATTCCATATAGTTTAACTTTAATTTCTCGTGATCAAATTAATTTAGATAGTCCAAATGTGAGCAAGAATCATCTTGATCACACTTTGAGTACGGCCATACAATTATCCAATTAATTCTGGAGAGGATCCAATGGTACTTCACTGCACTATATCAAGTGGAGGAACAAATTCTATATTGACTGCAAGTGTCTGTGGATGCTGCTTCACAACACTTCCAACTAAAGCCTTTATAGCTAACTCTTACAAGCTAGCGTTTAACATATAATCAAGAAGCGATATTCACACATGCACAACTTGTTTGCATCTCAAGTCTAAGGACGACTTAATCACCATTTTTCCAAAATTTACTCATGACAAGGATCCAAAAGTAATAATCGAAAGTTCGGGGTGTCAAATATTCATCCCTTATGAATAACATATGAGTTTGGTGGGAACCTTTCATTATATTCAAAGAATATAACCAACACTCATATTTGTCTTAATATAGACAATATTCCCATATTGTTAACCGACAATGGACATGTTTAGAATAATCAAATATTCATGGATTTAAACATACAAATATAGGACAACAATAATTATATGAATGATAACAAACATCAAATATCTTAATTCATCAGAAAATAATAATTGTCTTACAATCCCAAATTATCCGAATACTAAAATAACACAGATTACATGAGACTATTAGTTGGAAGCAAACCAATGTTATGAGAAAGCATTGAATGCTTTTTCAGTTCCAAAGCCTTCGTAAAGGGGTCATCTAAGTTGTCATCTGTGTGAACTTTCTCCAGTGTAATATCACCCAGTTCAATCACTTCTCGGAGGTAGTGAACTTTAGCACGATAATGTTCCGCACCTTTAGTGATTCCTGGTTCATTAGCTATAGTAATGGCTCAGGTATTGTCACAATACATCTTCATAGGTTCATTATTTGTGGGAACAACACCAAGCCCAGAAATAAACTTCCTAATCCAAACTGCTTCTTTAGCAGCCTCCGAAGCGGCTATATACTCAGCCTCTGTAGATGAGATAGCATGGATGGTCTGCTTTGAGCTTTTCCAGCTTACAGCACCTCCATTCATTTTGAAAACATATCCAGTCTGAGACTTCGTGTCATCAGCGTCTGTCAGATATCCAGCGTCAGTGTAGCAAGCAACCCTGAGCTCTCGTTTCATATCTCCTCCATAAACAAGAAACATGTCTTTGGTATGCCTAAGATACCTTAGAATGTTCTTAACAGCAGTCCAATGATCCTCACCAGGATTCTGCTGAAAACGGCTCGTCATATTCTAAGAGAACGCAACGTCCGGTCTAGTGCATCTAACAGCATACATGATTGATCCTACTACTGAAGCATAAGGAACTCTCTGCATGCGTTTCACCTCAGCAGGGGTAGATGCTCCTTGAGTTTTAGATAATTTTGTATCAGTTTGCATGGGAATAAAGCCACGTTTAGAATTATCCATGTTATACTTCTTCAAAATTTTATATATGTAAGCACTTTGACATAAACCAATTAACCGTCTTGATCTATCTCGATAGATCTTGATTCCAAGAATATATGCAGCATCTCCTAGATCTTTCATAGCAAAACACTTTCTAAGGTAAGCTTTTACACTTTGCAACGTTGGAATGTCTTTTCCCATGATTAATATGTCATCGACATACAGGATTAGGAACACCACATTACTCCCACTAGCTTTGATATATACACATGGCTCGTCGGGATTATGAGTGATACCAAAGTTCTTGATTTCATCATCAAATCTCTTATTCCATTGCCTTGATGCTTGCTTAAGTCCATAAATAGATCTTTGAAGCTTGCATACTCGGTTTGGATATTTAGGATTGACAAAACCTTCAGGTTGCTTCATATAGACCTCTTCGTAAAGATGTCCATTAAGGAAAGCGGTTTTGACATCCATTTGCCAAATATCATAGTCATAGAACGCGACTATGGCTAAAAGAATCCTTATAGCTTTGATATCTGCAACAGGAGAGAAGGTTTCTTCATAATCAACCCCATAGGTTTGAGTGAAGCCCCTCGCTACATATCGAGCTTTAAAGGTGTGTACATTGCCATCCATGCCGGTCTTCTTCTTGTATAACCACTTGCCGTTAACGGTTCTAGCGTTAGGAGGAAGGTCAACTAAGATCTAGACATCATTGTCTTTCATGGATTGCATCTCCACATTCATAGCATCAAGCCATTTTTCAGATTCAAGATCTGCTAATGCAGCTTTATAGTTAGTAGGTTCACCATGATCCCCTAACTCATGTTCCTCAACATCAATGTATAAACACATACGGTCAGGAGCACGCCTAGTCCTTGGAGACTTTCGAATGGGAGCTATATCACTTATAGGTTCATCAATTTCTTGATCATCCTCTTCATGATCGCTAGTGTTTTCAGAAGGATGTATATCTTCATCTTGAATTACTTCAAGATCTTCTAAACTCCTACTTGCTTCTTGATTCATAAGATTACTCTCTAGGAATTCAACATTACGAGCAACAATAACCTTGTTCTCGGGTGGGTAATAGAAGTAGTAACCCATTGTTTCCTTTGGGTATCCTACAAAGATACACTTAATCGATCTAGGTTCAAGTTTGTCAGGTTTATTAAGCGTATCACGCTTAACAAGAGTCTCACATCCCCAGACCTTTAAGTACGACAACTTAGGGGCTTTCCCATGCCATACTTCGTATGAAGTCTTTTCAACCTTCTTAGTTGGAACCATATTGAGAATGCGTGCAACAGACTCAAGAGCATAATCCCAAAAGGACTTTGGAAGAGTTGTTTGGGCCATCATGGAGCGAACCATATCTAGTAGGGTTCTATCTCTCCTCTCAGACACACCATTATGTTGTGGAGTGTATGGAGGAGTTCTATGGGCAATAATCCCATGCTCCTTAAGATGATCCAAAAATTCATAACTCATAAATTCACCTTCACGATCAGAACGTAGTGCCTTTATGATTTTACCGAGTTGATTTCTACTTCCTTTTGAAATACCTTAAATGTTTCAAACACTTCATGTTTATGCTTTAGCAAGTAAACATAACCATGACGACTATAGTCGTCAGTGAAAGTGACGAAGTAGCTTGCACCTTGTCTTGACACGGTTCTGAATGGGCCGCATACATTGGTGTGTATAAGTCCAAGCAGATCTTTAGCCCTCTCCACTTGATGTGAATAAGGTTTACGTGTCATCTTTCCAGATAAACAAGAAACACACTTGTCAAAGGAATCGTCATCGTTTGACTTAAGCAATCCATCAATTTGTAATTGCTTAATGCGCTTTTTGCTTATGTGGCCAAGGCGACAATGCCATAAGAGTGTAGAGTCCAAGTTAGACTTGGCCCTTTTGTTACTTATAACATAAATAGAACTATCGTTTGTATTAGAATCACACATATCAAATTCATATATACCATCACGAGGAATAGCACGAAAATAAAACATATTATCTTTCGAAACTGAAATTATTGCATTATTCTCAAAACGGTTACCAAAACCATCGTCATACAAACGGAAAACTGAAACAATCCCTCTAGAAATAGAAGGTGCGTAATGACAATTATTCAAAATGACTACTAGTCCACTAGGGAGAAATAATTGAAAAACACCAATGGCTTCGATAGCTAAACGATGACCATTGCCCACGTACAGGTTCAAAGCTCCTGGCTTCAGCTTCCTACTTATCCTTAGTCCCTGAGTAGTATTACAGATGTGAGTACCACAACCAGTGTCATAAACCCAGGATTTATTAGGAAAAGTAAAGAGTTCTATAGTGAAGATACCTGAAGTGCTAGCTCCTTGAGATATCTTCTTCTTCTTCCACAACTCAGCGAGATACTCTGGACAGTTTCTCTTCCAATGACCAATGTCACCACATTGGTGACAAGTGACATCCTTTGCAGGATTCTCTCTCTTTGGTGGAGGTGGAATCTTGGTTCGGGGAGTAAAGTTTGCTACTTTCTTCCCTTTGCCATGATTCTTACCCTTCACAGCATTAGACGGTTTAGCCTTATTAGGCTTTTGGATCCTTCCTGTCCTAATAGCATTGATGGTATTAGCAGTAGCAGGTGCAACCTTCTTTGGCAACGTCTTCTCATGTAGCTTGAGCATGGCATGCAGCTCAGGTATTGTCTTCCCCAGGCCATGCATATTGTAATCTTGCACGAACCTATCATAATCCTTGTTCAGTGAGGCTAAGATTAGGCTAACTGCAAGTTTCAGTGACACAGGATGACCGAGACGTTCCAAATTCTCTATGTAGCCCTTCATCTTTAAGACATAAGAGCTCACAGATTGTCTATCCTCATGTTTACACGCGTGAAAGGCACGTGCAACATCAAGGAGTTCTTGATCTGCTTGTTCAGTGAACATGGTTTTCAACTCCTCCATCATTGACCATGCGTCATGACCCTCCAAAAGCCTTTGGAGTTCAGGGGACATAGTCATGAGCATAAGGCCAGCAATTTCTCTGGACCTTTTAACCCAAGTATGGTGGTACTCCGGGTCTTGTTGAGGACCTTCAACACCAGGAGGAAGAAACGGGAGATCAGGAATAGTTTGCTCAAGGTATTTAACCAAGTCATCAGTTTCGAGCGCTATCCGAAGAACACGATACCAATCAACAAAGTTAGTTTCAGTTAGCTTCATTTTCTCAAGGAAAGACTTAACAACCGTGTTGTTTAAGCAAGAGGTAGAATTATTCATCTACAAAATAAAAGTTCAACGATTAGTATTTTCAATAATTACATTCTCAAAAGAATTAACTATCCAATTAATCATTATGAGACTAAGATCCTTGCTTGCACTCCCACTTAATATTAGAGGTCCGACCGTCTAATATCAAGTAGGGCAAGAGGTAAGCGTCGAGCGTTAATTGCATTACAAGTGCAACTCTTAGATTTATGAGACGATTCATGAATTTTATTGTTGTAGAGTGTTTGGATGGGAGTTCTCACATCTCTTTCGAGTACCATTGAACATCTCAAACAAACTTCTTCTACATGTAATAAATCATGAGTATGTTTCATCTCATCTTATGCCTCGGGTTCCGAATCTGACCGGGAACTCGACTTAAGTCGTACCAATTTAAAGCATGAAATAGTTGGTAAAGGTCTGACCAGTGACAAAAATCGCCTTGGGTGCATGATTCGCCCTAGGTCTGACCAGATGGCGAAAAAACACAACAAGTGCTATTAAATTGGATGGCATAGACTTAAAAATTCAAATAGGTATCACATAAGTTTTAGAAAACAAATGTCAAAACGTGTAAAAGATGCATGCAATCATCCATTAGCACAAGTTAAGAAAAACCTTTTGTTAACTTTTTAGTTTTAGGGGTGATTTACCGCGGGAAAAGATTATAGAAAGATCAAACCCTATATCCTACTCTTCATGCGCCTGAAGGCGCAAGTGCTTGGGATAATTATCACATAGATGCCGAAACATTATGTGACACGGGAAACATTAAAGATCATTCAAACCCTAGATAGCTTGACTAGAACACGTAGTGCAATATTAAGTCTATCATTAGTAAAGCGCAAAATGGTGTTGTAATTTTAAGTATTATAAACAAATTAATTTTGCAAATCACGTCGTTGAGAAGATGGTTTATAAGCCATCACTACGGTATGTAAGCCCAACTCGAGTGACAATATGATTTTGCAAAACAATTAGATTATAATAAAAGCAAGTTTCATAGATCTTATGTCAATATTAAGATTTGTTCAAAAAACAAGTTTTAACAAATAACACATAGCCGATTCGCAAGGAAAAATAAGTGTATTAATATGACATAGTTTTAAAGCTAGTTTCGATATAAGTAGAGATCTGTTTTTATGATTTCTAGAATCTTGTATTATTATGTTTTGCAATTCTTAATGGAAAACAAATAAGCACATGAAAACAGACTAGAAAGGGGTAGAAGAAGAAGACATACTCTATATGAAAGCAGTAAATCATACAAGATCCAAGATCTCAAGTGAGTCTTCCCCAGTTTGAGGATCAAAGACCCTCACCAAGTTGCTAGGTACTTGGTGACGAGCATGCATCACAAACTTGATTGCTAAAGTCTTTGACGGATAAAAATAAAATTATGTTTATTAACCAATTTAATAAACCTACCCAATTTTATTAGATCTAGATCAAAATTAAAATTTTATGGCAATAATGCATGTAATTGCCATAGAAGATAAATAAAGCGAGTATTTAAGCGGATCTAGCGTGTTTATATATGTGTAACCCATAAATGCCATACGAATCGTGATGCCACTGTTGGGATTTTAGAATACTAGTTAACCATTAACTACGAGTGCGCAGCGGAATGGATCTAGTATAACATTTATGATTAACACATAATAAAACAATAAAAATACTAACCTTTTAATTTAATTGATTAAATCAATTAAATTGGTCTTGATCTTGAAACTTAACGTTAAAATAACCGTCTCCATCGGTTTCTCACACACACGTCAAATGAGCACGTTACGATGCTAGTGGTTGCTTCACGATAGCTAACAAGCCAACACCACGTGTTCTTGTATTAGCTTCAACACCAAACGGATACCAAAAGATGCGTTATCTTTGTTATATGAATAGGACAGATTTTCTTTATGAATCAATGATGCTCTTTGTAAAACAAGAACAACACTGTGTATAAGGATATCAAACAAATGTTGTGTGAATTGTCTATTGTGGACCATGAAAAAAAATGAGACGTCATGTGTATATATACACAATTTCTCATGTGTAAGATGACAAAAAATAAATCTATCAATATAGAAGATAGTCTCATATTTCCCATTTATAACTTTTTCCGACACATACAAACACAACACAATCATTTAATCACTTATAAAACTCTCATGACATATTCGTAGATATCTCACATTGACTGGCAATATTTGTATCAAAATAATTAAATTTGTCATTCTCTTTTAATTTAACTTTAACGTGTATTAATTAATTTACACCGTCTAACGGTTAAATAAAAAACGTTAAATTTATTTTGTGAAACATATTATATATTTAATAAATATAAACGAGTTACATATATTAATAAATAATAACTGTATTCTTCGTGTTTAAGTGTGTGCCCCCGATAGGCTCACTCATTTCTGATGGCTAAACGATCGCATACTCCGACATAGGGTTCTTCTCCTTTCATTGTATGGACAATTGTTTTAGCAGTGTTTAACACTGCTTACGAAGGTGAATAAGATAGTGTAAAAATATAGCCAAGGCAAAAAGATTTCTTTTTTTTTGTTACCGGTTTATGTATAGACAAAGAAGGCTTGTGTTGCACATGGGTCATCTACAGGTTAAATATATTGTGTAACAAAACTTGAAGCAGTGTGTATGTATGTGTCGCTTTCCTTCTATGTGTACCCGCTACAAAGCCAACTTATGTACTTAATCATGCTTAAATATTTTTGTTTATATGTTTGATCCAATTGGATGTATGCAATGAGGCATGAGCACAGATGTAAACCAAATTTTGTCAGTAAATTTTTACTATAATACTTTCTAATATACTTTTTGTCCCAACTTTGTTGATTTAAAAAGCATTCATTTGGTGGAAAACAGCCTAAGATCCCCCTACACTAGGATGTAGGGGCACGGTGTAATAAGCGTATTTATGTAACATATTAAATGTATCAGAAGTTGTTTTAAAACATGTATGCATTGTTGAATTTTATGAATAAAATAGATAAAATAAATAAATCTATTTTAGATAGTACTTGCATGTAAAATGTAGGGTACATGGATCCGATGGCGGTGTTGCAAGTTCGGGGGTGACTGCAGCTGTTGTTGTGTCGTCTTTTGGTGTGTCTGTAATATGCTCCTCCTGTTTGGTTGAAGTTTCACTGGCACAGGGCTGGTCAAGACATTTTTCGTTTGTTAATTGGAGCGGTTTGTGGTCCTCAATGAGCTCTTGCGGTTTTAGGATGCTATTTACATTGAACTCTCTCGCACCTTTGTGTGTTGTTGGAGCGAAGTGGATAATGAATTTGTGCTTTTGCCCAACGATGGTGGTTAACCCAGCCGGTAGTATACGGCGGTCGGCCATCCTGTATTTTTGGGCCAAATCAAAACAATTGTGGCCAGTAATGTCAGCTGCAGCTTCTGAAAAAAGCGTGAAGTTTGCCTTCGTTGTTCCATCGTGGACAACAACTTTTAAGTTGTACTTGTTGGGAACACAATACGGGATTGTTTTTAGAGAACAGTATATGTTGATGATTAGGGAGAACGCTCTTTTTAATTTTGTTTCCCTTTTACCTGAAATCAGGGGATTCCATCTCACCATGGTCTTCACATATGTATGTTCCCTCGTAGTCTGAAGGTTTCTTGTTGCATTTACTACATGACACGTAGTACGAATGTCTATTTTGAAACACTGTGGTGATTTTTACATGTCATAGGAAGCTCACTTCCTACAAAAGCAAACAGATTATGGGTGTTCATGTGTTAAAAGGATGGCATTTTTTTATGCATTGTACCTTGTATCTGGCGGAATTCTGCACCAAAAGGTTAGATAAGGACTCGGTGTTTCGTTGTGCTTCGTTCTAGGGTGGTTGGAAGTGGTGTTTTTTCACACGGAGCATGGGAGTTGTCCTGAAGCGTTCTACGAATCTATGTTGTGTTACATGTTAATGGAAAATGTGACAGAAAAATGTAAAAAAGAAATGAAGTAAAAGAGTTCTTACGCAGCACGGGGTTCCAAAAACTCGGGCACCGGGAGGTTGATGTAGTAATGTGTTGTCGGTGTGGCTGAAAGCTCAAGAACACTTCGGTAGTGTGTAACTATACACGCCGTTACAACAATCATGACCGGGGGTGGCTGTTTCTCGATTTCTGCTTTTTTAAAATGTGTGGCAAGTGCATCCCATAGAGTTACCTCTACCACATTTCCACTGCATAAATAGAGGTTGTATTAATTTTTTGGTAATACGTAACAGTAGGCTTGTTAACTGTAAATTGTGTTGCTTACTCTAAATCTTCGATGTCGATTTTCCTGAGAACATTCTGGTTTCCTGCGGGTGGTGATGTGTCGTGGAATGTATATGTTAATTAGATACGTTATAGGGTAAATTAGAAAATTACCTTTAGGAAAAAGTAATAGACTAAAATTACCAAAGACGGATTCAATTAAACACGTAGATGAACCAAGTTCGTTGTATACGAAGATCGAGTGAATTTGAGACGTTTAGTTTTGACTTGGACAATTGATTTGAATTCGATTTCGGTTTTTAATCTAAAATTAATCCTACAAATTAAACCTAAGTTAATCCTAAAGTGCATGAATCGTTCCCTATTTAATCTAAAAAAACAGTTATTTAAAAATTAACACTCCTTAAAAATTTAAACTAAAAATTCTATGTAAATAAAACTTATTTAATTAAAATACTTTTACACTATTTTAAAAATCTATTAAAAACTATTTTACTTCTAAAAATTAATTAAATCTAATTTATTTAAAAACTAACTTTATTAAAATCTAATTATTTTAAAAACTCATTAAATTTCTAAAATTAATAAAACATTTTTTTTATATTTTATTTATTTATTTATTATTTAAACTAAAAGTAAATCTAATAAATCTTTTAATTAAACTCTATTTAAATGAAACTAGTATCTAAAAAACTGACAGAAGTTAAACTGACTATATTAATTCTATTAGCTGTAATTAAACACAAAAGGTTAACTAGAACAATTGGTAGAGCGTTTGGCCCATGACCAGGAGGTCATGGGTTCGAGTCTCATTGGAGACATTTTTGGTGATTTAATTTTTTATTTTATGGAAAATTAAATGTAAGAAGCAAAGTCACAGGAATGACTTTTTGATTTTAATTTTGGTATGACAGATAAATACCAGTACCCAAATCAAACGTTTGGGTATCAGCTATGTAACAGAGCAGTAAAAACTAACCACACAGAAGTCTAAACAAATTATAACAAATATATCAAATGCCACAATAAATCAACACTATGTGTTATAATGCTGATATATCACACAAATTAAATCTCAAATCATGATTTAGATAAACTAATAAAAACTAATTTAAGCAGAAAAAAAAATATATGCTAACAGAAAAGTATTCAAACTAAGCAATCATACATTGAACAATCACAAATCTAACATTATGTTATGCAAACACCAATCCTAAGCCATCAACTCACAAGCATGCGGTTTAGACTCAAAACAAGCAAAATTCTAATATCAATTGATTAACAGATTATCAGAATCTAAAATCAGCAGACTTAACGTAAATACCAAACTTAAATCAAGCAGTTCACTCTAAATCAGTTCTAAACATTGTCTTAACTACTTAAATCAACCCAAACTGAATATCTGATGATGAAATCTAGCAGGTTAAATTATAAAGCCGCTTAGAAATAAATAAACATATACAGACTTAAGGTTTTCTTAAAAACAGAGATCTAAATCAGATTTAAAAACAATCATTGACACAAAAATTAGCAGACAAAATTCACAATGTCAGATTAAACCGTCAACCTTTAATACCAAATAATCAAACAGATTTAAGATAAAAAACATGAAACTAAGATAATTCATCATTTCAAACATACAATCGTAGCAAATTATTATGCAGAAAATATAAAAATGAGCTTAACCTCAATGAAGAGTCCTTTGATGCAGAGGTCGCGCGCTGAGCGGACCTATTAACCCGATTCAGCAACACCTTCTCGAACCAAACCCACCATTCGAATCCACTCTCAGACTTGAACCAGAACAGAAACATAGATCTCGAACCATCATATAAAATTTAACCAGCCTCCAAATGAACCGGTAGTTCTATGGAAACCGAACCATCTTTACAAATCAAACTAGTAGGGTTTGATTTTTAATCCAAATCTCACTTCTAGACTATTTGGTTCAAGCTATTGTTTCAGCTTAATCAAATAAGTTTTCATATTATAATGTCAAAAATAAACAGTAAGACAATATTATAAAAACTTTAACAGTTAAAAATAGTTGAAATAACAAGAAGATTCTCAAATTAACTTTTATTAAATCATTGAAATATTACAAAACTATCAAAATGAAAATACAATACTTCCTACTTCTATTTTAGCATTATAACAGTAAAAGTAAAAAATGGAATGAATTTTACAGAAATAATGGGGGTTTTTATAGGCTAACCCCAAACCCTCTTGGGTGAGTTTATTGAGGGGAATCTTGATTCTTGGCCCTTGATTTCTTCACTCTCTTTCTTCTCCTTGATCCAACGGTTGAGATGAGGCATATTTCACACGGATTGCCAACCTGGAAGGTTATTGTGCTAGTTGTGCTTCTTCCAAGATGAGGTGGTAGGTTTTTATTGGTGGATTGGTGAGGAGTGAGGTGTTTAAGCCAATCAAATCAGGGGAAGGAGCCATGTCACTTTGAGATGCACACGTGTGAATCACACGTTCCAAGAAAAAGCCCCAAAAGTTATTGTTTTATTTTTTTGTTGGGTGAATTAGGGTTTTTGTGAATAGGACTAGTTATTTGGTTTTGAGAGGTGAGAGATGATGAACTTTGTTATCATCGAAATAATGTGAGGTGTGAGGTAAGTTTGACCAAAAGAAGTGAATAAATATTCACTTTATTTACACCGTTTATTGATTTGTGACATGGGCTTGGGTACAAGTTTACTATTCACTCCACCCGTCACATAACTTATGCGAATTGGTCCATGTGGGATTTTGATAAACAAATGAACTATCAATCCGTCTCTCCATATTGGGCCAATGATGGGCTTGTTCACCAAAAGTAGTAATTTAAATTCCTTATTGGGCTTTTAGGCCCATTAACCAAATGCGGGACCCACTAAGTCCAATTAAGTTTCATTATATTAAATCCGCTAAAACGAGCTTGATTTTGGCTTTGTCGATCTTTTCTTCACTCTCGTGTCGAATTTGCCGGTTTTCGTGAACTTCGGTACCTACACATATGAAACAACAAAAATGCATATACAAGGCAATATTTATATATTTTATGCATTTATTCATCATTTTTAGATATAAATAATATGAGTAAAATCACTCGTATCAAACTCCCCTTTGCTAAGCAATTGCCGTGTCCTCATACAATGATAGAATAAAACACTAACTACACCATTATTCAACTTCTTGACACTTTATTTTGCAAAGACATAATGTATAAACTTTCATTATTTGAAAAATAACTTTTAGGATCATAAAACTCAAATAGATTCATCATCCTCGACTTTTCACTTTTCCAAGCCAAGTGTAAAAACAAGATCATTGTCAATCATAAGCCCCAAAATTAAAACAACTCATACAAGTAATTTATGTTAAATTCAATCTCCTATTATTCCTAGTTGTATCTCTAGATTTTATTTGTCATTCACCCAAAGGCTCATTTGACTTTATTTGATATTTATTAGTCTAAAAATGAAGGCAAGAACGGTGTAAACTAAACACTCAAAACCTAACCTCGACTTCAAAAACCGTTGTCACTAAAGAAAGCCCACATCAAGGATAACTTAACACAATTTGAGTGATAAATCTCCGGACCCGAAATTTGGCTAATAGGACTACTTAAAAGCAACAATAAAAACCTCCAAAGTCAATTATGACCTTATTAATAGAGTTAGCAACAATTACATCATATCACCTTGTGGCTCTTTAAGATATAATTGTGCTCCTTATTTAAAATCCACACCCGAAGGCTCCTTGGACAAAAACAAGGGAATTGACATTCACCATCCCACCTTATGGCTCATGATGATGAAGCAATTTTTATTCAACACGTACCCTTGCCATACACCCTAAGGCTCTAATGACAAGGTTAGTGCTACATGACTCCCACCCGAAGGCTCCTAGAGAACAAGTTTTTATTTATTCTTCTTTATTAATATGATATTTATAGTAAGCCAAATTTCCGCAATCCCATGATCAAAAGTCTATGACGCTGACACCCTTAATGTGTTCTCACTTTAATTACAAGGGAAGAAAAAGAAGGAGTTACGAGTTAAGATATCAAGCCTAAACCGCTAAAAACTTCATTTATTAAGCAATTATTATTCAAGCGTGGAAAATAAATACGAGGAGATTAAATTAAACACAAAAATACTTACACAAAGAAGAATTAACCTTAGAATCTTATGATTAAACTCTATCATCTCTTGTTCTCCATATTGTAAAATTTCAAAAATGTGAAAATAATGGATACTTAGCCTATTAAATCAAAGTTTTGGGTTTTCAAGTCATCTATAGTGTTAATGCAAGTGATGCCTAAAAACATTATTAGTTTTAACTAATCTTTCTTAGTTTTGATCACAACAAACCATACAACACATTTAGTGTAAAACACAAAATGAATTATTTAACTAACACTATCATCAAGGTAATAATCATATCACTAACCTTTCTTAATCATACTTAGTGATCATCAAAATGATTATCCTTAAAACTCACTTTTGTTAATATGACAAAAGACTTTTTAATAAACTTTCTTTTTTAGAAAATGTTTTATTAAAATGGAAAATGAAAATTTGAAAATAGCATATTCCAAATGCTGTTAGAATATCCTTTGAAGTTTTCAAATACCTCAGATATTCCCACCCCACCAAAAGACAAAAAACGGAGCGTAGTCTAGTGGCGGTACCTTAAGTACCTACGCGGTTCCTTAGCGATATGGAACCGCGGGGTGAGATAAGGTACCACGCACAGCTAGCCGTTATAGATCCGTTATACTTTGTCTCCTTTAAATAGTGGGTCAAATCTCATTTTCCAGCAAGCCTCTTGGACGTTTTTCTCAGCCCTCTTTCTATTTTCTATAGCATAATCATTAGTAAATGATCACTTAAATTGTTAAGGATGTTTACATATGATTATCCTCTTGATCCCCTCTTTTACCTTGTCCAATGAGAAGATCACTCACTCACTAGTGTTGTGATAAAGATGAATCTATGAGCTAGTCATATTCATCATGATACCCTTTTTTTTAGGTCAATCCAATGTATTTATGAATACTTGGACTAGTTGTGTTCATCCAAGTTATTTGTGGATACTTGGATTTGTTGTGTACATCCATTGCATATGTGTTTGCTTGGATTTGTGTTGTGTAAATCCAAGATACATGTGTGTACTTGGATAAGTCTAGTTGAGTTGTAATAGATTTGATTAGGAGTTCTCACTAAACTATAAAGTGATGTGGTTGTGTCTTGTGAGTTCTCACTAAACTATAAAGTGACTAGTAGTTGTTTTGTGTGAAGTTCTCACTTAGCTTCAAAGTGAAGAGTCGTGAAGATTGGTTCTAGCTTTCGATTAGAACTCGACATCTAGCCTTGTGTCGTAAAATGGTGAAGTAGGCAACGTCGTGAAGATTGGTTCTACCTTAAGATTAGAACTCGATATCTAGCCTTGTGTCGTTAAATTATAAAGTAGGCAACGTTGTGTAGATTGGTCCTAGCTAAAGATTAGGTCTCGACATTTAGCTTAGTGTCGGAAAATAATGTAAGCAACGATGTAAGGTTTTCTCCGCCGAGAAGGGAGCTTGTGGATATAGTGGAAATCTCGAGTAGGTGTACTCGAGGAGTGGAGTAGAATCGAGGATAGAGCCTCGTTGTCGAACCACTATAAATTTTGGTGTCTTCCTACTAGGTTGTCTCCTTCCTTACTCTTTACTTAATTCATTATCATTACGCTTACCTATTATCTTTGCTATTGCATTTGAATTGAACCTAATCATTATGCAACTTAGCCTCAAGTAAAAGATAGTTTTGATACAAACCAAATTGAAAGTAATTTTAATTTGGTCACCAATCGAAGAGAAACTATTCAACCCCCCTTCTAGTTTCTACAATTGGTATCAGAGCGATGGTCACTCAAGAGCTTCGAAGTATATTGTACTTTGAAACTTGGATCGATCCATTGTCTCCTCAAATTAGAAGGTCAAGTTATACTAAAGTTTCTCTTTGGTCAAAACTATGTTTTCTTTAAAAATAGGTCTTTTAATTGATAATATTGCATCCCAATTAAGATTAGTAGCCTTTATGCATTTTAGATATACTCTTGAAATGTATCTACTAGTTTGCATCTTGCTTTGTGTAGGTACTCATGAAGATCAATCACTTAATTGGTTGTGGATTGAGTTACTTGAACTTGTAGAAGACTCATCTTCATTGATCTTTAACATCTTTGAATGATGATACCAAGATGATTGGGAATGATACTAGTCCTTAAAGACTTAGTACTCATCATAGTCATTAATTGGGCATATCACTTATTCCTTCATGGATTGCTCTTTGTGGCCAAGGTACGCTTTCGTTCTTCCACACGCCCTTTGATCATTCTTTTGATCATTACTTGACTATGTGATTGTTCTCGGCATCCTTGCCTTGACATTTATTTGTGGTTTGTGTTTCTTTTCCTTTATCCTCTCAAACCTTCATTGCTTGGATACTTGACTCACTATGGTGATGTAGAGTGAGTTAGTAGAAGCTTAAAGTATCAAGCATGATTTCCATGGTTTGCACCCATACGGTTAGTAGGCCCTTTGTGGGAGAGAAAGTGAATTAATACCTTGCTCATATTTTGGTTTAGACTAAGACTATTATTGAAAGTGATCTTAGTCTATACTTGAATAATTGCTTTGTGCTTATTCATTACCAAAGCCGTTTAATGTTTCGCCGGAAAGGCACGTCTTAAACCACTATATATGACACAAGCTATTCGTTACCACTATTTGAAGATTGTCATTAATCCCTTGAGCATTGGTCCTAGTCTTGATTCACTTCCCTTGACTTCTCTCCACTTTACCGTTTTCCTACGAGTAGTCGTTTGTCCGTTTCGGTTCTTTTCGATCTTGATTTAACTCGTAATCCTTCGTTAAGGCATATTGCTTAGTGTTATGATGATCCAATGATATTCTAAAAGGCTCATGATTTAATTTTAAGTATTTTAGAAAAACTTGGTTTTCAAATTTGGCGTTTTTTATAGAAAAAATCCTGCCTCTATAGGCGGTTCCTTATCTAGGCGGCTCAAACCCGTGGTACCTTATCGATAAGGAACCGCGGGCAGAAACTTTTGTCAGAGCGCCAGTTTGATTATTTTATTCATTTTCAAACCACTATCTCTCTCTCCCAAAAACACACAGCCGACGGGTTTTACCTTTTCCACCATTGTTGAAGCTTCAAAAACCTTCAATCACTCAAATTAATTGATTCCAAGTTGTGGGTTTCACTCATCCATCATCTAACATCAATTAATTGTAAGTATTTTCTTTCAATTTCATCTGTTTTGTTCTAGGGTTCATCCTTTCATAATTGGGGATTTTTTAAATTGAAATTGAATTAAAACCTTAATAGGAATGTGGGTTGACATGGTTATTTTACTATGATTCCTTAGGTTCATATTAATTAAGATTTCACTAAAACCCACTTGTAGAACAAATCCGAATTTAGGCTAAATGATTTTGGTTAAAAGATGGATTTGAGATGAACCCATGAACAAGTAGGTAATGACATTGTTAATGCTTACCTAATAACCTTGTTTTGAAAACCAATGTTCTAATTCATTGTTGATCCAACATAGTTCATATGTTCTTGTTAAATAATGGAATAGACACATTGTGAACATGAGAATGATATGGATTCAATCCTATGCTTGTCAAGAAATTGATATAACACATTCTCATATTTTTGATCTTTGATTTTATTTTTCATATGAGTGATTGGAAAAATATTTTCTTGTATTTATTTAGGTACTAATCATGCCTTCACAATACCAAAAGGATCATCAACTCACCAAACAGTATATGCCAAACCTATCCGACTTTTGTCACTCAACTAACTTGCCCATACTTTTTCCTCTCTTCAATCCCGTTGCTTTCATGAGGGTAGAGTTGTCCAAAAGGATATCAAGGATTATGTCTACATCAAGTCAATGTTTGAACACATTAGATTTGATTGTTTGTTGAACATTAAGGAAGACATCTATCCTCGATTCCTATTGGAGTTCTTTAGCACATACTCCGTCATTGAAAACAATGATGGAATATTTGTTAGGTTCATCTTGAAAGATCAACTCATTCAATACTCTCTCGAAGTGTTTGGTCAAATTCTTGATGTCCCATTTGTAGGCACTTGTCGCTTCACGGATAAATGGAAGCTTAGTGCTCTCCTTGAATCCTACAATTGTCCTCCAAATGATCATAAGGAAATTAATCTTGACTTTATTGTCGAAATTGTCTCCAAAAAGCGTAATCGACCCGTTAAGAGAAGCCTTCATACTAAGGTACGTTCGGTGAAACGTCATGAGGTTCTCTTAAGCGACCTTAATGATAATTTGGTTCAATGGACCAATATCCTTAGGGAAAATGTGTTTTGTCTTGGTGGAAACCGGGATCATGTTCCGGCGTTTTTAGTGCATATGCTATATTGCATCTTTACCAACACCAATTACAATTTGGCATATTTTATCGCTCAACGGATCAATTATGCTATTCACAAGCCTAAAACAAACCTCCCTTACGCAATGCTTCTCACTCGCCTTTTTAAAAGGGTTGGCCGTGATTTTCCAAATCTTGATCTTTCTCAATTTCAACCGGTCAAACGGGTCATGTTACCTATTCGAGAGGTATATAAGAGAAAGATAAGATCTGACCGTAAATCCGATCAACAAGAGTTCAATGATGAGGACATGGACATGCCAACAAGTGATGGTGATGGCATTGGCACAAGTGCTCCCATTGACTCTTCGAGTTCTTCTCACCACTCCACAAACTCATTCGTGGATGGTTTAGATGACACTGCTTCCCCTCCCCACCATTCCTCTAGTGAAGTTCCTAATAATCTCAATTTAGAGGAACTTTACCGTCAAAATCTTCGAACCCGAGGTGATTTGCATGAACACCGGATTGAGTCAAGAAAGGGAATCAAGTATTTGGGAAAAATGATCAAGGATTTAGGCAAGAAAAGGAGGTGAAGACTTTGAGTTGTGTCAAATTTTGGTTATCATTTGCAGCTTAAACATTTGCTTATTAACACTTTGGTTTAGTTGTTTATTAACTTATGTTACATGTTTGGATTATTATTTATTTTGATCCTAAATGTTTATGCAATGATGTTTGTGATTTACATAGCTTTGTGCATGCCTTTTGATAGTTAGCTTATTAGAGTATGATCTGTAGTTAACTTTGGCTTGTGAATCTTTTGGTAAAAATCTGGGTTTATCAAAAACTGGAAGGTGAAATTTTTGAAAGCCCTCTGGTCGCGGTTCCATATCGACCCGCGGATCCTTATCGATAAGGTACCGCCGTTCCTAGATAAGGTACCGCCTTTCCTAGATAAGGAACCGCCGGCCACTATGCACGACAGCATCTTTTGCTTTACACTGTTTTCTTAAATCTGTATAAACCTTGCATGATTTTCAGTAATAAACTGCACATTTCCTAAACTAGCTTACCTAAATTCATTATCACCTAAAATGATTTTAACCCATTACTAGTTTGGATCATCCCCTCACCCATTTAAACCCACCTTGTTTGCCATGTTCTTCACACATCAAACATACCTCCCTTAACCCTAAACAACCATGGTGTGTACCAAAACCTCAAACACTTCCAAGACCTCCACCCCAAGGAAAACACTTAAAATAAGGATTAAGGTAGCCAAGCCTAACTCCTCACCTTTCCACACACCTAAGAATGAGATGGTTCCTATCCTCATTTCTTCATCACCTTCCCCACCTCTTGCACCATGCAAGACATCATCCACCCATGGTACTAACCACTCCATTGGTTCTACCTCCTCTTCATTCAACTCAAGAATGAATGAGCTCTCTTCACCCTTCACTCCAAGTGCACCCTTGGATGTGACCACACAACCCCAACCAATCCAAAGCATTCCTTTTGTGAATGACTTTGATGACACTTTGGTGACTTCACCATTTACCCCTCTTAACTCACCCATTTCACCAACCATGGAGAATTTACCTCCACACTCACCCATTTCCCCTTTAGGGAACATGCCTCCACTCTCACCCACATCACCCTTGGAGAACATGCCTCCTCCACCTCCACCCAACTCAAACATTCCAATTTTGGGTGTTCCACTTTCCCTCCTTTTGGGTGATCCATACTATGGGTTTCAACAAACACATGGTCCTAGTTGTCCATGTTGTCTTTACAACCACTACATCATCCATAACCTTAGGATGGATATGTATAGACTACATAGGAGGTTGCAAGAGTTCTTGCTTGCCTTGTTCTCCATGCCTCCTCCTAGGAGATGTATGATGGAGTTTTCTTAATAAGAGTTTTCAACAAAACCAAGCCAAAGAAAACTACTTATCTAGATTTAATGTTAAGCTAGCTATGTATTAGTTAGTTTTATTTGTCATTGTACTTGCTTCCTTCATAAATGTTTCATGTTGTTGATCTATGGATTTAGCTTTGTGTGTTTCTATCCTTATGTGCACATTAATCAACTTTAATTTGAAATTAAAATTGAACCTAAATCTATCACAACCTTTAAAACTTGACTAAAATTGGTTCAAAATGATATCTAAATTATTTTGTCACCCTTTGTCAAGACATTCTTTGTGAATGTGTTGCTTTATGCAACCCTAGCATAATTTGGTGCTAATAGAGGTAAAATTCCAAGATTTGCAACTTTTTGAAAAAGTCTTAGTTTTTCTCAAAAACCTGTAAAAACTTGGTTTCAAGTCCACTGGACGCGGATCCTTAAAGCCCCGCGGTTCCCTAGCGATATGGAACCGCCGGTCCCTTTAAGGTACCGCGGGCAGAAATCAGTTTTTGACGAATTTTTGGTCAAAACTTTTAAAACCCTATACCCTGTCAAGATTCCTTGTTTACTCAAATTGACTAAACATTCCTTGACACTTCACATTTTGTATTAAAATTCTTACCTTGATTACATTTTACTTATACCCCAACCTTGAGATTTCATTCTCACACCTTCCCAACCTTGAGAATTCACTCTCACACAACCTTGAGATTTCATTCTCACACCTTCCCAACCTTGAGAATTCACTCTCACACAACCTTGAGATTTCATTCTCACACCTTCCCAACCTTGAGAATTCATTCTCACATAACCTTGAGATTTCATTCTCACACTCTCACAATGCCTAACTCCTACATTCCTAACCTTGACATTTCTTTGTCACAACCCCACTCACCCAAAGCTTCCTCATCCAAGCTTTCAAAGAAACCGAAAATCTCGGTTCGACCTATTTGGGTTAAGAAGAATGAACCATCTTCGTCCAAACCACCCAAAAACCCTACCTTCTCTCCAATCAAGTATTGGAATGAGACTTATACCATAAACCCCATCACCGGAGCAAAAGAAAATGTTCCCCCACCACCACAATCCTTCAATACCCCTCAACTCAATGACCTTTCAACCTTCCCAAACCTCACACGGCATTGTGAAAACATTCCCAAACCCATTACCCCACCACCACCAAACCCTAAGTTTGATGCCATACCCCCATCAAACGATTTTGTGTTGCATCATGGATCCTCGTGTGCTTGTTGTCGATTTCAACAAATTGAACTTGCTCATGTGTATGAGAAGTTAAATTTTCTTGAATTCCTCCTCACTCGACCTCCTATTCAAGTTTTCGTTCCGGTGGACAAAACTTCGAATGATGCATCGTCATCTTTTTAGTCTTTTATTTTTTTTTGCAATCTTGGAAAATATCACTATTAGACTAGCTTATGCTTAGTGGTTTATTTTCCATATTTATTGCTTTTAGATACTCATATTGTGTGTATGACTATCTTCTTTGTTGTGTCTTTTTCTTTTATGTAACCTTTGTGTTGTTTGTGTGTTATTTCATTAGTTCTATTTTGAGTTGATCATGGTTAATTTTTACAATTGCTTATGGGTGATTCCATCAATTCTAAACTTTAACCCATTGACAAGCTTATCATCTTCATCGGATTGAAGCTTGATTTTGTAAATTACCTCTTTGGACATACTTAGCAAAATACTTGCTTCTAATTTGAGATTTCTTCTCTCTCTCCCTCTCAAGTTACTTAGTAGGTAGTGATCATATATACATTGGTGTTTCTTTCCTTTCTACTAACCTTTGTGTAGCATGTCACCTTAGCTCACAAACTTGGTGCCCCAAGCAAGGGGGAGCAACCACCAAGGGGGAGCTACTAGCAAAGTTCGATGTTCTTCAAAGACTTGTGCTAACCTTTTTGCTACGACAAAGGGGGAGAAATGATAGTGATAAACTAGTTAATAATTCCATATTTTGTGTTTCTACGTAAATGATTTTATCGTTTGTCGTAATAAAAAAGGGGGAGATTGTTAATGCAAGTGATGCCTAAAAACATTATTAGTGTTAACTAATCTTTCTTAGTTTTGATCACAACAAACCATACAACACATTTAGTGTAAAAAACACAATGAATTATTTAACTAACACTATCATCAAGGTAATAATCATATCACTAACCTTTCTTAATCATACTTAGTGATCATCAAAATTATTATCTTTAAAACTCACTTTTGTTAATATGACAAAAGACTTTTTAATAAACTTTCTTTTTTAGAAAATGTTTTATTAAAAAGGAAAATGTAAATTTGAAAATAGCATATTCCAAATGCTGTTAGAATATCCTTTGAAGGTTTCAAATACCTCAGATATTCCCACCCCACTAAAAGACAAAAAACGGAGCGTAGTCTAGTGGCGGTACCTTAAGTACCTTCGCGGTTCCTTAGCGATATGGAACCGCGGGGTGAGATAAGGTACCGCGCACAGCTAGCCGTTATAGATCCGTTATACTTTGTCTCCTTTAAATAGTGGGTCAAATCTCATTTTCCAGCAAGCCTCTTGGACGTTTTTCTCAGCCCTCTTTCTATTTTCTATAGCATAATCATTAGTAAATGATCACTTAAATTGTTAAGGATGTTTACATATGATTATCCTCTTGATCCCCTCCTTTACCTTGTCCAATGAGAAGATCACTCACTCACTAGTGTTGTGATAAAGATGAATCTATGAGCTAGTCATATTCATCATGATACCCTTTTTGTTTTAGGTCAATCCAATGTATTTATGAATACTTGGACTAGTTGTGTTCATCCAAGTTATTTGTGGATACTTGGATTTGTTGTGTACATCCATTGCATATGTGTTTGCTTGGATTTGTGTTGTGTAAATCTAAGATACATGTGTGTACTTGGATAAGTCTAGTTGAGTTGTAATAGATTTAATTAGGAGTTCTCACTAAACTATAAATTGATGTGGTTGTGTCTTGTGAGTTCTCACTAAACTATAAAGTGACTAGTAGTTGTGTTGTGTGAAGTTCTCACTTAGCTTCAAAGTGAAGAGTCGTGAAGATTGGTTCTAGCTTTCGATTAGAACTCGACATCTAGCCTTGTGTCATAAAATGGTGAAGTAGGGAACGTCGTGAAGATTGGTTCTACCTTAAGATTAGAACTCGACATCTAGCCTTGTGTCGTTAAATTATGAAGTAGGCAACGTTGTGTAGATTGGTCCTAGCTAAAGATTAGGTCTCGACATTTAGCTTAGTGTCAGAAAGTAATGTAAGCAACGATGTAAGGTTTTCTCCGCCGAGAAGGGAGCTTGTGGATATAGTGGAAATCTCGAGTAGGTGTACTCGAGGAGTGGAGTAGAAACGAGGATAGAGCCTCGTTGTCGAACCACTATAAATCTTGGTGTCTTCCTACTAGGTTGCCTCCTTCCTTACTCTTTACTTATTTCATTATCATTACGCTTACCTATTATCTTTGCTAGTGCATTTGAATTGAACCTAATCATTATGCAACTTAGCCTCAAGTAAAAGATAGTTTTGATACAAACTAAATTGAAAGTAATTTTAAGGTCACCAATCGAAGAGAAACTATTCAACCCCCCCTTCTAGTTTCTACATATAGGATCTTGCATCTTATACTTTTTCAAGTTTTAGAATTTGCGTTTTAAAGTTCCTTTGATAAACGACTTTCTAGGATCAATTATAGGAACTTGCGAAAAGTTCTTGTTCTTAACCCGTATGAGTTAAGACTTTCGCATTTTAAAGCTCCCTATATAAAAGCCTAACAAAACTTAATTCAAATACGTTAAGGAAAAGCTAAGGTAAAAACCGAGTCGAGTCAAAAAACTATTTTTATTTTCACCAACGGAAAGCCTACATTTGTGTCAAAAGCACTTATTTTATTTATTAAAACTTAAAAATAACACTAAAAATTTAAATTTTTTATGAAAAACGAGAAAAACGATTACGTTTAGACACGACAAAAGCAATAGCAAGAGATTATATCGATTGACTCCCCCATGCTAAAACCAAACATTGTCCTCAATGTTTCTTAGCTCAATAGTAACACCCCCTTCCTAAAACACGAAGAGTTTAATGCAAAATCCTAACATGGAAAGAGCACGCAAATCTATAAGCCGTTTATTAATTATGCCTCAAGATAAAACGTTAGTCGATAAAAATCAAAGGATAAAGAGTGTGCCCCTTTTTGGCAATCAAAGATAGGAAGATCAAGTGGACCGGTAAAAACCGAACACGAGAGTCTTCAATGATTAGGGTCATACCTAAGATTCACAACACAACAAAACACGAGCACGAGCTTGAAAGATCAAGCCTTATTAGTGTTAGAAAATAGAAAGAATATAGAATGTATGTGACTCCCCCACAAGGCACCTCGTTTTTTTTAACCGAGTCATGAGCTCGACTCGATCCCCGCATTCATTGGTCCTTAGGAAAAGTGGTGAAAACCGGCATAATGGAATAAAATCCATAATAAAGCACGATGCCGGGGTCAAAGATTACATCCTCGTTGTCGGATGACAAACGAAAGGATAAAACTCCAACATAAATCTCTAAAAATAGATGGTGGTCAATAATCATGAAATGGATAAAGCATGCTCCCCGAGATAAACTCGCACCAAGATGATCGAAAAATCTTTCAATTATTGCATCGGTGAAAGTCTGAGATTTCCTTAAATCAACGATTCCGGGGTCGAATACCTCGTCCTCGGGAGAGAAAGTAATAGACAACATGGTGTCGTCCCCCCATGCTAATCCAACATCATATAAAGCACATGGTAATGGTGAGGTAAAAGTCTCAACACTAGTGGTATCAACTTGCATGACTTTGTTGACCTTATCATTCTTATGAATGTGAACAAAGGGGTCATGGTACTCAAAATGAGTCGCATGAAAAACCCGCACATTAAGATCAAAGCGAGTGGGAAGGATAATTGGAGTAAAAGTAATTTCTCCCTCCGGGTAAACATTATCATCATCATAAATCGGGTGATCAAACCAAAGATCTTCATCACCATCATTAGACTCTTCCTCAAATTCCAAAGGAATGTCTATATAAAGAAACTCATCAACCTCCTTCAAGAGAAGTTCATCATCACAAGGGTTGTAAGATGTAGGAAGTATGATGTTCTCAAAATCCTCTTGAAACAATGGATTATTGTTCATTGAAGCTTCAAAGAGAGGATTTGAGTAAGTCACAAAAGTGTCATCAATCTTGTCATCACAAGAAATATCCGACAAAGTATCAAGTGTGTCACACTCGGATACAAGATCATCATTCTCATTAGAAGGAAATTCATCGGAGAATTACTCGAGAATGGTAGGAATGGTATTGCTAGGTAAGCAACCTAAAATCGTGTATAATTGAAGTTCGTTTTCTCGATTCTTAACCAATTGAAAGTCCTAACAAAATCGGGTTTATGATCGTTTTTGGTTGGTAGGGTTATTTGGCTTTTCTATGTCTAATTGATCAATCAAGTAAAAAGTTGAAAAATATTAAATACGTAACCGTAAAACAATTAGTCAAATACCTAATTCTTTATTCAAATAAGGAAAAAAATGTAAAACTACGGAATTAAAGTGCTTAAAATGTAAATTCTTGAAATTAAAATGCTTGAAATGTAAATTCAGTTAACTACAAGGACTAACTATGCAAATGTAACAAACTAGTAACTAATTTGTAACAAAATGCAAAACTGACTAACTGATTTTGTAAAGTTTTGAAAATACAAGGACTGGATATATGCAAACCCTAGTTTAGTGGAAGATTAGCCAACTTTGCAAACAGGAACAAAATGTGAGGACTAAAGTGCAATAAAATGTGAAAAATTCTCAAAAACGGGCAAGTATGATCAATAAGCTCGTTTAAGCTGTTAACTGAACCAATTAAGCTCTAGTAACTTGCAAAAGGCTTAAAACTTCATTTTACCTAGGCTTGTAAAAGGATCAAGTCTGAAACTTAGTAAATCTCAAATAAGCTAATCCTAATAAGCCACAATTAAGCTATCTAATAATCCAAATGTGCACAAAATGATTTCCTTGCCAAAACTTGTTAATCAAGCCATAAGGAGCATGGAATGTTTCTTGAATTTGAAAATGGTCCAGTAATGAAGTAGGAAATTGAAAATAAGCTAAAACAAGCTTATTTGACCAGCGTTGACCAAATTTTTGGAAAAGCTAAAATCTCCAAATCTATTCAAGAACACTTACTAAACACAAATGTGGAAGAAAACTAGAAGGTTTATGAAGTGGAAATGCTGTTTTAAGAAATCAGTTAAGCACAATATTATAGAAACTTCCCTTATCTCAACAGCTTAATGAACTGCTTATTTCTGTTGTGAATTGGAAAACTGTATACTTTCCTTGATAGAGCTTAAAGTTCAGATGTTAAGGGACAACTGAGAACTGGTTTGAAACAATTTCATCCAGGAATGAAGAATTGCCAAGCAAATCAAATCAAGAACTTTTTATGAACTAGTTAAACTGAAAATTGACCCATACTTTTTTTTGTGACCAATTGCCTTTTTGACTTAAGACTTGACTTGAAAACTACCAAACTTTGTTTAAAATGACTAAATGACTGAAAATGAACTATGTTTACTCAATTATCAACACTTAAACACAAATTTACAGCTTAAACCAAACACCAGTTTAACTGATTTTAACAAACTTTTATGAAAGGAATTAAGGCAATTGGTTGAACTAGTTAAAATGTGATCTCAGACTAAACTTAACAACTCAAATGTAATGTAAAAGAACCAAATTCAAGTAGTTTAACCAGGTAAAACTCAAAATGAACTAGCAAGCTAAGTTGACTGATAAACTGATAACAAGAACAAGAATTAAGCTAGTGATTAAGTATTAAACTACAATTAAGCTACTCAAACACCAAAATCAGTTCAAACACTATCTAAACACGCTTGATCATGCAAGCAAACAAGTTTACACTAGGAATTAAGCAGGCAATACTTTTTAGAGGAACAAAAACTCTGAAATGTAAAACCTTGAAGCATAAGCCTCCTCTGATGGAGTAGGTTGGCGCTGAGCCACCTAGATAGTGTTAACCACCACCTTAACACTATCACACACTAATCAATCTGCTAACATCATCATAATCATCATTGTTGAACCATTAAACTTCAAAATCTACAAGAATTGGTACTGGATGAACATGACAGGATCAAAACAGCTACAAATCTTCAACACCTAGCTAATCATGATCAATTGTGATCACAAGAAGCTAACATCAACACAAGGATAACTGTAACACCCCATTTGGATAAATGGAATATCACAGGATAATCATGGCGTAAAATCAAAGCATAAGGTAAATGTCCTAGAACATTACATGACCATAAGGGATAACCGGAATCAAACATCGGTGCCCTACATAAACTCATAAACATAGCATAAAGTAAAAGTAATGCAGAAAGAACAGAACATAAAATAGCTCCCATCCTATGCATAACCTTTCCATGCTCCGTGTACCTGCCGTTTGGGGACATGAAAAGAGAAAACGGCTGAGCGAGACGCTCAATGCGCGGATATATAATAGTAACATGGAATAGCATAACATAAGTGAAGGCTGAAATGAAAGCATAATAATGAAAACTCAGCGGAATAATGTAAGTCCTGGGAAACCTGGTGACATGTAGTAAACTTGTAACTTGAAATAAACTGGTTTATTCTTAAAGTATCATGTTCATGTAATACTGAAAGTCTGCTGTTTAATTATGAAACTGTAATTTAACTGACAAAGAGCTCATATAGGTCATGAAATATATCAACGTGCATGAATACATGGAGGGGTGACCTCGTCATGCTATAGAGGGGTGACCTCTAAATACTGTGCTGGGTGGAGGGATCAGCTCCAATGTGAAGGATGTAGAACACACACCACATTCACCCTGATAACTTGTAACACTTATAAGCCTAGGATGCATCCATACGCCCCACTAAACATACATATAACAATGGCCAAACTGAACATGAGTGGGACGATGCAGGATATCACTCTCCTGCATGTGAGTCACGACACCGGTGCCTCTAGTGCCGTGGTTACGGTACCTCCGTAACTAGTACATAAACTGGTCATGCTTGTATATAATGCTCTGGCAATTTATTTAGTTATTAACATGATTACTGAGAAGCTTAAAACATATACTGGGGAAAAACATTTGGCTGCAGACGGGAAATCCTAAACATGCATAGGAAAGGAAGTCCTTAGTGAAAGGACGAAAATTCGTACCTCTAGTCCAGTAACTGACTGAATGGAAGACTGAACGAATACTACTCGGGCTTCACGCGTGCTACATAAATAAAGGACGCGAAATAAGTTAACAGATATCCGTTATTAAATTTTACTGATCTTATTGGTTTCTTATTTATTTATTTCTGAAATTTCATACGCATATTAACGGCTAAATCCGGTCTTATAGTAATTCCTTTTAATGTATTAACGTTCTACTAATAGCTACGTATAACGTATATCTGGCGATAAGTATTTCTATAATAAGTATCCCGCTAAAAATAGAAGTTTCTTAATTTAGAAAGTTCTTAAATTGTTTAATTCGTTTTCTAATAATATACCCTTTTAAATATTTAGGAATTTATTTAATTTAATACACTTGAAATATATATAAAATATTTATAAAACAATTTAATTTAAAAAGGTATAATATAAAAATACTTATTTTATTATTTATAAACATGTCCCGAGCCTACCGAGCCCATCTCGGTCGCACTAACCGAACCAACATAATATACAAAATCTGTCCACAAGAATTAGCGACAGAAATTCTGTGTCACCAAAAACTATCGCTAAAACTGCCTCTTTAAAAAAAAACTGCATAATTTCTAACAGTTTTGCGACAGAAAAATCTGTCGCTAAACTGTCGCTAATGTTATTTAACCTTCTTGTTTTCCTGTCCATTTTTCCTACCGCTTAAGTACCTAGTTCCCACTGTTCTAAATCATAGTTCCCACTGCTTGTTCTTTTTTTTTTTTACAACCAAACGCACCCTTATTTGATTTGTGGCTCAGGGCTGGCAAGAAAAGAAACACCGAGACCTGCTGTGGTCTCGGCTGGGTCGTGCAGCAACACACCGAGACCTTATGGTCTCGGTTCTCCTGATGTAACCAACCCGACACACCCCCGTTTTGTTGCAGCTGCACAAACCAAACACCCCCTGTTTCCACTGTTCTACGAACCAAACACCCCCTGATGGGTTTTCTGGGCGGCGGCCGACTGAACACAGCCACCACCAAGGTTTTGGTGGTCGCGGCTAGTCACAACCAAACACCACCGAGAGTCTGGAACTCTCGGTTTTCGTGACTAACGCCAAACCCGACTAGATTGATTAATTCATGTTTTACTTTTAAAAAAAAAATCATGTGCTCGTGAATCAAATCCATTTAATTCGTGATATAAAAGATAAGGAAGGAAGATGAAATACCGTTATATGTGACTAACAATTAGGCTGCGAATGCACAATCTAAACCAACCCGAAAATCACAACCCGTCTTTCCTTTTTCCTTGTTTCTACCCGGCGGCAACCAAAAACCACACAACCCTAATTTGTTTTTTTTTTTGGAATGTGAATGAGGGTTTAGTCCCGATCTTTCTTTTGTGTAGTCAAAATGGGCTAAAGCCTATAATTTCCTTTTTCTTTTTATACAAACCGACCCCTCTCTTTCCTTTTTTTTTTAAACTTGTATATAGTGATGTATTACATTTAACTTTTGAATAAATGTTCATGAATATTATATTCTGGAATGTATTTATATTTATTTTCTGAATACCATATGAATAGTTTTTAATCAATAAAACTGCGTATTTAAATATCCTGATCTTTAAATACGGGTTTTACAATTCTTCCCCTCTAAAAGAATAATTCGTCCCCGAATTAAAGATGCGGTCGTACTGGGTTTTACAATTCTTCCCCTCTAAAAGAAGAATTCGTCCCCGAATTATAGGGTATTTAAACTGACAGGTAAAAGCCGAAAATGCTAATAAGCTGGAAAACGTAGAAGCTGAAAGGACATACCCGAATTAAAACTGAAAGTGAGGATAAGAAGTCCGTATAGACTCCTCTGTTTCCCACGTGGCCTCCCGTTCGGTATGGTCCCTCCATAGTATTTTGACGAAAGGAATGGTCTTCCTTCTCATAACTCGATCCTGGCGATCTAAAACTGCTTCGGGTTCCTCAATATAAGATAAATCCTCCCGAATCTGATCGAGTGGATAATTTACTTTGTGAAACTCATGATAGTTGTACCCCCTGAGTAGTGATACATGAAACACGTTGTGGACGTGTGAAAGCTGAGGCGGTAACGCCAATCGATATGACACTTCACCAATACGTTCAAGGATTTCGAACGGTCCGATGTAACGAGGGCTAAGTTTGCCTTTGAGGCCAAAACGTCTGACACCGCGTGCGGGTGATACTTTGAGGAACACACGATCCCCAGTATGAAAAGATAGATCTCTGCGATGCTTGTCGGCGTAACTCTTCTGGCGAGTACGCGCTTCTTGCAGCTTTGCCCTAGCGATGGCGACCTTTTCATTGGTCAGTTCTATCAGTTCAGGTCCTTCAATCAAACGTTCTCCCACCTGATCCCAACAAATAGGAGCACGACATTTTCTGCCGTATAACATCTCGAATGGAGCACGCTTGATACTAGCATGCCAACTGTTGTTGTAAGCAAACTCGACCAAGCAAATATAGTCATCCCAATGTCCTGTTCATTCTAATGCACAGGCGCGTAGCATGTCCTCCAAGGTCTGGATGGTACGCTCTGACTGACCGTCCGTCTGTGGATGGAAAGCTGTGCTGAGCTTGAGCCTAGTTCCCCAAGCTTTATGCAAACCTCCCCAGAAATGAGAAGTGAAACGGGGATCCCTATCTGATATAATTTCTGAAGGTGTACCGTGTAATTGTACGATCTCCTCGGTGAATAGTTTCGCTAATTTACTGACTGCGAAATCTTTACGAATAGGAATGAAATGTGCTGACTTGGTCAAACGATCGACAACTACCCAGATTGCATCATGTCTCCGCTGAGTCTGTGGTAGTCCGGTGACAAAATCCATAGAGATCTTGTCCCACTTCCACATTGGAATATCTAATGGCTGGAGAAGACCACTGGAACGCTGGTGCTCTATCTTAACCTGCTGACAGGTTAAGCATTTAGACACAAATGTTGCGACATCCTGTTTCATACCGCTCCACCAGAAATGCTGCTTAAGATCGTGGTACATTTTGGTGGAACCCGGATGGATAGAGAACGGAGAGCTGTGAGCCTCAGTCATTAAGGCTTCTCTGAGAGCAGGGTCTTCTGGAACGCAGAGTTTGGTACCCTGCCATACGATACCATCGTCATCGATGCGAAATTCGGTCTGCCGGTCAATGTTCTGGATAATCGCCCAGATTTCACCATCATCCTCTTGTGCGGCTTTAATCCTAGAGAGCAAATCTGGTTCTACCCTCAGTAATAATAAGCAGGTTTCAGACAACTCATTCACGTCCCTTATTTATGTAGTATCCGTGAAGTCTGAGTAGATCTTTCTGCTTTCATTCTTATTTCGTTACTGGACACGAGGTACGGATTTTCCGTCCTTTCAGTAAGGACTTCCTTTCCTATGCATGTTTAGGATTCCCCGTCTGCAGCCAAATGTTTTCCCCAGTATATGTTTAAGTTTATAAGTAATCATGTTAATAACTAAATAAATTGCCTGAGCATTATATACAAGCACGACCAGTTTATGTACTAGTTACGGAGGTACCGTAACCACGGCACTAGAGGCACCGGTGTCGTGACTCACATGCAGGAGAGTAATATCCTGCATCGTTCCACTCAGCTCAGCTTGGCCATTTTATCAGTATTTTTAGTGGGGCGTATGGATGCATCCTAGGCTTATATGTGTTACAAGTTATCAGGGTGAATGTGGTGTGTGCTCTACATCCTTCACATTGGAGCTGATCCCTCCACCCAACACAGTTATTTAGAGGTCACCCCTCTACAGCATGACGAGGTTACCCCTCCAGTTATTCATGCACGGTTGTTACAACACGTGACCTACATAAGCTCTGGCAAATAAAATACAGTAAATGCATGTTTTCAGAATTAATAGTTATATTTCAGTATCAGTATATATGAACCAGGTTGCTCAGATTTTATGCAGAGTTCTACCACATGTTACATATCAGTCTTACAGCTTATGTATTCTATCGCCTGTTTCATTCAGTATATTCTTATCATGCTTTATATCCGTTCACTGAGCGTTATGCTCAGCCATAGTTCCTTTCATGTTCTAACGGCAGGTACACCAGGATGCTTTTAGAATTCTAAGAGCATGTACATTTGGATGGAAGCTATCCAGACTTCTTACTCTATGTATTTCTTACATTATTCTGCTTATTTGGACATTGTTTAGTTCTTTCTTTCAGTATTTTATTTTTCATGTTTGGGCTTATGTTTGGATTGCCGATGTTTGATTCCGGTATTTCCTTTATGGTCAGTTAATGTTTAGGACATTTACCTTATGCTTTGATGACACGCCATAAATACACGTAACGGTCCACTTATCCAAGTGGGGTGTTACAATTATGGTATCAGAGCGTAAGGTTCGACCTGTAGGCTCTAAAACTTGACCTGTGACTAGTGGGTAGTCACCAGGAACTTCCCAGATTTTGGCGTTGTTATCTTTCATGTTTCTCATGCATTAATCAGTCAGTTTTCTTCAGTTATCAGTCGGTTTCTTAAAGTTTTTGACTAAGTAAAAGGTTGGTACAGGACTGGCCATATTTAGTCGCATGTGCTTTTCTGCGAATTTTCGTTTTGGTGAACCGACCCATAGGCGTTCATCCTTGCCCGTTCAGATTTTGCATTGGTAAACCGAACCATAGGCGTTTACCCTTACTCATGTCAGATTCATGTTTTCAGTCAAATATTAATTAGTGAACCAGCCATAACTGTTCACCATTATTCAGGTCAAATTTCATGCTTTTCAGTCAAATGCTATTTTGAACCGATTCATAGTTATTCACCTTTGTCATATCATGACAGTTCTTATAAAATTTTGACAAGTATGGATCAAAACAGAATCGCCCATACTTAGTCACATGCTTCCTACTATGAATACTGTGGATCAAACAATAACTATCTACATCAGTTGATGTTAAACCTCAGATGATTATTCTTCTATGTTCTTTGAACCAGTCAAGTTTATACTCTCACGTGAGTGTCGTTTTCATGCTGACTAAGTTCATGTCTCCTTATGAGGATTATGTTTTCAGCAAGGTGATGATGTTTTATGCTAAGATACAGAAAGGGTTACAGTTAAATCCTGTTTTCATAATAATCAGGTTTGATCTTCATTAGTCATGTCTTCATGCTGACCATTGTTGAAATTCTGTTTAAGCATATTCTTGAAACTCTATACAACCAACATTAAGTCTACGCAGAAATTATCACCCTATCATGACTAACCATTTCAGTTCAGTTTGGTAACCAGTTAAATCAACTTAATCCTTGATCTTGTCACACAAGTGACACCAGTATCGACCATCCAATAAAATTCCCATCAGTTCCATGAACAGTAGTCTATATGTACCCTCTGTATAGTGCCTCAGTTATACTCCTTGTACAGTGATACATGTGTACTCCACGTACAATGTCTCGATATGCTTCATGTGCAATATTCATTTTGTACTTCATGTACAGTAGTCCAGGTATACACCAGGTACCCTACTCCATGGATATTGCTAATCGATCCTCAATCATCTCGGGCGTTTCCACTTGTCGATATTTTACCAGGTGCTGATGCTGCTCGTGAGTTGAAGATTGTACCAGATGCTGATGTTGCGAACACTTTGAAGACCTCAAAATTGCTGATGTTGCCGATACTTTGGAGATTTCTTAAGATGCTGATGCTGATGCTGTTATACTATAAAGACACCGCAGAGCAAGGACGAAAACTATAAATTTGAAATTTCTGACAAGAATAAATTCAACCATCAGACATTACCATTCTATTTTATGTTTTTACTTCCTCAGTTAGATGTCACACATCACTCAGCTAATCTTTCTGTCAGAAGAGTGGGAACCGGTAACCAGCCGACCACTCAGCAGAAACAATTACATTAATCACGGTCATGATAACGACCGACAGGAAACTGACAGACAAAGTAGCAGTGACAACCACCGTGCTCATAATAAATCAGTCAGTACCATCGGAACCCCGGAACGAACGTGACAAGAAATACAGAGGTCAACAGTCTAACCGGTCCGCCAATCCTAGCAGTTACCAAAATTTTCCAGCCTTGTTCATATTCATCTATTAAAACACGTGCCAAGACATCAGTCAAGACATAGTTCTCAGGTATCATTTCGGAAGACACATATCAGGGCACCAGTCATGATACACGTCATACGAATATCTTCTCAGAGTACGAGTCCGAGCTCCTAGTCCCAGTATGTTCCAAGCAAGACCCTCAGTAATTCAGGGTATCTTTCAGAAAGGGGTATACTCATTCTATTATGCCACGCATATATCAGATCATAAAAATTCAGTCACCACCACCAGATTATTACTCAGCTTAAACACGCAGTATTCATTCTGTGAGGTTATAGACGAACACATTCAGTGAAAAGTCGCCATGTACACTTCACATATTTCTATGTCAGCTTTATCTTAAATCAGGTATTTATCTACCTCCCACCCAAAAGACTCCACTATCACCAGTATTTATTATGGTTTTCCTTTCAGTTAACGACGAGATCCGTCTTATTAAATTCCAAATATATTATTATACTTCTGCTAGAAAAATCAGTACAAGTTGTTTCTTCCTTACCAGCGCGTGACTTATCAATACATAGTTACGAAGACTTTTAGCTGCCAGTTATAAATTCACTTCTGAAATTCCTCGAATCCATGATCAGCAGATTATCCTAAAACTTCCAGATGTTATTCCAGAAGGTGTTCTAGAAATTCCTTCCTACCCACGAGACATAAATTAACATCGAGCTAGTCTCAAGAACAGAACCTGTTTTCAGAACTCTTTATTACAGGGCTCTAGCTACGTTAAAAGAGTTGCAGCAATTGCTGCAAGAGTTACCAAAATTAGGCTTTATTCGCCCTAGCGCCCCATCAAAAAAAATTATCAGATCACCATTCCTAATCGATATTCTTTCCACGAATAGAAAGTTTAATTGACCTACTACGAGGTGTCTTAAACATTCTTCCAGAAAAATTCAAGATCATGCTACCATCAGTGGTGAGGGAAGAACATGATGTTCTTCAGACCGTTGTTGCACATACCATAACCTCTCAAAAATTTTGATCCATACTCCAGAGCTCCCTAATGCTACAGCTATGTTATGAAATTTATTAAGAAAAAAAAAATTTCCCATGAATTCTCAGACAAAATCGTCAGTATATTCATTGATAACATTTTGATGTGCTAAATTCTAGAGAACACGAGAATCATCTTCTCACAGTTTTACAGAATCTTCGATAGGAGAAAATTGTATACACAGCTATCCAGATATAAATCTCACTTGAACTGAGTGGCATTTCTGAGCCACCCTATTTTAGCAGAAAGAAATTGCAGACAATCCTGCGAAGGTGAAGGCCATCACCTGATGGTCCCGACTGACGCCTGTGAATGAAGTACAATTCTCTAGAACTCAATTGACTACTACCGCAGAAATTGCCGATAGTTCTCACTAAAAATGTTTTATGACTATTCAACCAGATTTCCACCTGAATGTACCAAAATTCTAGGCAGGACTTTGATAGAAACAATATAACACATTGATAGAGCTATGTTCATATCTAAATGCCTGACCTACTGCAGGTTCAAGATAGAACACCGTCATGTTAGTGAGTTAGTACAACCCTTAGAAATTTCTGAATAGAAATGAGACGAAATTCCATGAAATCGTTATCAGCTACCATAGGCTCAAAGAAAGTATGATACTATATAAGTCATTGTCGACCATGTAATCAGCCTACGCGTTTTCTTTCATCCGAAAGGATTACGCAGTAGCAGACTTGCAGTAAATCGTACGATTTCAAGGTATTCCATCGACCCTCATATCAGACAGAATTCATGTTAACGATCCCGTGTATGTTTACGTTCACTTTACGTTCACGTTTATTTTCACTTTCACGTTTACGTCTCACTCGTAGTATGATGCTGTTTCAGTTCATCTTTCATGCTATCACGTGATTTAAGCTCACGTTTGTGTTCATAACATTATTCACGATCAAGTTCGTATGCCATTTCACGATACACGTTTCTCAGTTTATTTCTGAATACGGTTACAGATAGCTTGAGAAATCATACTCAGGTTTAGCACAACTATTCCATAACCAGGCAGGCGTTTCACATCTCAGGTCGTATCGTTTGACATTCATTCCTCAGTCAGCAATACGTTCATGATATGTTCTAGTATCACGCCCACAGTATGTTTCACATATCACATTCATGATATATTTCATGCATAGCGTTCCTCTTATGATCACGAAACACGTTCACAATTGCTCACGTAGCACGTTCATAATTGTTCACGTAGTTCGTCCCTTTATGTTTGCAACAGCTTGCTCAGAGATATAAATACTATCGTTTCAGGATATTTGTACGTACCGTTTCATGTATCATACATGCTATAGCTTATTTAGTCTATCAGATTCATAAATCCATCTGAAATATGGAACCAGAAACTATTCAGCATCGTCAGAACAGGGTCATCAAGACCAAGATTTCGCTCATTATGTTTAGACATTTGAAGGAATTGTTTCGAGCGGGAAGCCACTCGAAACGGAGGAGTCCATCCGGACCTCTCATCCCCTTTCCTTCAATAAACCCAGTTAAGTTCTTTCAGTCACGTCACGTTTCGTATCCTCTTCAGCCATGTCACGTTCATTACCTTTCAGCAACATTATGTTTTAATTTGAGGACGAATGATTCTTTAGAGGGGAAGAATTGTAAAACCCATAGCATGATCATGTTTCTAATTCGAGGACGAATTTTTCTTTTAAGAGAGGAAGAGTTGTAAAACCCAAACTTTAAAAGTTTGACATTTTCTATTTTATTTCATGTTATTTGAATTATAATGAATGCTTATTAAAGGAGGTTAAATATCGAAAATGCTTTTGAGATTATCATGTTGTAACTGTTTCGAATAATTGACAAAGATACTCATTATTCTATTAACTCCCATAATAAAATCGGATGGTCAAATATTCTTCAAATCCCGCATTCTTCGAAACTCTAATTACTTTCCATGTTATTACAGACAGTTTGACAATGTCTAAAATCTTTAAATGATTTCCTTATGATCCACATATTTCTTGACTTTGTTAACATATTTCTATCATCAACTTTCCCCTTCATAACACAATGATAATATTCTTAAACTCACATGAATCCTTCGCTTCACATAAACGTTAGAGATGTTTTTTTATCGGAATTAAAGTGCTAGTGCGGTCATGTCGGGGTTGTTTCAGTTTGGTTCGTGATCGAGTTGATTCAGTCAGTTTGTTCGCTGGAGTTCCATGTTTGTCTTGACGTGCTCGTGTTAGTGGTCATTCCGTTTGGATTCGATCACGAGGGGAACCGCTAGAGTCGAGTTTCGACTCATTGTTTGTTAATCTAGAAGCCGACTTATGATCAGTTTTGGGCTTGCTCGAGTTAGACCGGTCTGCCCGTGATCGTGGTTAGGTTCGAATTCGATCGTGTCTCAATGAATCATGTGTTCACGTCTTTCATTTTGTAAATCGCTTATCTTTGAGGTAAATCCTAAACTGAGATGTTTAATGCATGATCATATGTAGACTAAAAACAAATATGATGGTTACTAATTGTTGCTATATTATAACGTCATATATAAGTTCCAATGCCAAGCTAAAGATAGTTTTATAACATGTATGCAAATAAGATGGACATAATTAAGGATGGACATATTTGCTTAAAAATAAGCATGCCTTGTATTTTACTATATGGGAAAATTTACTACAGATTAGTATGAAACATAATACTACATATCTCATTTCTTTAGTTTTATAAATGAATATTATAGCTCTTTAAAGGCTCTTTAGATATTTAAGAGTATAAAAGGATTTACATGTTTTATCACTAATCAGTAAAAGTCTTCATAAAAACAGCCATGATTTATTTTAGTCCTCAACAGTTGTAAAAAAAAAAAAAATTAGTTTACCTTATTAAACTCTACTGATTAGAAACGAAATATAAAGTATACGATTATGTAAGTTATAAGAAAGGATGAAACAAGTTAAATTATCTATGTATATAAAAAAACGAACTAAATTACTATTTATGGAAACCCGCTATTTTATGAAACTTACTATTTTTAGCAGGTTACTTATAACAGTATAAAATAATACAGGAGTACATGTTATACACACTAATCAGAGTACAGTAAGATAGACTAATCAGTAAATACCAGAGAACAGTCAGATTTACCAGATTATACACAAACAGTAATACAAGAATATAACAAACCAAGTTAAGAACAGTAACTATCAGTAATAATAAGCAGGTTTCAGACAACTCATTCACGTCCCTTATTTATGTAGTATCTGTGTCACCAAAAACTGTCGCTAAAACTGCCTCTTTAAAAAAAAACTGCATAATTTCTAATAGTTTTGCGACAGAAAAATCTGTCGCTAAACTGTCGCTAATGTTATTTAACCTTCTTGTTTTCCTGTCCATTTTTCCCACCGCTTAAGTACCTAGTTCCCACTGTTCTAAATCATAGTTCCCACTGCTTGTTCTTTTTTTTTTTTTACAACCAAACGCACCTTTATTTGATTTGTGGCTCGGGTCTGGCAAGAAAAGAAACACCGAGACCTGCTGTGGTCTCGGCTGGGTCGTGCAGCAACACACCGAGACCTTATGGTCTCGGTTCTCCTGATGTAACCAACCCGACACACCCCCGTTTTGTTGCGGCTGCACAAACCAAACACCCCCTGTTTCCACTGTTCTACGAACCAAACACCCCCTGATGGGTTTTCTGGGCGGCGACCGACTGAACACAGCCACCACCAAGGTTTTGGTGGTCGCGGCTAGTCACAACCAAACACCACCGAGAGTCTGGAACTCTCGGTTTTCGTGACTAACGCCAAACCCGACTAGATTGATTAATTCATGTTTTACTTTTAAAAAAAAATCATGTGCTCGTGAATCAAATCCATTTAATTCGTGATATAAAAGATAAGGAAGGAAGATGAAATACCGTTATATGTGACTAACAATTAGGTTGCGAATGCACAATCTAAACCAACCCGAAAATCACAACCCGTCTTTCCTTTTTCCTTGTTTCTACCCGGCGGCAACCAAAAACCACACAACCCTAATTTGTTTTTTTCTTTTTTTTTTGGAATGTGAATGAGGGTTTAGTCCCGATCTTTCTTTTGTGTAGTCAAAATGGGCTAAAGCCCATAATTTCCTTTTTCTTTTTATACAAACCGGCCCCTCTCTTTCCTTTCTTTTTTTTTAAAACTTGTATATAGTGATGTATTACATTTAACTTTTGAATAAATGTTCATGAATATTATATTCTGGAATGTATTTATATTTATTTTCTGAATACCATATGAATAGTTTTTAATCAATAAAACTGCGTATTTAAATATCCTGATCTTTAAATACGGGTTTTACAATAACAGAATTGCAGGGTATGAACAGTAGATTGAAGGAAATAAAGTAGGATTTTTTATTAATTGAAGAAGGAAGTTTGTTACAAAGCTGGTAAGGTAGTTACAACTATATTAACTAACTCAAGAGCTTGTCAAACTCTTGAGTTTGTTAAGCTACTAACTAGAAGCTAGGAATGAGAGAAAATGGAGATGTGTGTGAAAATTTTACACATTAACTACTTGTGAAAATGAAAGAGTACAATCCTATTTATAGACAAAATGTGAGTAAGTTTTAGGTTTGATGACGTGTTTCTACCACTTGATTGTTGCCACGTGTCACCAAGCTGCTAATTGTTCATCATCATGTTCTTCAAGAATTGGGGACTTTTGATTCATTAAGTTTGAGCTTAATTGGTTGTGTCCAATGTGTTCCTATCTTGAAAACATCTACTTTTCATGTAGAAATCATGATCTGAAATTAAGTGTAGCTCAAATTCGTCCCTGGGTTCTTTGTTGAAGAAGAAGGCCACATGTCAAGTTCTGGTTGGGAGAGAGGGAGTCACACGGATCATTATCCGTATTGGATAATTTGAATATTGCAGCAGTCTCTCATTGGCTGAATTTGGATAGTGGAAATTATTAAATGCTTCGTGGCACAGTTATTGCAATGATGAGGTGTCCACACAGCTGGCAATCCGTGTGCCTTGTTTCTTGCCTTCTCATTGGTTGGAACTAATGCACATGGATTGAACTCAATTTATCTTTGGAAAATGGCAAATTCAGCCCCTTAAGTATGGCAGATTGTACAATTGAGCTTGAAACTTCATTCTTTTGGCATAAATGGTCCTTCCACTTGCATTCTTGATAAATTTGACCCTTTGACTTGGTTGAATGAAGAGTTGACCATGTTTGAATTTCATCTTGTCTTTGACAAATTTACACTTTTAGTCCTTCAACTTTAGAGTGTTGTCAATATAGGTCCCTTATCTTCAAAGTCTTGTCATCTTTGATCCTTCTTTGTCTTTTTCATCCAAATAAGCTTGATTTTCTTCTTGTTTGCTTGAAAATGTATCCTTCTTACCTATTTATACACAAACACAAAACATACCACATAATTCCGCTTTATAGCACAAAAGTTAGGTATTTTCCTTGTGTTTTAGGGTGATTAGTTGATTAATTGATATGAGTTTTTGCTCATATCAAATCCCCTACACTTGAACATTGCCATGACCTCATGCAATGCTATATTTCAAAGCACAAATTTACATTTTCCTCATAATTAATCCACCTTGGCCAATATGAAATGCATCTACACTACTCTATACTATATGATGCATGATTTTGATTTTGAACAATGCAATGCAAAAGAAACAATTCTATTTATATCTTTTTGGATTTTTATTGAAATAGCTTTGATGGAAATAACTCATAAAGAAATCAATGACTTAGATTAGGGCTTTGGTACCATGGATACTTATCACCCTCAAGTTTCACTTTCCCCATACGAAGCTTAAAAATAGGATCATTGCATTCACAAGTAAAAAGATGCATCAACTTATTCATGACAATTAAATGTGGAACCGGTTATTATTTGAGCAAATTGCTTTTGGGCAAATTTGTCATTATTTAAAGCATGAAGTATAAGAAATGCAAAATCCAAAAATAAGGAAGCACGATTTTAATCCTAAGTAATCCTCTCATCCATTACTTGAAAAACTGCTCACAATTAATATAAGTCCGTTTCAAGAGTAATAAGTCATTCGCCTTATGTGTAAAATCCTGATGTCATGCATTAATAAGTAGCTACACACTCACTAAGGAAGAAAAATAAAACTCACGCAATAATTTACATCCGCCATCTTTTTGAGACTTTGGATCTTCAACCCCGCAACCCGTCAAGGCAATATTGGATTGGAGCAACTATTAAATCCCCGCAACCCGTCAAGGTAATATTGGAATCTAATAGTTACTATAATTAACACTTCACTGCCCCTATTGGGAGTCTTGTATAATTATTTTTTTTCTTTTTCTTTTTCTTTTTCTCTTTTTTTTCTAGGCACTTATTTTTTTTCATAAGCTGCTCTTATTTTTCTTTATTCCTCACTAAGAAAGTTGAAAAGAATAAAAGGAAAAACACCCGCTAAATATTAAGCATGACATAAGTCTAGTACACATAAAACGTTCTAACTTAGAATCTTAAGACGTACTTATACCAACCATGAATGATTAGACAAAAATGCATAAGAGATTACAAACCAGTTAAAACCGTTCTTGATTATTTATTAACATATATACATGCGAAGAAAATAGAGGTAAAGAAGAGAAGGGTTTAGCCACAAGTAATTATCATGAAGTTTATCTAGCCCTTTTATACTTGCTTTAACTCTATCATTTCCCATTCTCCACAAATTTAAAATCTCAAAGAATGAGATTAGTGGATGCTTAGTGATGAGATGGCATTTATACATGATCTCATCGTTCTTTTCGGGCTTTAAATGCATAAAAATGTCATAAAATACCATATATATGCTTGTGTTTGTTTACTTGTGTATTTTAGGTATGGATATCGTGAAAAAGACAAAAGATCACAAGAAACAAGGAAAAACGGACACGAGAAACGAAGCCGTACAAAGAACCGGGCCCTAGTTCATGAATTATCCAAGATTAAACCTTGAAGACTTGAAGATGTAAAAGATTGATCCCCGAAATATGAAGAAATTACACTTAAGACCCTTGTATATTCATAATTACAAGTTTGGTCCCTTAAGTTTGTCAAAATTACAAAATGGTCCTTCAACTTTGAAGAAATGACAAGTTTAGTCCCTCAACAATTCTAAATTGTCAAATATGGTCCCTCATGAAGTCAAAGATACACTGAAGACCTTTGAAGATAAAAAATGTCCAAAATTTGTCCCTCAAATATTCAAACATGGCAAAAATAACCATTGAAATCTTTTTGGAAAAGTTTTGTGCCAAAAGTGTGAAGTATGAAACTTAAATAACAAAGGGAAGTAAGTTTTGTTGGCTGAAAACGTTTAATACCCATTTCACCAAAACACAAGGGCCAAAGGTGTTCATTTGAAACATTCAAACTCAAAAATGCGCCAAACACTTTGCAACTCCTACAAAGATGGATCAAAAGTGTTACTATTCACCTTTCACCACCAGTTACCATCCCACTTAAACCAAAGGGTAAATCCTAATTACCCACACCCACGTGTGATTCACACATGCAGTATCCCATCCCACACACAAAACCCTCATCTCCACTCACCAAAGGGACCCACCCATTCACACGTCAACCAATCAACATCCAACTTAGCCTCCAAGGAATGCCAGGTGTCAAAATCAACAGCCCACACTCCTTGCTTGGTTACAAAGCTAAATGAACGATTTGGATGAATTTGGACAGCTCAAACGACAAATGCGTCTAAAAGATTCAAGGGCAATTTTGAGAATTCAGTGCTAGGGTTTATGAATAGTGTTTTGTATGCATTTGCCTATAAAAGGAGACCTCAACCTGTGAGAGTCCCTTTGTTCCAGTTTTACCTTTTAAACATTGTAATTCCTTTTTGAAATTTATAAAAGTTGGTATTTTGAGAAAATTGTAATTCCTTTTTATGTTTTTGAAAGTTGGTGTTGTTTAAAGGTGATTCTGAGTTCCATTTGATGTTATAAGTGTGCTTGAATCATTTGGTTCAAGGACGTTTATGTTTGGTAAAGTTTTCAAGTTTGAAAAAAGCTTGAAAAGAGGTTTCTGATTTTGATATTTTTGTTGTACTAATCCTTAACCAAAAGCTATAAGCTCTTGCAAGCTTGTTGACACTAAGCTTGTGAAGGGATTAGGGCCTTTCGTTGGGCTGTTTGTTCATCGTGTTGAAGAAATCAAGCCCTTGAGTTTCTGCTTTGAAACATCAACCAAGGCATTCATCCATCTTTATTGTTGAAGTACCCTGGTCTTGTTCTAGTTGTTGAACAAGGTCCAAGGAGCATTGCTGGTCCTCCTAGGATGTTGTGGAGGACAGGTATAACCTCTTGTTAAGATTCCTCTAAAAAATCATATGATATTGTCTGTTTTGTATTTTGGTATGTGATTTGGTGATCTTGTGTTTTTGCTTTGTGTTTTATGGTTGCAATCTATTAGTTGTCACCTAGTGTAGCTATTTGAATGATAAAATTAGTAGGTTGTGTTTAAAAATCACAAGTTGCTTTGAAAAATTGTGGATTAAGGACTCTTTGGGATTATTGGTTCATAAGGCCTTGTGGCCTTGTGCTCTTGGTTCTTAGGGTTTGGGAAGTCTAAACAAGTCATAATATACAAGTTTTAGTCATTGGTTAAGTTTCTGAAAGTTTGGGAAAAGGATTTCAAGTTTTGCAAAAATCTGATAAAAGTGTTTTTGAGATTGGTCAAACACATCAGATCCAATAACTTCTTTGTTAGTTGGATCTAAGGTCTGAAAACAGGTTTGGGAATAGTTTGGGTGATAAGCTATCTATTGGGTATCTGGTTGTTGAATTTGGTGGCTTATTGATTGTGTTATAGCTTATCAAAGTTGGCTGAAGTGGTCATTTGCATCAGCAAAGTGACCACCTCATTTGGTGCTTGAAATTGTATTTCTAGTTTGAGGATTGTTGTTTTGTTGCTTGGATCCTATTTGTGTGCTGCTTGTGAGGTTATTTGGCTACTTGGATTGATTTGTTGATAGCTTATAAGCTTACTGGCTTATTGGCTTATTTATGCCAAAACTAATCAAGTCTACTCAACTGGTAGGCCTTGATTCACAAGGTTTGTACTCAAGCCTTAACCAGCAGGGTGAAAAACAAGTCTCAACACTTCATTAAGTCTGTCAACGTCCAAATTGTGCTTGTCAGCGTTTGATTTTCTCTTGTCAGCGTTTGACTTTTGGTCAAACTTGGTCATATAGCTTATTGGATCTGTTTTGCTTATTGGTACATGCAGTTTTTGTAATAGAACTCATTTTTCTCAGCTTAATAACAAATCTGGAAGGTTACAAGTCTTTTGGTTAAGCCTTTACTAGAAAACTAGCTTATTTGGCTTTTTCAGCCAGCTTATTGGTTCTTACAGCTTATTCTACTTGGCTTTTTGTGATTTTCTTGATTGATTATTCTTAGTTAAGCTATTTGTGAGCTTTTGCAACAAACTAGAGCTTCTAAAACAGCCTAGAACTCTATCCCGACTATTTTGTCATTTTGTGGAATTGTTCTTGGCTTATTTCTAGCTTATTTAGTGTGCTTTTTCGAAATTTCTTTTTACAGATCTCTTTAGTATTCCAAAAGAAGGTTGTGTGTCAAATTAGAGCTTATGGCATTGACTTATTGCTTAATGGGCTTATTGACCCAATAAGAATAAGTTGTTTGTTCATTAAGCCATGATAAGCTCACTTTCAGCTTTTGGGCCTTTAGAGTTTTGTGTTTAGAATTGAATTTTGAGTCAGATAGGGCTTTTCCAAGTCATTTGGGCTTATTTTGACTTTTTGGGCTAAAAAGCCCATTAAGCTTGACTGATTTTGCTTTTAGCCCATTTGGGGGCCCATTAGGGGTAGTTTGGTAATTTCACTTTCATTTTCTGTTTATTTAGGTTAAAATAAACTAGTTTGCAAGTTTTTAGAATTTTTTATAATTTTTGGATTTTTAATATTTATTTAATATTATTTTATTATTATTTTTCAAATTTCACATTTTTGCACTTTGTATATTTTTCTTAGCTTAAATACATTAAAATAGGATTTTTGCAACTCTTAGATTAATTTTATCATCTTTAGATTAATTTTTATAATTATTTTAAGTTTTAATAGTTTTTAAATCATTTTAAATAGTTTTTCTTAGTTCAAAAATTTATAAAAATAGTTTCTAATCTTTTTAGGTCATTTTAGAGGTTTACCAATTGAAAAATCTTTATTTGGGATTTATGATAATTAATTTGATTTTTAGGGCTTTAATTAGCATTTAAAAATTAATATTTAATTAATTAAAAGGTTTGAAAAAGTTTTGATCATTGGTAAACTCTTTGTTTATTTACTTTGATTTTCGGTAATTTTTAGAATAAATTTTTATTTTTGTACTTTTTACGGTTTTACGTTTAGTCATCGTAGTAATTAATTTCATGTCTTCGTCATTCTCTTTTCTCATCCCCTTCTATCCAATATTAATCTCAAATCAATTACGAATTAATCACACACATATACCTCCTTGGGAAACGAACTTCATAAGGGTAATTAGTGTTTGATTTTCCTAAATCATCACTTAATACTTTACCGCTCATTTACGCTCTTTTGTTTTCCTAAACAAGAGGTGTAATTTACTACAATCATTTTGGCGCCGCTGCCGGGGAGGTGTGTCGTGATTAATTTGTCTTGTTGTTTTTAATATTAACCATAAATAGTATTTGTATTAGTAGAAATCTACTAATACGTATTATCGGTTTTTTGGTTTTTCTTGTGAAATTATTATTACTATATTGTATTAAGTATCACAATCAATACAAAATATCTCCAAAAGTGTCAAAACACAACCTTAATTGGGATTTGATCTCCTAATTATTGTATTCGAATCTCAAACAAAAGAAAAAGGCAAAAATAGATAAATACTTTCGTGAAGCTCGATTTTGAAAAATACGAACTATAAGGTGGGTATAAGGCGGGTATTATAAAATATACCCTAAGGAAAAAGGCTCTTAAGTGCTTCGCGCCGCCTCGTTTCCCCGCTTGCTTGTGAGTATTTTGAGATTGAAGGCTAATCGAGGGTTTTGCCGCCCAAAGTATTATTACGTATAATATATTTGCTTGGTTTTCTTTGTGATTAAACCCTCTTGAACAATTTGGTTTTCACCAAAGTTCTAAAGTCATTCGAAGGCGTTCACTCCATGTGATCGTTTTCATTACTTTGAGGCTTCTTTAATCAAGAGTTTGATTCGAGGAGAGATTTGGTAGATTGTTGTCTACGAAGATACACCAAAATCCAAAAAAATTAAAAACAATCAAAAACATTAAAAAATTGAAAATTCACAAAACACCCATAAAGAATCTTCTTTGCTCACCTCCCATTCTTCGTGAAGTTTATGATCACTCGTAATCAAGCAAAACGAGCTCGTAAACGTCTTCAAAAGCAAGCAAGTCAAGAGACGTTGATTGAAGAACAAACTCCAATTGTTGAACCTATTGTAGAACAAGAAGTCGTCATGGCTAATCGTACTATGATGGAGTTGCTACAAGCACCCACCGAGGGTTTTGGAGAGGCCATTGTGATTCCCGCTATCCTTGCGGAGAATTTCGAGATTAAGACGGGTTTAATGTCGATGTTGCAAGCTAATAAGTTCAGAGGTCATGAGAAAGACAACCCGCACTATCACATTAGGAATTTTAATCGTCTCACCGCAACTAGAGAGTTTAAGGATGTTCCACATGACGCCATTAAGATGATGTTGTTTCCATACTCGTTAGATGGACCCGCTAAAATTTGGCTTGAGAAAGAACCGCCAAATTCAATTTTGACATGGGGTGATCTCGTTTCTAAGTTTGTGAACAATTTTTTTCCACCATCTAAAACAACACATTTGAAAATCAGATTTCAAGATTTGTACAACGAAATAATGAAAGTTTTTCAATGGCATGAGAACGATTTAAAGAAATGTTACATGAATGTCCACACCATGATTTTTCGGAATTACATCAAGTTGATACTTTTTATAATGGGCTTAATGATCATGAACGAGATTACTTGAATGCCGCCGCGGGTGGTAATTTTTTCTACAAAACGACCGATGAAGCTTTAAAGATTATCGAGAATAGATCTAAGATTTATAGCCCTCGTAACACACCGAGTGTTGCCAATATGGGTTCGTCATCGTCGTCATCGTCTCGTAGCATTAATGCCTTACATGATGAAGCTAATGAGGAAAATCGGTTTTTCGATAGATTTGCTAATCTTATGACTCATTGGAAAGCACAAGATGCTTTGAATTCCGCTTCGGTTAAAGCGGTTGAAAAGAGTTGTTTGTCTTGTGGTGGAGCTCATGATCTTTCCGAGTGCATTACCGCCGGTGGTAACACTTCGAGTGCTTACGTAGCAACGGGAACTTATAACCAAAACGGCCAAGGTTCCCGCCCAAATCAAGCTCCACCAAATTAAAATGCTAATAACTATCGAAACAACAATCAAGGTGGTAATTATCAAGGCAATTTACGTAACTACAACAAAGGGAATTATCAAAGTGGGAATGGACAAGTCACTAATCAAAACCAAAACCGTGATTTTCAAAACACTACACAAGGTTTCAAAATGCTCACACTAAAAATCTTCAAGGAGAATTTTTGGATTATGCTAAAGCAAATGATGCTAAGTTTGATAACATGCAACGTGAGATGATTAGCTTAAGATCCGAGTTGAAAAACGAGCTTAAAAACGAACTTGCTAATAAACTTAAAACTCATGCAAATAAAATAGAAGGAAATGTTCAACGTCTTCAACAAAATCAACAAAAGATGGAACAAGGACAACATGAGATTAAGCAAGAATTGTTAAAAGCGGATTTAAGGCAATCAAAATTTGAAGACCGAATGGCAAAAATGTTTGAAGCAATCATGTGTAAACCCTCTTCCTCGGGTGGTCTTCCTAGTGATACCATTGCAAACCCGAAGAGAGAAATGAAGGTTATTACTACACGAAGTGGTAAAACTTTCAAGGAACCAATCTCTCGTCCAAGTACTTCTACGGAGAAGGAAATTGAGAGAAAGCCCGAGGTGATGGTCGAAAAGGAGCATATTACAATCCCACGAAGTACCGCTCATACCACACCTACGGTTGAACCAATACCAATTATGGAACCCGAGATTCCAAGGCCGTTTCCTAATGTCCAACCCACACCACCCATACCTTACCCTTCGAGACGAAACAAAGAGAAATTGCAAGAACGTAACAAACAACAAATCGAGCTTTTTATAAAAATGTTTCAACAAGTGCATTTTGATGTGAGTTTAGCCGACGCGTTTTTATATATGTCTCGTTTCGCTTCCACTTTTAAAAGTATGATGAGCGATAAGGAAAAGCTTTCAAAGCTTTCTAATTGTTCTTCGGTTTATCTTAACCACATACCGGAAAAAGTTGGTGACCCCGGGAAGTTTCTCATTCCTTGTGATATAAAAGATATGAAAGAATGCCTCACCTTGGCCGATCTTGGTGCGAGCATTAATTTGATGCCATTTTCCATTTGGAAATCGCTTTCGCTTCCGGCTCTTACTCCTTCGAACATGTCTATCGAGATGGCCGATCATTCTATGATTTTAGCATGTGGAGTAGCCGAAGATGTTTTCGTGAAAGTGGGGAAGTTATACTATCCCGTTGATTTTATAGTAGTTGACATCCCCGCGGATCCTCAAGTTCCTCTAATTTTAGGTCATCCATTTTTAGACACCTCGAGATCGCTTATCGACATTCATGCAAGAACTATCATTTTGAGATTCAACGAAGAGGAACTTGTTATAAACGCTACTCAAAACTCAAAACCTTCTCATGTTTATGAAATCTGTACCATCAATCACATTGACTTAGTTGATGTGGTTTGCGATGAATTTTCACAAGAAGTGTTAGGTTTTTCCGATAGCTCGTCAAGTGGCAATCCCACTATTTTGGATCCGATTCTTGCTAATTCTACACCAAATCTCACTCCATTCCAAGGAGGCGATTTCACTTCAAATGAAATCGACAATGAAGATGAGGTGTTTATTAGTGATGATACTTCTATTCCACCATTTCTTCCGCCGATGGAAGTTATGAGTGTTGAGCCAAAATCTTCAATCAAGGAACCACCTATCCTTGAATTGAAAAATCTTCCTTCTCACCTTGAATACGCATTCTTGGAAGTTGATGACAAGTTGCCGGTTATTATTGCAAGAGGTCTTGCTAATGATGAAAAAACCGAGCTCTTGAAAGTTCTTAAATCTCATAAAGGGGCAATTGCATGGAAAATTTCCGACATTAAGGGTATTGACCCAAAATTTTGTACTCACAAGATTTTAATGGAGGAGGACTACAAACCCGCAATTCAAAGTCAAAGAAGGGTGAATCGCAAAATTCACGATGTCATAAAAAAAGAAGTTTTAAAACTCCTTGACGCGGGAATGATTTATCCTATCTCCGATAGCCCATGGATCAGCCGAATCCATTGTGTCCCTAAAAAGGGAGGAATGACCGTTGTACCTAATGAAAACAACGAGTTAATTCCCACTCGTGTTGCGACCGGTTGGAGGGTGTGTATTGACTACCGAAAGTTAAATGACGCCACTCGTAAAGACCACTTTCCTTTGCCCTTCATGGATCAAATGTTGGAGCGACTCACAGGAAATGAATTCTATTGCTTTTTAGATGGGTTTTCCGGTTACTTTCAAATCCCTATCGACCCTCGTGATCAAGAGAAGACTACGTTTACGTGTCCTTATGGAACGTTTGCTTATCGTAGGATGCCTTTCGGACTTTGTAATGCACCGGGTACGTTTCAACGGTGTATGATGGCCATTTTTCACGATATGATCGAGAAGTCGATGGAAGTGTTTATGGATGACTTTTCGGTGTTTGGCAATTCGTTCACGTCATGTTTATCTAATCTCGAGCAAATGTTAAAACTTTGTGAAGAAACCAATCTTGTGCTTAATTGGGAAAAATGTCATTTCATGTGTAAACAAGGAATCGTCTTAGGACATAAGGTCTCGAAAGCGAGGATTGAGGTCGATAAAGCTAAGGTAGACGTCATCGCCAAGTTACCTCATCCCAAAACCGTTAAGGGAGTTAGGAGTTTCCTAGGCCACGCGGGCTTTTATCGTCGTTTCATCAAAGACTTTTCGAAAATATCTTGACCTATGACACACCTTCTCGAGAAGGATGCTCCTTTTAATTTCAATGAGGATTGTGTTAGAGCTTTCGAAACTCTTAAAAGGAAACTTACCGAAGCTCCCATTCTTGTTGCTCCTAATTAGGAATTACCCTTTGAAATCATGTGCGATGCAAGTGATTTAGGGGCCGTCTTAGGGCAATGTTATGAAAAGCATTTCCGTCCTATCTATTATGCTAGTAAGACGATGGCCGAGGCTCAATTAAAGTACACCACAACGGAAAAGGAATTCCTTGCCGTGGTCTATGCTTTTGAGAAATTCCGACCTTATCTCGTCTTAACTAAAAGCATCGTGTATACCGACCATTCGACTATCAAGTATCTCTTAGCTAAGCAAGATGCTAAGCCGAGATTGCTTCGTTGGATGCTCCTCCTCCAAGAATTTGATGTCACCGTGCTTGACAAAAAAGGAGCCGAGAATCTAGCGGCCGATCATCTCTCTCGTCTAGAAGATCCTCACAAAGATGTTTTCGAGAACAAGGAAATCACCGAAACATTTCTGTTAATGCAATAAATGCCTAAAAACGTTACTTTCATTTTTCGGTCTCGCCTTGTTTTGATTACGACAATATGTAAAAACAAGCATTTACGAAAACAACGAAAAACGAATTCTTGAGTTCAAGTATTTTTCATTTTACCCATTTTCACTTAAGGTATGGATAAACAAGTACTAACCTTAATCAAGTGATCAAGTGATTTAATCTTTTCTTAAAACTCACTTTTTATTAAGTGTGACAAGTTTTTATTAAACTTTCTTTTTAAGAAAATGTTTTATTAAATTAATTATTTGAAATTTGAAAATGGCATATTCTTATTTGGTTAAGAATATCCTTTCAGGATATTTTTTATATCCAGATAAGACCTCCACCACTAAAGGACAAAAAGGAGCGGAGTCTAGTCCGGCGGTACCTTAGCACCTAGGCGGTACCTTATCGATAAGGTACCGCGGGCTAAGATAAGGTACCGCGGGCAGAACTAGCCGTTGGCTCCTTTGTCCTATAAATAGTGGACCATTCTCAGCTTTTCATCTCACCTCTTTTGAACATTTATTTCCAGATTCAAACCCCTTCTTTAATCACTCAAATCTTTGATCATTTGTTTGATTATTACTTGTTTAAGAAGTGAATCTTGTTCTTCCATCCCTTCCTCTCCAAGTGCAAAGAGAAGAACACTATCCTTGTGAAGTGTTGAGTCCACCATCAAAGATCCATTGAAGATCTAATTTTATACATTTGTAGTTGTGTCATAGTTGTGAAGATCCAAGTAGTTGTGTCTATTTGGAAGTTGTGTATGTACTAAGTATAGTTGTGTAGATTGGTCCTAGCTACGATTAGGGCTCGACTTTTAGCTTAGAGTCAGAAATTGGTTAAGCGACATGTACGGTTTTCTCCACCATAAGGAGCTTGTTGTGTAGTGAATTCTCGAGTAAGGAGTACTCGAGGAGTGGAGTAGGAACGAGGAGTGAGCTTCGTTGCCGAACCACTATAAATCCTTGGTGTTCGGTTTGATCTTTCTTTACCCTTAACTCTTTACATTCTTTATTCTTTATGCATATACATGTGTTAGTATTAGATTAGTTACACTATCATTCTTTATTCTTTGTGGATATATTTTTGTTAGTATTAGTTTAGTTACACTATCATTGTTCATATTGTGCATAAGAAGATTTCACATATTTCCTCAAGCCTAAGTTTTTGAAAAAGGATTTTTGGAAACCACATTTTAACAAATATATATAAGAAACTATTCAACCCCCCCTTCTAGTTTCTACAATTGGTATCAGAGCGTGGTTGCTCAAGAATTTTTAAAGTATATTGTATTTTAAAAGTTGAATCGATCTATGGATTCCAACAAGTACCTAGAAGGGCAATCTATGCAAAGACCACCACTTTTTGAAACCGATAGTTTTATTTATTGGAAAAATAGATTTGAAACTTATGTGAAATCAAAAGATTTAGATCTTTGGCATGTTATTACCAATGGTGATTTTTTACCCTTTCAATTTAATGAAGTTTCTAAAACAAAAGAATTGGTCACTTTTGACAAAGCTAATGACGATACTCAAAAGAAACTTTCAAAAAATAATGAGGCTAAAATGGTGATTTATTTGCCTAAGAAAGAGTATGAAAGAATTTTTATGTGTGAAACCGCTAAAGATATTTGGAACACTCTTTTAGTAACCCACCAAGGTAATAGCCAAGTCAAAGAAAGCAAAATCGATCTTCTTGTCCAACAATATGAACAATTTGTCATCTTAGAAGATGAAACTATTGATAGTGCATTTGCTAGGTTTAACACCATTATTACTAGTCTAAAAGCACTTGATGAAGGTTTTTCTAGCAAGAACAATGTTAGGAAGTTTCTAAGGGCTTTACATCCAAAGTGGAGAGCAAAAGTCACGGCGATTAAAGAATCGAAAGATCTCTCAACTTTATCACTCGATGAACTCATAGGCAACTTGAAGGTTCATGAGATGATAATTTTGAAGGACTCGGAATTAGTCAAAACCAAGAGTGAAAGAAAATCTCTTGCACTTAAAGCCAAGAAGGCACAAAGTGACCATGATAGTTCCTCGGAAAGCGATGACGAGGAGTATGAATTGGCGGTGAGAGATTTCAAGAAGTTCTTCAAGAGACGAGGTCAACACGTTAGGCAACCCATCAATGACAAGAAACCATTCTCAAAGAATCGGTTTGCCAAGAACGAAAAAGGTGATAGGAGTTGCTTTAGATGTGGTGATCCAAATCACTTCATTGGTGATTGTCCAAGGCCCGCTCGTGATAAGAACCACATGGCGTTTGTTAGTGGTGCTTGGAGCGATAGCGGTGAAGATGATGATGACAACCCCAAAGAGGAGAAATGTCTAATGGCTCACACTTCTAAAGAGGTACATTCCGAAACCGAATATTATAGCAATGATAGTTCCACTTGTGATGATATTTAATTTGAAGGCAAATATGATAGTTTACAAAACTTAGTCTTAAATTCATAGAAAAGAATTAAACCTTAAAAACAACCAAAACTAAGCTTGAAAATGAGATCAATGAACTTAGGGAGAAATTGGCTAAACTTGAGAAAAATAAAGAGGTTGATTTAAGTTGCTTAAGTTGTGAGAAACTTAGATTAGAAAATGAAGATCTCAAGATCACCTCCATTAAATTGGAAAAGTTCATGAAAGGAACTAGTGCTCTTGATGATATGTTAAACAAACAAGTTCATTCTAAGGAAAGACTTGGTCTAGGTTTTAACTCAAATGAAGCCTCAACTAGTGAACCAAAACAAGTCAGGTTTTCACAAAAAACGCCCACTGTACGCGGTTCCAAATTGTATGGCGCGGTTCCTTATCACTATGGAACCGCCACCATAGATAAGGTACCGCGGGCAGAGGATGATTTTGGTGAAAATCCTGAACTTTCTGAAAAGTTTAAGTTAGATGAAAAACTAAAGCATCTTACTGTTAATAAGGTAAAATTACCCATACTTGACGACAATGCTATTGGTAAGTTCTACAAGCCATTAAGTAAACCTCTCATGGGAAATAGAAGTTTATCTAGACTATCCTCTACTACACCTAGAGTACGGAATGAGTCTAAGCCTAGAAGTAGAACGACAACGCCTAGAAGAGATAATCAAAACAATTCACGATCTAGAAGTAAAACTCCAACACCTAGAAGGAATAATCATAACTCTAAACCTAGATCAAATACACCTAGGAGAAATAATGAACAACAAAATGGTTACATGAATTACTACCCTCCTCCATTTTGTTCTCCATGGGGAACCACTTCTTCATTCATGCATCCCAACCAAATGCAAGGGATGTTTGGAACTAACAATTTTGGACCCATGAGATATTGGGGACCAAATGTTTGATCTTGTGTGTTGTTACCTAGATATGATTGGGAATTGATTTGGAGCCCGATGAGTGGATTAAGGATAGTGGATATTCTAAACACATGACGGGTAATCGAAGTTTTTTCTCGCATTACAAAGCATATGATGGAGGTAACGTCACATTCACTAGTAGTCTACGTGGTAATATCATTGGCAAAGGTACGGTTTCTCTTGAATCCATGACCATTGAAAATGTTGAGCACGTAGATAACTTAGGATTTAACCTTTTAAGTATAGGTCAAATTTGTGATAATAAGTGTAAGGTCATCTTTTCAGAACATGACAGTTAAATCGTAAAAGATGGAAAAGTCATTGGAAAAGGTGTTAGAAAGCATGGGCTTTATGTCATGAAGGTTAATAAGAAGTCAAAAGACAACATATGTCTTGCGACTATAGATGATAGTTCTACTATTTGGCATAGGAGATTAGGTCACGCTAATATGCGTTTAATTCAATCTTTAGTCTCTAAGGAGTTGGTAAGACACCTCCCCAAGATTAAGTTTGATAGTCACTTTTGTGATTCTTGCAAAGTTGGAAAGCAAGTTCAATCAAGTCACAAAGCCAAGAATTTGGTTTCGACCTCTCGGTGCTTAGAGCTCCTACATATGGATCTTTTTGGACCTTCCGCCATACGGAGTTATGGAGGTAACCTTTATACCCTAGTTATAGTTGATGACTATTCTAGATTCACTTGGACTAGATTTTTGGCATCTAAGAATGAAGCTTTCGATCACTTCGAAATCTTTAGTCGAAGAATTCAAAATCAACTAGGATGTTCAATTGTTTCTATTAGGACGGATCATGGTAGGGAATTTGATAATGAAGTGCAATTTGGTGCCTTTTGTGAAGCTCATGGTATTACCCATAACTTCTCGGCTCCTCGCACTCCACAATCAAATGGGGTAGTTGAAAGGAAGAATAGGACTCTCCAAGAGATGAGTAGGACGATGTTAAACGAGAAATCTTTGTGTCAAAAGTTTTGGTGCAATGCCGTGGACACATCGACTTATATTCTCAATCGAATTCTTATTCGACCTTTCCTAGAAAAGACCCCCTATGAGATTCTTAAAGGTAAGAAACCCTCATTAGAATACTTTAGGGTGTTTGGAAGCAAGTGCTTTATCCTCAACACCAAAGACTACCTTACCAAGTTTGACCCAAAGTCTTACGAAGGTATCCTTTTAGGTTATTCCCAAACTAGTAAAGCCTACATATTCCTAAATAGAACCACGGGGGTTATTGAAGAATCACTCAACGTAACCTTTGATGAAACCCCTCCTTCGCCCAAGACACCACCATTGGTTGATGATGACTTGGATGAATTAGAAGTAGTTAAAGCCAAAGAGGTTAGAAAAATAGGAGTTGAAGACCTTAGTGTTGAAAAGGAAGTAAACATTAAGGAGTCTAAGGATCATACTCTCAATAATGTCATTGGTGACTTAAATCAAAGGACCCTAAGATCTCATGTTCAAAACCAAATCAACTTCTTTTGTTTCGTCTCCTTGATTGAACCAAAGAATGTTAAAGAAGCTTTGTCGGACGAGAGTTGGGTCATTGCGATGCAAGAAGAATTGAACCAATTCGTTTCCAATGACGTTTGGGAACTTGTTCCTCTACCTAGAAGTTCTACCATTATAGGAACCAAATGGGTATATAGGAATAAGTTAGATGAAAATGGTGTTGTGTCTCGTAACAAAGCTAGACTTGTAGCACAAGGCTATAATCAACAAGAAGGGATTGATTATGACGAGACATATGCACCGGTAGCTAGATTAGAATCAATTAGAATCCTTTTAGCCTACGCTTGTGCCTTAGATTTTAAGCTTCAACAAATTGATGTAAAGAGTGCATTTCTTAACGGTTTGATCAATGAGGAGGTATATGTGGCTCAACCTCCCGGCTTCATTGATTTTGAGAAACCGGACCATGTTTACAAGCTTAAGAAAGCACTTTATGGACTCAAACAAGCACCCAAAGCTTGGTATGATAGACTTAAAGCGTTTCTTGTTAAACATGAGTATACCATGGGAATGGTAGACAATACACTCTTTACAAAGAAGAAAGGTCCTCACCTCATGATCGTACAAATATATGTTGATGACATTATATTTGGCTCAACTTGTCAAGAATTATGTGATGACTTTGCCAAAATCATGCATGATGAGTTTGAAATGAGTATGATGGGAGAACTTAACTTCTTTTTAGGACTCCAAATTAAACAAATGGACGATGGTATTTTCTTTAGTCAATCTAAGTACGCTAAAGAAATGCTAAAGAAATTTGGATTAGAAGAATCTAGACCAATGAAGACCCCTATGGCCTCGGATACTAAACTCACCGTAGATGATGATTGTGAGTCGGTAGACAACACCAAATATAGAGGTATGACTGGTAGTTTGTTGTACCTAACGGCAAGTCGACCGGATATCATGTTTAGTGTTTGCCTTTGTACTCGCTTCCAAGAGGCTCCCAAAACCTCTCACCTTGAAGCGGTTAAGCGTATCTTCCGATACATTAAAGGCACTATACATTTAGGATTATGGTATCCTAAAGGGACCGGCGTAGAAACCATTGTCTACGCGGACTCGGATCATGCGGGAGACTATGTGGACCGGAAAAGCACTAGTGGAGTTTGTACCTTCATGGGTTGTTGTTTAACTTCTTGGTTCTCTAAGAAACAAACCGCTCTTGTAATATCCACCACGGAATCCGAGTATGTGAGTGCCGGAAAAGCATGCCAACAAGCTCTATGGATGAAGCAAGCGCTTGTTGATTACGGGATTTCTCTTGATGATGTTCCCATCATGTGCGATAATAAAGGCACTATAGACCTAAGCAAGAATCCCGTGCAACATTCGCGAACCAAACACATAGAAATTAGACACCATTTCCTTAGGGATAATGTTCAAAAGGGGAACATTTCTATTAAAAGGGTGCCCTCCGAGGACAACTTAGCCGCTATCTTCACTAAGCCACTTAAGAGGGAACCTTTTAATTACTTGCGTCTAGGTCTAGGATTAATGGAAAATCTTCCTTGATTTCCTTCTTTTTATAGTTTATCACTTTGAGTCTTTGAGTCTTTTAAACTCCTTTTGAAAAATCTTCTCCTATCCTTTTCAAAATTCTCAAAGTCTCTTTCGAAAATGGTTGAGAAATTCGTTTGACATTGTTAATTCAATCTCAAAACGATTTTTCATAGATTCTCGCTATTAATCTAGAGCTTACATAATTCATATGTATGATTCTCTCAAACATAGCAAGAACAAGATAGAATCATGGAGGATCATTGTGTCATGACTTAAGGTCTTGTCTTACACACCTCCTACATCGATTTTTTTAATCCATGTATTTTGGTCAAATCTCTATTTGGTAAGTTTGCATATGTTTTCTTTGTCTATCTTTGCTTTTAAGCATATCCCTATGATAAGTTAGACTAGAAAAATAAGATTTGCTGAAAAATCTTCCTCCAAACACCAAACCCTGCTTCTGCAGGCGGTTCCATATGTGAACCGCGGTACCTTATTGATAAGGTACCGCCACCCTAGATAAGGAACCGCCTACAGTGCCTTCCTTTTTCGGGTTTTTGTCTGAAACTCCAGATTTTCTCCAACATTTTTGAGAATCTTTGTTTCAAAACTTTGACCACCCCAAAAATACCCTAAGCCTTCCCTATTTAAACCATAAGCATTTTGCATTACTTCACATCCAAAATGTCTTATTCTCCCAATGAAAGCCTTGAATCTCCTCCATTTTCTCCAATTGCTTTCAATCCAAACCCACCCAAGAACACTCTTAATCACATGTTTCCTACCAAGAATGTTGATTGTGGAACATCTTTTCTTCCACCACCACCCTTTAGTGTTCTTCCTCCTTCTCATGATAATGTCATGCATCATGGAACATATTTTCAATGTTGTCAATATCAACACCTTGCTATGGCACACATCTATGAGGAGTTGAGCTACATCAAGAGTCTCTTAATCAAGCCTTCTCTTCACTTTGATTATGAGATCTCCAACAAGCCACCACCACCACCCTCCGCTATTACCTTGTCTTACATATAAGCATTGGTTGCTTATCCACAAGACACCAAATTCAAGCAAATCTTAGAATTCTAGAATAACTAGGATAAGATTTATGCTTTTGGCTTGTTCCTTTTTCCATACTTCTTTGTATGATGTCCTTTTAGTAACCTATCTTGTATCTTTGTCTTTGTGTTTTCTTCTCTTTTATTTTTTTATGTGACCTATTGCTATATATTGTTGGTTGTTTCTTTTGTTCAACTAACCCTTCTATGTAGCTTGTCACCATATCTCGATTCCTCGGTGCCCCAAGCTAGGGGGAGTAAGCACCAACGGGGAGTCTTTGCGAAGTCCGTTTCTTCAAACACCGACTTGTGCAACCTTTTTGCTTCGACAAAGGGGGAGAAATGAATAAACTCGTCTTCGAAAATCTTGTTTTTGTGTGATTGAGTTTATGTATTGTCGGAATCAAAAAGGGGGAGATTGTTAATGCAATAAATGCCTAAAAACGTTACTTGCATTTTTCGGTGTCGCCTTGTTTTGATTACGACAATATGTAAAAACAAGCATTTACGAAAACAACGAAAAACGAATTCTTGAGTTCAAGTATTTTTCATTTTACCCATTTTCACTTAAGGTATGGATAAACAAGTACTAACCTTAATCAAGTGATCAAGTGATTTAATCTTTTCTTAAAACTCACTTTTTATTTAGTGTGACAAGTTTTTATTAAACTTTCTTTTTAAGAAAATGTTTTATTAAATTAATTATTTGAAATTTGAAAATGGCATATTCTTATTTGGTTAAGAATATCCTTTCAGGATATTTTTTATATCCAGATAAGACCTCCACCACTAAAGGACAAAAAGGAGCGGAGTCTAGTCCGGCGGTACCTTAGCACCTAGGCGGTACCTTATCGATAAGGTACCGCGGGCTAAGATAAGGTACCGCGGGCAGAACTAGCCGTTGGCTCATTTGTCCTATAAATAGTGGACCATTCTCAGCTTTTCATCTCACCTCTTTTGCACATTTATTTCCAGATTCAAACCCCTTCTTTAATCACTCAAATCTTTGATCATTTGTTTGATTATTACTTGTTTAAGAAGTGAATCTTGTTCTTCCATCCCTTCCTCTCAAAGTGCAAAGAGAAGAACACTATCCTTGTGAAGTGTTGAGTCCACCATCAAAGATCCACTGAAGATCTAATTTTATACATTTATAGTTGTGTCATAGTTGTGAAGATCCAAGTAGTTGTGTCTATTTGGAAGTTGTGTATGTACTAAGTATAGTTGTGTAGATTGGTCCTAGCTACGATTAGGGCTCGACTTTTAGCTTAGAGTCAGAAATTGGTTAAGCGACGTGTACGGTTTTCTCCACCATAAGGAGCTTGTTGTGTAGTGAACTCTCGAGTAAGGAGTACTCGAGGAGTGGAGTAGGAACGAGGAGTGAGCTTTGTTTCCGAACCACTATAAATCCTTGGTGTTCGGTTTGATCTTTCTTTACCCTTAACTCTTTACATTCTTTATTCTTTATGCATATACATGTGTTAGTATTAGATTAGTTACACTATCATTCTTTATTCTTTGTGGATATATTTTTGTTAGTATTAGTTTAGTTACACTATCATTGTTCATATTGTACATAAGAAGATTTCACATATTTCCTCAAGCCTAAGTTTTTGAAAAAGGATTTTTGGAAACCACATTTTAACAAGTAAATATAAGAAACTATTCAACCCCCCCTTCTAGTTTCTACAATTTCCTCTCGAGACTCTCGATGTTGTGAATTCTAAAGACACCACCCCATGGTTTGCCGACATTGCAAATTACCATGCGGGCAATTTCATAATCAAGGGTATGACGACACAACAAAAGCGGAAATTCTTTCGTGACGTCAAGTTCTATTTTTGGGACGACCCTTATCTCATTCGGGTTTGTGCGGATCAACTCGTTCGACGTTGTGTTTTTGGTGCCGAAGCTTCTAATATCCTTAGAGCTTGTCACGAGGGACCCACAGGTGGTCACCATGGTGCTAATCTCACAGCTAAGAAAGTGTTCGATGCCGACTTCTTTTGGCCTTCTATCTATCGTGATGCACACGCAACACACGCACTTGTGAATTCGTGTGATTCGTGCCAACGTCAAGGAAAATCGTCTCAACGTGATGAAATGCCGCAAAACATAATTCAAGTGTGTGAGATTTTTGACATTTGGGGCATAGACTTTATGGGGCCGTTCCCATCGTCTCATGGTAACAAGTATATCCTCGTCGCGGTGGATTACCTTTCTAAGTGGGTGGAAGTGATATGAGCTTAAACTCATATCCTTTTATCAACAAATAACCCTAAAACATGAAGCAAAATACCAATTTATTTGGCAAAAACAGTGTTATGTGGTATGTTTGTGTTTGTGTACACTTGTGTAGGTAAAAAGATACATTTCCAAGCAAACAAGGAAAAATCAAGCTCAAATGGATGAAAAAGACAAAGAAGGATCAAAAGTGACAAGACTTTGAAGTACAAGGACCTATCTTAACAAGTTATCAAAGTTGAAGGACTAAAGTGCAAATATTGTAAAAAGTCAAGATTCAAGTCAAACTTGGTCAACTCTCAAGTCAACTCAGTCAAAGGACCATTTTGTTCAAAGAATCAAAGTTGAAGGACCAAATATGTCAAAAGAATGAAGATTCTAGCTTAAAACAATAATCTGCCAAGTACAAGGACTTGTTCTGCCAACTTTTGAAAGATATTCAAGTTTGATCCATGTGACAAGAAATTCAGCCAATGAGAAGAAAGGAAACCAAAGCACACGGATTGAATATTAAATATCCACTCAGCCGCATGCATTTATTACCCAATCCCAACAGTTCAATCCGTGTGAAGTTTTTTCAGCCAATTAAACACTGACACGTGGCATCTTCTTCAAGAAAAAAAATTGCCAGGATCGCGTTTTAGCTACAAGCAATTTCATGGAAAGTTTTCAACATCAAACTTGATCGTTTTGAAGAGATAAACACAATGGTGCAAATCAATTACCATGAAATCAATCAATACAGAAAAGCCCAATTCCTTGTTCATACCTTCAAAAGCAATGTGCAGAATTTTACACGTGGCAAGCTGGGATTGGTTCTGACACGTCACCAACCCCAACAAACTCTTCCTTCATGTCTATAAATAGCTGGATTAGACTTCATTTTTCACTTGTAGCTTAAATTTGTAAAAACACATAGTTCTCCATTTCCTTTCCTTTTTCCTTCAATTTTACCCTAGCTACTCAAGAGTCTGACAAACTGATGTAGGTTTTTCGTACACGTTTTAGGAAAAACGCGTATGAGTGGCAAGTATTAAGTTATACGCTTTAGGAAAAACGTAAAACCGAATAAATGCGGGTTCGTTCTCGAAGGAGGTGTGTGGATTAATGTGCCAATATATAAAATAACAATGTTTGGATTAGTGACGTTTTTGGTTTAAGAGAGAAAAATTAAAGACGAGCTACGACTACGATTTATACTACGACGTAATGACGTAAAACGCGAACGTAAATACGTAAAACGTGACAAAATTAAAAATAAAACCTAAAAATTAATTAAAATATTAAACTAAGTCTTAAATAATATAAATAAGAATAAAAATCCAACAAATATATTTTAAAACCTTTTATTAATTAAATATTCAATTTTTAATGCTAATTAAAGCCCAAAAATTAAATATAATTAACAAAATGCCCAAAATATTAATTTATTGAACTAATAACCAACTTATATTATTTAAAGACTAAAAACTATTTTTCCTAAATTTTTAAAACTATTTTTCTATTTTTTAATGACTTAAAACTATTTTTAAATTAAAATAATCCTAGAAAATAATAAAATAATGCCTAAATTAATTTAACAATTTTAAAAATCCTAAATTACCCTAATGAACAGTAGAAAATTGAAAAAGTTTTAAAAATGTAAATTTTTTTACTAAAAGACAAAACTAGTTAATATTTAAACCCTAATTAAACTAATTTAATTATAAAAAATAATTAAAAAGGTGAACAGTGACTAATTTTAAAACCAAAATTCTTAAACTAATTTTCTTAATCTATAAAAAATTTTAAAACAGAAAAATATGACTTTTTTACACTAAATGACAAAAACAGTATTTAAAAAGTTAATTAAAATAGCCAATTAATCTAGAAAATATCAAATGAACAGTAATATAAAAACTAATTAGACTGAAAAATTAAAAATTAAAAAAGAAAAATATAGAAACAAAAATATTAAATCTGATAGTGACACTTCCCTTGTTTCTGTCTTTTTGTGTAGCAGTGGCTACAGCAAAGCTATCAGTGGGAAAGGAGTTCCCACTGATAGTGTAAAAAACGGGTCTGAGCCTTTTGAGGCTTGGATCTTGCTTATTTCTTGGAATATTTTGGAAACAAGGGCACCCCCACACTCATGGAAGTGTGGGGAGTCAGTTTAAACTCAAAAACACCAAAGTTCAATATAAATTTAGCACAAAAAACATGCAAAATCAGTTACTGTATGCTAGGGGGGGCTGTGAACAGTGACTGAACTAGTAGGTCTTAGGACGAATTTCAAAGCTCAACTACTTGCACACTACTCAACTGAATCACATAAAAACTAGATGAAACCCTATATTGATCTAAACCCTAGCAGATTACAAAGATGATTGGGCAATATAAGGTAAAACAAGGCACAATTGATGCTACTTCTGATTTAATGCTATACTACCAAGAATGAGCATGCAATCCTATTTAAACCTTTACCAACTGAAAACAAAACACTTATAAAGCACATAACTACTAAAATGAGTGTGTTGAAACTGGGTTCAAGCCAAAACCTTGTCAAACTCTGGCCCTAAACTCTATTCCCAAACACCCTTTTAAAATTAGAAAACTAAAATTAACAAATGAACACCTAACAAATCTTGATAACACTAACTGAAACCTATCTAAACAGGCAAATTATAGCTAAATAAGCAAGATTTAATGATCATACAAACACAAAAACAAATTTCATGCAAAAATCACAACAAGCACATAGAAAATGTAAAAATTGAAAACAGGGTTCAAGCCAATGATACCTTGGGCTGAGGCCATCTGCTATGCTTTTTAAACAGATTCTAGGGGCTTATGATGAGCTTTTGGACAGCTTTGATGTAGAGAAATGCTAGGTGGGGACTACAACAGTCCCAAACACCCCAATATGTCTTCAATCTTGAAAAATGGGATGGAAATGGTGGAAACTTGTATCCTGCCAAGAATAAGCAAACACAAACAGGTGACTGATAACAAAAGCAATAAGCTAATAAGCTAGCTTATTGATTAAGCTAGTTATGGCTTTTTGCTTAAATAAAAAAACTTGAAAAATGGATTTTAATTGAAACCTTTTGAAAGCAATAAACTTGAAAACTCTTGATACCAATCTAACAACACAAACATGAATCACTCCAACAAAGGTCCACTTTCACTTCACTTTGTGGACTGTTCAACCAGAAAAGAAAACTTTTTCAAAGAACTTGAAACGGATTACTTTATAAAACTTACTCTACAATGGTGAATGATGACGTATAGTCCCCAGCCGGGTCATTAACCCGGCCCAAGGGTACTACCCGTATCCGGCCCATTATGTATGGGTGGGATAATGTCAGTCAGGTTTGTGGGCCTGAGTGAACAGTAACCGCGCACACGTGTGCGGCCCACGGCCCGGTACGGCCGATACGGCCGACATAGGGTTAGACAGAATAATATCCTGTCTAGGGATATCTTTACCCCAATAAGAGAGGATATTCACTACCAGAATTAGAAGATTACAATCATCCTAATTCTGGTGTTTATCTTTTCCTTGGGGCCGAAGGATCAGTGAAAGCCCACTAGGGTTTCACTGCCTATAAAAGGAACCCCCAAGGGTTCCACAAAGGTATCACAATTCTCTCTAAACTCACATATAACTCTAAATCGATTACTTACTCTCACGCCGGAGTCTAATCGTGGGAAACCTTCCCACGGTAAGCCTAACGCGTGTTGTTTAGTATGCAGGATCCCAACCAGAAGATTCACTTGGTGCAGGAACTGGTACCCAGCCAACCCGAATTAAGCCTAATTCGGGTCTAACAAGGATCAACCAACTTTTGCATCAACAAGTTGGCGCCATCCGTGGGACCTTAACACTAAGCTAGAACAAAACCTCATCTCGATTGTTTCAATGACGAAGGGGCATCCGCCAGTTAACCCCAGGAACGTGAATCCTGGGAATCGGAAGCCCTCAGGGGAAGGGATTCTTATTCCCAACCAATCACCTAGCCGCCTCGCAGGCGGTCCAGGTAACCGTAGCGGTCTTCAGTCCGCAGGGGTGACGAGCACGATCTCGGTGACACCCCCGCCCACTTCAACCCTGGACAACCCCGATCCGGGAAGTGCACCAGCCCCTCCTAACAAGGAGCCACGTAGACCCTTAATGGAGGAAGAAGTGGAAGCTCAACCACTCAGCGAGGACGAGCTCACTCGAGTTCTCACTCAGAATTTTGAAAGGATCGTCCCAGGGATCGCATCAAGATTGAGCCTGGGGAGGAACCTCCAAGCCCGACTCAACTTTGGCGACAGTGGACCATCCACTCCTTCCCGAAATCGGAGAAAAAGGAGGACTCAGCCTCGGGAGCAGGGAACCTTTGAGGAAGACCCTCAACCCCGGAATGTGTTTGAACGCATAGGGGATCGCATCATGCAAGAATTAACGCAACCTCAAGATGGGGAAAGGTCGGATGGATCACCCGAGCGGCCAGACCGAGAGCTGACCAGAACCACACGCCGCCCAAGTGTGTGGGATAGGATGAACACAGGAAGGAAGGCTCCTGGCTCATCTCAAAAAAGTGGTCCCTACTCAAAAGGCGGGGCACCACCGCCGTCCCCAGATCCGTCTGGGGAGGACTCAGATGACCATCCGCCCAAACGCCGCCGGCCAAGGCGCACGCCACCACCACCAAGCAATGATGAGTATTATGGTGGCCCCTACTATAGGGATACAGAAGCAGAGGACCTCTCGCGTCCGTGGTGTGAACCATGGGATGACCCTAGGCTCACACGGCCATGGGCTGATCCTAGGGAAGATCCGTTTACCCTTCGCATACGGAACTACTCTGAGGACACCAAACGTCGCATGCCGGCATGTATCAAGACGTATGATGGGTCCGGTGATCCTGTCGATCACCTCAAAATATTTGATACTCAGGCTAAAATTGAGCGATGGCCCATGCCCATATGGTGCCAAATGTTCAATTCGACCTTAATTGGTAACGCTCGTGACTGGTTCGAGGCACTCCCCCCACGGAGCATTGATAGTTTCACGGAACTACGCACTGCGTTCGAAAACAATTATACTCAGAGGAAGAAGTATAATAGGGATCCGGTTTCATTGGCAACCGTTAAGCAACGGCCGGGGGAGTCCACAGAAGCCTTCACTGAGCGCTTCAATGATGAGTGCACACGCACGAGAACCATGCCAGAGCTCCTGAAAATCTCGGACTACATGCACGCCATAACAGACAGAGAACTGATCAGGCGTCTCAACGACAAGCGTCCAGAAAGATATGATGACCTCATGGAGAGAGTGAGGAATTTCATAGAGGGAGAGACAGCGGTGGCCGCAGCCTACCCATCCCGAGGAAATGGGTACCGCTCAAATGACCAGTCCCGGAGACAGTCGGGTAGTCAAGGCAACCAGAACAATAACAAGGGCTCGGACTATAAGAGCCAGAGCAAAGGCGGACGGTCAGACGACAAGTTCACCCCCCTAAAGATGTCCTACCGGGAGATCTTGTTGACTGAAGGGGCGAATTTTCCAAGGCCTCCCCCAATGACCACACCCCCGGAACGTCGGCAGGGAAGTCGCTTCTGCGAATTCCATAATGACAAAGGACACGGCACCGAGGAGTGTATCCAGCTGAAGAAGCATATTGAGTCGCTAATCAAATCAGGCAAGCTTAAGCACCTGGTTAAGGATTGGAAAGACGGAAAGGACAACAACAAGAAGTATGATAAGAAGGACCCCCAAAAAGACAAGCCTTCTACCATATACATGATCCAATCCAGACAGCGCCACACGAGACAGAAAATTGGCCAAAAATTTTCCCGCGGCAAGGAAATCTCATTCCCTCTCATCACAGCAAGTGACGTGGTTGATGCGCCTCTCACTATTGAGATAAGCATTGGAACGCACAATGTCCGCCGCATGTATGTGGATGGAGGATCGTCAGCAGAGGTATTATATGAACACTGCTTTGTGCAGTTATGCCCAGAAATAAGAAGCCAATTAGTACCGGCCACGTCGCCGCTTACTGGCTTTAGTGGAGATACTATCTGGCCAATAGGGCAGTTGCGTCTGCTTGTCACCATTGGGAATGAGGAACATTCCACTACAACGTGGATGAACTTCATGGTAATACGTTCACATTCCCCTTATAATGGAATCATAGGCCGACCAGGCATTTTGGCTATCCGAGCAGTACCCTCTACGGCACACGGAATGATTAAGTTCCCAGTTGATGGGGGAATCGTTACTATTTATAATACAGTCGTGCCGACATCCGAGTGTCACACCGTGACAACACCGGCACCACCTGTACCACCCAAGGATGGGGCACCACCACCCAATTGGAAGGTGGCCATTCACCCTGACTACCCGGAACAGGAGGTATCCATAGGAGGGGCTCTCTCAGATAGCGGCAAAAGGGCCATGTGTGCACTTTTAAGTGCAAATCTGGACATATTCGCATGGGAGCCAAAACATATGACGGGTGTGCCACGTACGATAGCAGAGCATAAGCTCCAGATCCGCCAAGGGTACCAACCCATCAAGCAAAAGAAGCGCGGCCAGGCGCCCGAAAGAAGCAAAGTTATATTGGAGGAAGTGCGGAAACTGGTGGATGCAGGCATTATGCGCGAGGTATACTACCACGAGTGGTTATCCAATCCAGTCATGGTCAAGAAACATGACGGAAGTTGGCGCATGTGCGTGGATTTCACGGACCTGAACAAGGCCTGCCCACAAGACTGTTACCCGCTTCCAGAAATTGACTGGAAAGTAGAATCTTTGTGTGGATATCCTTTCAAATGCTTCTTGGATGCATATAAAGGGTATCACCAAATCCAGATGGCGGAGGAGGATGAAGAAAAAACTGCGTTCCACACAAGCCAGGGCGTATATTGCTATACGAAAATGCCGTTTGGATTAAAGAACGCCGGCGCTACGTATCAGCGGTTGGTGGATAAAGCTTTCGAATCACAAATAGGACGCAACTTGGAGGTATATGTTGATGACTTGGTGATAAAAAGCCACACGGAGGAGGCACTCCTCCGGGATGTCCAGGAGACATTCGACACGCTGAGAAGGATTAATATGAAGTTAAATCCAAAGAAATGTACGTTTGGTGCAACAGAAGGAATGTTCTTGGGATATTTGATTGACCCAAACGGCATCAAACCTTGTCCAGAGAAGACGGACGCAGTGATACGGCTACCGTCCCCGCAGACACGGAAGGAGGTGCAATCCCTGAATGGGAAGTTAGCCGGACTAAATAGATTTCTATCCAAATCCGCAGAGAAGTCACTGCCCTTATTTAAGACACTGAAGAAGTGTATTAGAAAGGGAGACTTCCGTTGGACGAAGGAAGCTGAGGAAGCCTTTGGCCAACTCAAGCAGCACCTCGCATCTCTCCCCATGTTGGTAGCTCCCCGCCCAAAGGAGGAGCTTGTTATGTATCTCTCGGCTACCCATGGCGCAATAAGCGCGGTACTGATGACGGACAGAGACACAATACAGACCCCGGTCTACTTTATAAGTAGAACATTACAAGGAGCGGAGCTGAACTATTCCCCCATGGAAAAATTGGTACTAGCACTAGTATTTGCTACAAAGAGGCTGCGCCGGTACTTTCAGGCGCACCCGATTGTCGTGATTACGGATCAGCCAATCAAGCAGGTTATATCTAGACCAGACGTGGCAGGGAGACTAGAAAAGTGGAGCATCCTACTGGGGGGGCATAATATATCTTACAGACCAAGGACGGCTGTTAAAGGCCAGATCTTGGCAGATTTCCTGATCGAGAAGCCGGATGAGGAAGAACCAATCATTAAGCAAGAGGAGGCCCTATCGGAACCTTGGGTGCTATTCACGGACGGATCCTCATGCACAGACGGATCCGGGGCAGGCCTCATCCTTACAAACCCAGAAGGTATGGAATTCACGTACGCCCTCCGTTTTGAGTTCACGGCCACCAACAACGAAGCGGAATATGAAGCATTAATTGCGGGTTTAAAAATCGCCGCTAGAATGGGAGTTCGCAACCTTGAGGCCTACGTGGACTCACGGCTTGTCGCGAACCATATTCTAGGTGGGTATGTGGCTAAGGAGGACAACATGGTCAGGTATTTGGAAAAAGTCAAGACGTTAATCGCAACTTTCAGTAAGTTTTCCATCAAGCAGGTACCAAGGGGCGAGAACAAGAAAGCGGACGCCCTCAGTAAAATCGCGTCCACAAGCTTCGCTCACTTGTCTAAACAGGTTTTGGTGGAAATACTCAAAGAAAAGTCTATTACGGAAGGGGAAGTGACTGCTATAGTTGAAGAAGAGGGACCTACGTGGATGACCCCAATCATCAACTATCTGGCTAGTGGAACACTCCCAGACGAGGAAAAAGCAGCAAGGCGCGTTAAAAGGAAGTCACAATATTTCGAACTCCGGGAAGGCATCCTTTATAAGCGCTCTTTCTTGCAGCCGTGGCTGCGGTGTGTTGGACCACACCAGGCGGCCTATGTGATTAGTGACATACACGAAGGATTGTGCGGCATGCATGCAGGTCCACGATCCGTGGTAGCTCGAGCCTTACGAACAGGATACTATTGGCCCACTATGCACAGAGACGCGCGCGACATGATTCGCAGATGCAATGATTGCCAAGTGCATAGGCCAGTACCGCGGCACCCACAGCAGGAGCTTACACCTATCACGTCCCCATGGCCATTCTACAAGTGGGGAATTGACATCGCAGGACCATTTCCTGTAGCTGCGGGAGGGGTTAAATTCTTGATTGTTGCAATGGATTACTTTACACGATGGATAGAAGCCAAGGCAGTAAAGTCTATCACGGGTAAGCAGGTCAAGAAGTTTGTGTGGGAACACATTGTATGCCGTTTCGGTCTACCTGGAGAAATTATATCAGACAACGGCAAACAGTTCACGGATAACCCATTCAAAGACTGGTGTGCATCATTGAACATCAAGCGGCGCTTCGCGTCTGTCAAGCATCCACAAACGAACAGCCTTGTCGAACGAGCAAATAGGAGCTTGGGGAATGGGATCAAGGCGCGGCTGGATGAACGACAGGGCAAATGGGTCGAGGAATTGTCGCATGTGCTATGGGCACATAGAACCATGATAAAAACAGCCAACGGAGATACTCCGTTTGCATTGGCTTACGGCACTGAGGCCGTTATACCAGCAGAAATAGGGATGCCTACCATCCGCACGGCGGAGGTTAATGCCGTCACAAATGATGAACAGCTGCGAATCAACCTAGATCTGTTGGAGGAAAAAAGGGAATTAGCAGCCATCAATGAAGCTAAGTCCAAGGCTAAGATGAAGGCTTATTACGATGCCAAGGTCAAAGGTGTTTCTTTTCGACCGGGAGACTATGTCTATCGTGCTAACGAAGCAAGTCGCGTGGAAAATACAGGAAAACTGGGCCCTAAATGGGAAGGACCGTACGAAGTCACTGAAGCCTTGGGACGAGGCGCGTACAAGCTACGCGATATGGATGGCCGCGACCTAGAGCGCACATGGAACATCGCCAATCTAAAAAGGTGCTATCTTTGAAAGCTACGGCTCCCGCATGGATACTTTGCTATAGGTGGTCTTAATAAAGAACCATGCGGGTTATTTGTCTTATTTGTTTTTTCTTATGTTTGTTTAAGTTTCCTTTATGGACTTTTTTAGGACTTGTCATCATTGTTCAAACAAAAAATGTAAATGTTCTAATAAAATGCCGTGGTGCCTAGCTAGCTCCACGGCCTGTTTCGTGCAAATTATTGTCTTCTTTGTTAGATTCTTTGTTAGCCGTATGAATTTTAATTGTGTTATATTATGCCATGTTTCTTTCATATGCATTCTCTCGAAATACCGTACATGTACTATACGCCTCCAGGAGGGGTAAGAGGATTAAGTGAACCTACTAATTCAACTTGCCGCGTAAGAGGGATGCAACCCCAGCCGCACGGATCACGTATCCCTACTAGACACCTTACTCACGAGACGTTGGGGTAAGTTTCATATGCTATAGCCATACCGTGCTCCGCATAATAAAGACGCACGTCGCACGTCTAGTATATTGTAGACTTGAATGTATTTTTCTTTGTGAGTAAGACGTGGTATATCACGCAGTATTAAACTACAATGTGTTTTGAACACAAGCACAAATACACAGGTTTCCAAAAACAAATCAAAATCGCCGTGGTTACCCACGGACTTATATACAAAACATAAAATTGTTAGCCGTGTATATACACGGACGAATCAATACATATTCAGAGGTTACATAACAAGTGTTTGATTGTGGACAAAGAAGCATCCTAAATTGAGGGGAGAAACTTACCCATCTCTGCTTGTTCTTCCACCAGACGCGGCAACCATTCATCACGCTCTCCCCGCTTCTGGGCTTGGGCTGCGGTCCTTTCCAACACCACGTCTAAGGGTTCCTCGTCCAGTACGACCCTGGTTACGTCTTCATATACAGGAAGGGTTAGAGGAAAGTTAGCAGTGAAAGGCATGCTGGGATTGAGCTTCTCCATGATTTCAGTGTTCGGGGCATCTTTGGTGGCCTCTAGCTCATCCAGGAATGGGTAATGCAGATCTTGCATCGCGGCCATGGAGGCAGTCATCTTGCTGGCGGCTTCGGGCTTAAAAAAGGTGTGATGGGCGATGTCCCCACCTTTGGTAATCAGCTCAACAGCCTCAACCATTCCTTCGTGCCGGCCATGGTCGATGCCATCAGATACAAGATTGGCAAATTGTTGTACAAAGGATGGGGCCTCTAGCACCTTCGTCACGGCCAGGCGTGCTCCATGCCCAACCATCCACCTACGGCCCGCAATGGCTGTTAGCAGTTGAGGGCACAGTACGTTGTCACGCTCAGCGGTCAGGGCATCCATCACCAATTCTTTTTGGGCAATTGCCTCTTTCAGCTCTTGGGTGATGGCCCTTTCCTCAGCAAGTTCTGTCTGCATTCTTTCCATGTTTTGGACGGCCAAATGCGCGTCCTTCAGCTTCTGGTTCAGATCATCTACTTGGCTGGCGTAAGAATGGACAGAGGCTTCGGCCGTGGTTACCTATAATGAAAGACGTGTTAGTACATTCATTGTTGACATATATGGGTGGTACGGCACGGACATGTACCTTGGTGTTTGCGGCATCTAATTGAGACTCAAGGTGGACTACTTGCTGATCATGTTCACTCGCACGGGCCGATTGTGTCTTGATTGTTGCCTCAGCATTCGCCAGTTTGGATTGGAGGTCAGCAATCAGGGCTTCATTATCTTCAATCATTTTTTCCCTCCGTCCAACTTTTCTCTTGAGGGATTCGACGTGCCCAAGGGCAGCTTCAAACCTGACTCTCATCGCGGTTCCCATCGCCATTTGATGAACGAGCGTCCCATTATATTCATCAGCCAGATCCGCATGATTTAGTGAGTTTACCTCTTGCACCAAGCTTGGTGGTATGCAGTTGTTAAGGTACTCACGACACTCCTCAGCACTCCTCAATCGCGACGCTGTGGTAATGGTCCATATAGGGTTAAAAGGTTGGGGAACACCGGATGTGGGGAAGTCTTGGGAAAGCAGGGGTGAACCATCTTCAAAAACAGGGCCGGACTTTGTGGGGATCGCAGGATTTTCTTCGACAGCTTTACCTTTCTCCTTATTCACTTGGGTGTCAGAAGGAGGTCCGGCCTCAGCTTGGTTGTCCCTGCGACATAAGTATCATGGAATATCTTAAGTATAAAAAAAAAGAGAAGACATTCTTGCATGTTTGGATGGTTTCTTACATATTTCTTCTTGTTCCTTCGGAAGCAGTTGGGGCAATTTGGGTGACGGGATCGACATGAGTGACCCGGTTAGCCTCGGAACCCTGGGTGGCACTCCCAACGGATTGATACATAGGGTGGTCCTCTCGAAGCTTCTTGCGGGGAGCATTGTGTTCACCAATCTCGGCCGACGCAGTCTCGCCTGCACGGTTCCCTCTCTTCCGGGTTCGCCTAGTGAGGGGCTGTGCTGTGATTTCAGCAATCTCCTCTTCGGCCTCCTCATCTTCGTCCAAGTTAACATGCTGTTGCACTTCATCATCATCATCATCGCCCATTAGTCGGCGAATGGTGGAATCGGTTTCGATGTTGTCTCCTTGTTGTTCTCTATGAGGTGAGGAAGGCCCGGCTCCCCCTTGGTTCATCTGGTCATTACCATCACCATGGTCTCCATGTTCTTCATCAGAATGGGGATCAGGCACGGCTTCCAAGGCAACCGTCACTGGACGGGTGTGCTCCAGGAGGGGCTGTTCATTTTCACGGAGAGGGCGGAGACCTTCCGGCACAAGTTTTGGATCGCCCTGGCGCAACAGTCCAAAGAAGTTCATTTCTGTCCAGCACAACACAAAAGATGTTAGTTGTTATACAAACACATATACATTTTTATGGACGTACGGTTGGTGGGCCTACCTTCACCCTGCCTTCTCCAAAACACAGGATACCTATTGGAGGGACCAAAGTAATTGCGGCTAATTCCTAGCAAGCATAAGAATGCTTCCGGTAGGTTTCTATGGAATCCAGTCCTATTGAGATCTAACTCTTGCAAGTGAAGGGGATTGTATGTACTGGCGTGCGGCTTAGGGTCGTGCGGTAGTCTGGTCCTAATAATGAAATCACCCGGCCATACAACTTCGTCAATGAAAAAATAATGGTCATACCAGTTTTTCAGTGAATCCATCGGTTTGTTGTGTGATTGTGGGCTGTTAAAGGCTCGTTTTTTGAAAGATACCCAACCGTTCACTAAGTTTGGGGTGTAAAACAACCTAAATAACTCTACGGTTGGGGGGATTCTCCTAGCACGGCAAAGGATTTCGAATTGGCTGATTTTACAGGCACCTATGCAGTGGAGCTGACTAATGTGTACATTGTAATATCCTAACAAATCTACGAGAAAGTGGGCGAAAGGAATACGGTAATTTGCCGCATCAAACAGGCGAGTATAGAGTCCTATCTTACCCGCTGGAGCCTCAGTTATGAGGTCCCCGACGCCAGGAAGTGAGGGGTGTAGGTTGGAAGGGATGAAGTAATTTGTACAAAAATGGTTTAGCTGGTCTTGGGACATGACATTTAGCACGGATCCGATGGAAGGGCTGTTTCTATTGGCCATTACTAAAAAAGAGTGTAAGGACGTGGTATTCTAACCTGCGTGTGAAGGGATCCGTGCGCGCTTGGTTCAAGATAAAAGGAAAGCTTTAATGGCAGAAATGGAGGTTGTGAACTGTGTGTTTCACACAGCCGTAGGGGTGGCTTATTTATAGGGTTACCTTGAGGGTCACAGTCTGTTGGATGAGTGACACGTGTTGGCCACTATTTTTAATCGTGTGGCTAGGGGGCAACTGGCAAATGAAACGTCAGGTGGGACCTACGGGTCATATCTGACCCACACGTTTGCACTGCTCAATGTTCTGATTGTCTGCACTTTTGTCAGTCAAACAAGTCAGATGAACAGTTGTTCATGTCGGGTTATGCGGCTTTAACGTAAGACTTGGCATTTAATGACATATTTAATTTGTCTCGGCTACTATGTATTGAGCATCATTGTCCTTTGTTATGAATTCCTTGGTACGTCCGGGAGCATCTTTGTAGTCTAGAGGTTCCACCTACGGTTGTAACAACTAGACTGGGGGGACATGATGACGTATAGTCCCCAGCCGGGTCATTAACCCGGCCCAAGGGTACTACCCGTATCCGGCCCATTATGTATGGGTGGGATAATGTCAGTCAGGTTTGTGGGCCTGAGTGAACAGTAACCGCGCACACGTGTGCGGCCCACGGCCCGGTACGGCCGATACGGCCGACATAGGGTTAGACAGAATAATATCCTGTCTAGGGATATCTTTACCCCAATAAGAGAGGATATTCACTACCAGAATTAGAAGATTACAATCATCCTAATTCTGGTGTTTATCTTTTTCTTGGGGCCGAAGGATCAGTGAAAGCCCACTAGGGTTTCACTGCCTATAAAAGGAACCCCCAAGGGTTCCACAAAGGTATCACAATTCTCTCTAAACTCACATATAACTCTAAATCGATTACTTACTCTCACGCCGGAGTCTAATCGTGGGAAACCTTCCCACGGTAAGCCTAACGCGTGTTGTTTAGTGTGCAGGATCCCAACCAGAAGATTCACTTGGTGCAGGAACTGGTACCCAGCCAACCCGAATTAAGCCTAATTCGGGTCTAACAAGGATCAACCAACTTTTGCATCAACAGTGAAACAAGGTAAATACTTAAACTAAATTCAAAACAGTAAGAGGAACTCAATATTTGCTAAAAAGTTTTGAAGTTTCATTGTCATTAATAATTCAAAAGTTTTTTTACAAAATACTGGAACAAACGAATACATGTGACAACCCACATGTATTTATACTATCTCTAAGACTATTCTAGATGCTTGAATAAAAAATACAGTAGCTAAAACCCTAATTATGGAAATTCCTTGTTTGCCCTTGGACGAATTCAGTCAAAGTCCATCCCATGTGATGCCAGCTAGCCTTGAATTGATCTTGGTTCGTTCATTTACTCCTTGGGGACCAAGGAGTGTATTGGAGCCATTTAATTGCTGTAAGATGCTCTCTTTGCCAAAAATAGTGAAGCAGTGGACCTTGGGGGGGCCACTTGGGGGTCACGGGAAAGGTTTCTGGGTGTTGGGTTTAGGTTAGTGGGTGATTAATCATGTTTCTGGAGGTTTGGGGCAAAAAACCCTTTGGTTTAAATTGGGTTTGAGCTAGGGTTTATGTGAAAGAGGAGAAAGGAATTAGGAGTTTTAATCCTGGTTTGGGGGATTAATTTTTGAAATTAGTGTTTCCCCCACTTTATTAATAAAACAAGTTTAATTAAAAAAAAGGGTTCAAAAAGGATTTGTGACAGGGTCAAGTTTGGTTGTGGACTGGTTGGTTTGGATGGTGGACTGGCAGAGGTGACGTGTCATGATGTGGGTGGCTGGTGGGGTTTTGTTGTCTGGGCAGGTTTAGTCCCCCATCTTTCTTCACATCTTCATTTAGAAATAAACAGCCAAAGTCTCATTTCCCCTTTATAATAACTTTGCTAAACTTGTCATTTTTGGCACCAAAGTTTATAAAACACATTCACAAGGGTATTTTATGCATTTAATGCATTCTTCAAGGGCATAAATGGTATTTTCTTGAAACTTAAGGACCAATCTTGTAATAATAGAGATTTACAAGGGTCAAAAGTGACAAGTCTTCAAAAGTTGAGGGACCATTCTTGCCAAATCTTCAAACTTCAAGGACTTGATAGGAAAATCATGATTCGGGTCCGGTTCTTTGTGCGGCTTCGTTTCCCGTGTTCGTTTTTTGCTTGATTCCTTTGATCTTTTGGTGAATTCACGATATCCATACCTAAAATACACAATGAACAAACATAGGCACATATATGGGTATTTTGATGACATTTTAAGCGTTTTAAGCCCGATTTGGACGATGAGACTATGTATAAATACAGTCTCATCACTCCCCCATACTAAACCATTGTCGTGTCCCCACGCAATGCTAGAATTAAGTATCATAGCATTTCCAAAATTCATTTTATGATGACATTTATTCAAGACATAAATTTAAATAAACTACTACACGTGCTTTAGACATGATGTATTGTTTTCATCACGAGAATGTGACTTTTGGGATCATAGAACAAGAACACGTGAATGCTTCGTTAGAAATAATTTCGTCGTCCTCGATTTTCACCCAATTCCATGCTAAGCGTGTAACGAGATCATTGTTATTATAAGTTAGCAACACGTACACATCTTATGAGTGTTAATTACGAACCTAAACTCCCTTATTCCTACTTGGTATCTCTTTATATTTTATTATGTCTTAATGATCACGAGGATACATCATCGACTTATGCGTGAATAGAGATTAAGTCTAAAAATAGAAACTTAACGGTGTAACCAAAATCATTAAATTAATAATTCATCCTAATAGACAACGATGTCAAAAAATTAAGTCAACAAGAAGGATCGATAAACACGGTTTTATAACGGTTTTGAACATGAGACTTATTACCAAGACTTTTATACGCCCCCTAACGGAAGGGCCTTATTATCTTTGGTTTACCTCCATCTTTTATTCAACTTCGCCATGAAGCTTTTATTATGACTTCGGTCTTGCCTTGCCTTTTATTATCCGCCTCATCGGTGGTTTTATTAGCCAAAGACGTATATCCTCACGCTAAAGCGAATTTTGGATCTTTAAAGCTTCGAAGATTAAGGCTTGATTCACTTTCAATTTGGGCATAGATTTTTCGGCCTTGTGAGCTTCAAATTTTTGCTTAATTTAGGTGAGCACTTGAAATCTTATTATTAGGTGAAGCTTTCGATTATTCGGGTGCCAATACTTCAAAACCGTGACGCTGGCGATACCTTAATGTTTTCCCAATTTAATTACATGGAAGCTACTAAAACAAATTAGAAACCAACAATAGTGACTAAACCACCAAATCAATATTTATTAACAATTTATTATGCAAAAGCGTGGGGAGAATAAGCTAATAATTACTACACATAAGATCGTGACGATTACGAGACTTATAAATAACTCTATCATTTCTCGTCCTCATTTAAGAGACTTAGCCTAAAAAGTTAAGGAATCGAAGCTAAGTGCTCAACACGCACGGTCGAGTAAAAAATTACTCTCGTTCTCACCATCGGAAAACCTACATTCGTGTCTTAAACACTTATGAAAAACTAGAAAAATTTTAAAATTTGGCCATTTTTAGCCTTATTTTGCATAAAAAGATAGCAAAAAGATGAATATTGGATTGCGTGTTGACGTAAGCAAGGTGAAGTATCTACTCACCCCCCCATACTAAAACTAAACATTGTCCTCAATGTTTCGAGTCTAGGGGTGTAAACACCCCCATACTAGAGACGAAGTCGAATGCTTAATCTCGAGCATGGAAAGGGTAAAACGAATAACCTAAAAGCCGTTTATGAATTATGCTAATAAGATAAACGTTAGAACATAAAAGGATATCATCGGATATCGGAATCTCCAAAGGTAACGATCGATGCTCGAGTGATCCGTAAAACGAACACGAGAGGCTTCAATGGTGTCGATGAACCTAATAGATCACAATCACAAACAACCACGAAACAAAGGTAGGAAGAGCACAAGTCCCCTCGTTACATTAACTAAGAAAGCAATAATATGTACAAGGATAAGCATGAGAATCCCCCACGAGGCACCTTGTTTTTGATAACCGAGTCAAAAGCTCGACTCGAATCCCCATAAATGTGATCATTTAGGGATAATCTTGGTTTGGTCATTTTTGGTGGGACTTACATGATCAACAAGGCACAAAAGTACGTGGAGTACTTTAAAAACCCGATAAACGTATACCGGGGTCAAAGATAGCGTCTTCGTTTTCGGATGAAAGACGAAACAACGCCACTCCAACTAGAACCCCAATGGGGTAGAAGAAAAGAGATAAGAAGTAGAAAGGTGGGGCAAATGGTAAGTCAAACTTATGAGCTACTCGAGGTAGACTCACACCAAGCAAATAGATAAGATTTCCATTTATTGCATCGGTGGAAGACCGAGATTTCCCTTTAGGAGCAATTCCGGGATCGTAAATCTCGTCCTCGGTGGAGAAATGGGAGGGAACATTTGGGGCTTCCCCCACACTAGATCCACACCAACCATCGTCAAAAGGAGTAGACGAGGTGGTAGTACTCATATAACGCGGTGATGACGGAGTTAAACATGTAGAAAAATCATTTAAAACATTTTTAAAATCCTTTCCTTTTTCATCGTTTAAAAACTCTTTATGAAAACCCGATTGAATAATGTTGAAAATATTTGGCGTGTCAAATTGAAAATTAGTCGCGCTAAAAATTCTCACATTTAAGTCATTGGTGGGAGGGGGGTGGCGGATTATATAAGTTCTCAAAACGTTTGTCAATAAAGAACACCGCCCCCTCGGGGTCTACATACTCGTCATCCTCATGAACGTCGATCTCATCGATTTCTTCATCAAAAATAGGCTTGTCAAACCACGGTTTGTCATTCCCCTCCTTGAGTATCTTAGAAACTCTCTCGAAAAGATCACGATCAAGCACGAAACCATCATTCTTTTGTGGGGATCGTTGATAAGTTAGATCCTCACGAATGTGGTAAACGTCATTCTCAAATGAGGAGTGTTGATAAGGTAACTCCTCGAGAATGGGATTTTTGGTGGTCACATGAGTTGGTTCGTCATCGAAAATAAGACGTTCCAACTCATTGAGTTCATCCTCGATTTTGGAAAGATCGACCTCACTCGTAGGTGGAAGTGAAGGCATAAGAGCTAGCTCTCGTTCAATGATTTCCTCAATCTCGGGATCAAACTCATAATCATCGTACTTCACATGTTTCTTCTTAGGAGAATCAAAAATTGCATGTGGATTTCGAAGTACGTGATCAATTTCGGCAAAATCGCCATCGTCATCGTCAAAGAAAGAGTCGATGTGAGCACTCACAACCATGGACTTACAAGTCAAATGACTATGCTTAGGTGACTTTTCTAAGACGAGAGGATCGATGTCGATAAACCCTTTAGCCTCAACGGGTGTTGGGCTAGGCAAAGGAGGCACTTTGATGGAGTTAGAAGTTGAAGCCTCAAAGACGTGGTCCTTCGAAGGTGGTGAAGACGAATCCATTTTGGTCATTGTCGTGATGGAATTAACGTCACCCTTCGGAATTGGTGTTTCACTTGTTTCGCTAAAAACATCCCAAAGTGAGTTTTCATCCATAAATTTACACATACCCTTTTGAATTAGGTATACGTATTCTTTATCATTAAAATCATCATCTTTAAAACCGTTTTTCTTAATTCTTTCAAAACATGCATCAAGCTTCATTCTTTCCGCTAAAGTGAACATTTTGAAATCATTAGAATTTGAATCATTAGGTTTTGAAACCTCGGTTTTTTCATTCTCATAAAATCCTTGGGATTTTCTAGCGAAAAAGTCTATTTTCTCATCCCCATATCTCATAGTAAGTCTCCCCTCGTGAACGTCGATTACGGTTCGAGCCGTTGATAAGAATGGTCGGCCTAAAATAATGGGACATTTAGGGTCACACTCGTAATCGGATATAACGAAATCCGCGGGAAAAACAAACTTTCCAATCCTAACATAGACATCCTCGGCTATTCCAATTGGTATAAGTGGCGTACAATTTGCAAGCTCGATTGTCATGTTCGTGGGGGTAAGCGAAGGCAATCTCATCAATTTCCAAAGAGAATGAGGCATGAGATTGATGCTAGCACCTAAATCGGCAAGGGCTAAACATCCCTCAATCTCGGAAAAATCACAAGGTAGTAGAAATTGGCCCGGATCCTTTTCCTTTCTCGGCATACGCCTTTTGGGTTTTTTAAGAAGGATCGATGCACAAGTTTCTTCAAGGGTTACTTTGGTAAGGTCGACAAAGCTCTCTTTTTGAACCGTGGATGGAATTTGAGGTACACGAGGGTGTGCACTCTTTTCCTTGGTCGCCACGTTCACCCCATCGACTTTAGAACAACATGACGTCTTAGAAGTCGAGGGTTGAGAGGGATAAACAACACGGAATCCTTCAAGGTTAGGGGTAATCACACGACCTTTCTCACGAGACGAGGCGGCTTTACATTGTTCTTTCGGATTAGCAACGGTGTCACTAGGTAACGAACTTGATGACGAACCCGAGGCTTTGTTCATTATGGCCGAAAACATCTTTTTAATATCAATTTGCCCTTGCTCAATCTTCGTGTTTTGCAATTTCAAAGTATTTGTAAAGTCGTTTTTCAAAGTACCAATTTCTCCCTCTAATCGTCTCATATTAGCCTCATTCGTTTTCATGTAATTTTGAAAATCGTTTGACGAACTATTTTGATTAGAATTAAAGTTCCCTTGGTTTTGATTACTTCTTTGAAAATTTCCTTGATTACCACTTGAAAAATTGTTGCCTTGATTGTTGTTGTTTGAAAAATTCGAGTTTTGGTTATTGTCTCGATTTTGCCAAGTTATATTACAACCTTGATTATAACCTCCTTGATTTTGATTCTAAAAATTTCCTTGTTGATTATTTCCTTGAAAATTGTTTCGATTTTGAAAATTGTTGCCTTGGTTATAATTGCCTTGTTGTGATGGACCCGCGTTATTTTGATTAGAAAAATTGTTTTTTAACGCACTCACATTCGACGTTTGGCCATCCGTAGCCGCACACTCGTAATAATTATGAGGTCCACCACAAAACGTACACGAAACCTCAACCGCTTTCACCGTAGCGGGAGCGTCTTTCTTTTGTATCTCAATGAGATAAGACGTGAACACATTCGTCAACTTATCGACTTTTGCATCAACTCTCTCAATGTCGCGATTAGAACTACTAACATTGGCGACATTGGCAACACTCGGTGCATTGCGGAGTTGGTAAACCTTGGATCGGTTCTCGATAATTATCAAAGCTTCTCTCGGAGTCTTACACAAAAAGTTGCCACCGGCGGCGGAATTCAACGAGTCTTGTTCGTGAAAATTAAGACCGTTGTAAAACGTATCGATTTGGTGCAACTCGGAAAAACCATGGTGAGGACATTGCCTAAGCAATTCCTTAAAACGATCCCACGCGTCTCTAAAAGATTCATTCGGTTTTTGCTCAAATTTCGTAATCTCGTTTTTGAAAAACGTAGTCTTAGACGGTGGGAAAAAATAATTAACGAATTTGGAAACGAGATCCTTCCACGTAGTTATGGAATTAGGTGGCTCTTTCTCGTACCAATCCTTGGCGGCACCATCGAGCGAGTACGGAAAAAGCATAAGCTTGACGACATCGGTGTCGACGTTCTTAAACTTGCTCGTGGCTAAAAGACGATCAAAATTCCGAATATGGTCGTGAGGATTATCGGCTTCACGACCTCGAAACTTTGTAGCTTGGATCAACGAAAGCATTCCGCTCTTGATCTCAAAATTCTCCGCCTCGATAGCGGGAATTACGATCGCGTCTCCATAACCCTCGGTGGGCGCTTGGAGCAATTCCATCATAGAACGATTGTCGGCCATCTCCTCTACGGTTTCTTCGACAACGATATTAGGAACGTCGGTTTCTAATTCTCGTCTACGTCGTCGATTCCTTCGATTACGATTGTGTCGATTCGAAGCTTCACTAGAATTGGAATAATCCTTCGATCGAGTGCGCATGCACTAAGCGTAGAATGGGTGGTAGCAAAGAAGATTCTTTTTGTGGTTTTTCGATTTTTCAATTTTTTTTTTGGTTTTTGATTGGTTTTTTAATTTTTTTGGATTTTTGAATGTATTACGTAGACAAAAATCTACAAATCTCCCCTCAAATCGACTTTCTCGATTAAAGGAGCCTCAAAGAATGAAAACGATCACGTGGAGTGAACGTTCTCGATGACTTTAGAACGTTGGTGGAACACCAAAACGTTCAAGAGGGTTTAATCTTGAAAACACAAGCAAATATAATATACGTAGATAATACTTGGGCGGCAAACCCTCGATTAGCTCTCTTTCTCAAAACACGCACAAGCAAGCGGAGGAAACGAGGCGGCGCTAAGCACTTAAGAGCCTTTTTCCCTTAGGTCGTAAAATACAACCGCCTTATACCCACCTTATAGTTTGTGTTAATTGAAATTAAGCCTCACGAAAGTATTTATCTATTTTGCCTTTAAACGTTTGCTTTGGATTCGAATACAATGATCGAGTGATGAAATCCCGAATCAAGGTTGCGTTTTCACGCTTTTGGAGTACTTGTATATTTATTTGTTCTTACGTAGTACAATATAGTAATAATATATTCACAAAGAAAAACGAAAACCAATATATCTATAATATAGTAAAAGATTGATTTGTGTTTAATTTAGGAAAATTAAACAGGATTTATTTGGATATTATACTATAATAGAGAAAAATAACAAAAATGAGTATGTACGATATTCACGCTTTCCGAAAAATTGAAAAGCAAAAACGCACTACTCACACAAACACGATACTAATAGTAATGGCACACTAAACACCTCCCCGGCAGCGACGCCAAAAATTGATGTAGGTTTTTCGTACACGTTTTAGGAAAAACGCGTATGAGTGGCAAGTATTAAGTTATACGCTTTAGGAAAAACGTAAAACCGAATAAATGCGGGTTCGTTCTCGAAGGAGGTGTGTGGATTAATGTGCCAATATATAAAATAACAATGTTTGGATTAGTGACGTTTTTGGTTTAAGAGAGAAAAATTAAAGACGAGCTACGACTACGATTTATACTACGACGTAATGACGTAAAACGCGAACGTAAATACGTAAAACGTGACAAAATTAAAAATAAAACCTAAAAATTAATTAAAATATTAAACTAAGTCTTAAATAATATAAATAAGAATAAAAATCCAACAAATATATTTTAAACCTTTTATTAATTAAATATTCAATTTTTAATGCTAATTAAAGCCCAAAAATTAAATATAATTAACAAAATGCCCAAAATATTAATTTATTGAACTAATAACCAACTTATATTATTTAAAGACTAAAAACTATTTTTCCTAAATTTTTAAAACTATTTTTCTATTTTTTAATGACTTAAAACTATTTTTAAATTAAAATAATCCTAGAAAATAATAAAATAATGCCTAAATTAATTTAACAATTTTAAAAATCCTAAATTACCCTAATGAACAGTAGAAAATTGAAAAAGTTTAAAAAATGTAAAATTTTTTACTAAAAGACAAAACTAGTTAATATTTAAACCCTAATTAAACTAATTTAATTATAAAAAATAATTAAAAAGGTGAACAGTGACTAATTTTAAAACCAAAATTCTTAAACTAATTTTCTTAATCTATAAAAAATTTTAAAACAGAAAAATATGACTTTTTTACACTAAATGACAAAAACAGTATTTAAAAAGTTAATTAAAATAGCCAATTAATCTAGAAAATATCAAATGAATAGTAATATAAAAACTAATTAGACTGAAAAATTAAAAATTAAAAAAGAAAAATATAGAAACAAAAATATTAAATCTGATAGTGACACTTCCCTTGTTTCTGTCTTTTTGTGTAGCAGTGGCTACAGCAAAGCTATCAGTGGGAAAGGAGTTCCCACTGATAGTGTAAAAAACGGGTCTGAGCCTTTTGAGGCTTGGATCTTGCTTATTTCTTGGAATATTTTGGAAACAAGGGCACCCCCACACTCATGGAAGTGTGGGGAGTCAGTTTAAACTCAAAAACACCAAAGTTCAATATAAATTTAGCACACAAAACAAGCAAAATCAGTTACTGTATGCTAGGGGGGGGGGGGGGGGGGCTGTGAACAGTGACTGAACTAGTAGGTCTTAGGACGAATTTCAAAGCTCAACTACTTGCACACTACTCAACTGAATCACATAAAAACTAGATGAAACCCATATTGATCTAAGCCCTAGCAGATTACAAAGATGATTGGGCAATATAAGCTAAAACAAGGCACAATTGATGCTACTTCTGATTTAATGCTATACTACCAAGAATGAGCATGCAATCCTATTTTAAACCTTTACCAACTGAAAACAAAACACTTATAAAGCACATAACTACTAAAATGAGTGTGTTGAAACTGGGTTCAAGCCAAAACCTTGTCAAACTCTGGCCCTAAACTCTATTCCCAAACACCCTTTTAAAATTAGAAAACTAAAATTAACAAATGAACACCTAACAAATCTTGATAACACTAACTGAAACCTATCTAAACAGGCAAATTATAGCTAAATAAGCAAGATTTAATGATCATATAAACACAAAAACAAATTTCATGCAAAAATCACAACAAGCACATAGAAAATGTAAAAATTGAAAACAGGGTTCAAGCCAATGATACCTTGGGCTGAGGCCATCTGCTATGCTTTTTAAACAGATTCTAGGGGCTTATGATGAGCTTTTGGACAGCTTTGATGTAGAGAAATGCTAGGTGGGGACTACAACAGTCCCAAACACCCCAATATGTCTTCAATCTTGAAAAATGGGATGGAAATGGTGGAAACTTGTATCCTGCCAAGAATAAGCAAACACAAACAGGTGACTGATAACAAAAGCAATAAGCTAATAAGCGCTTATTGATTAAGCTAGTTATGGCTTTTTGCTTAAATAAAAAAACTTGAAAAATGGATTTTAATTGAAACCTTTTGAAAGCAATAAACTTGAAAACTCTTGATACCAATCTAACAACACAAACATGAATCACTCCAACAAAGGTCCACTTTCACTTCACTTTGTGGACTGATTCAACCAGAAAAGAAAACTTTTTCAAAGAACTTGAAACGGATTACTTTATAAAACTTACTCTACAATGGTGAAACAAGGTAAACACTTAAACTAAATTCAAAACAGTAAGAGGAACTCAATATTTGCTAAAAAGTTTTGAAGTTTCATTGTCATTAATAATTCAAAAGTTTTTTTACAAAATACTGGAACAAACGAATACATGTGACAACCCACATGTATTTATACTATCTCTAAGACTATTCTAGATGCTTGAATAAAAAATACAGTAGCTAAAACCCTAATTATGGAAATTCCTTGTTTGCCCTTGGACGAATTCAGTCAAAGTCCATCCCATGTGATGCCAGCTAGCCTTGAATTGATCTTGGTTCGTTCATTTACTCCTTGGGGACCAAGGAGTGTATTGGAGCCGTTTGATTGCTGTAAGATGCTCTCTTTGCCAAAAATAGTGAAGCAGGGGACCTTGGGGGGGCCACTTGGGGGTCACGGGAAAGGTTTCTGGGTGTTGGGTTTAGGTTAGTGGGTGATTAATCATGTTTCTGGAGGTTTGGGGCAAAAACCCCTTTGGTTTAAATTGGGTTTGAGCTAGGGTTTATGTGAAAGAGGAGAAAGGAATTAGGAGTTTTAATCCTGGTTTGGGGGATTAATTTTTGAAATTAGTGTTTCCCCCACTTTATTAATAAAACAAGTTTAATTAAAAAAAAGGGTTCAAAAAGGATTTGTGACAGGGTCAAGTTTGGTTGTGGACTGGTTGGTTTGGATGGTGGACTGGCAGAGGTGACGTGTCATGATGTGGGTGGCTGGTGGGGTTTTGTTGTCTGGGCAGGTTTAGTCCCCCATCTTTCTTCACATCTTCATTTAGAAATAAACAGCCAAAGTCTCATTTCCCCTTTATAATAACTTTGCTAAACTTGTCATTTTTGGCACCAAAGTTTATAAAACACATTCACAAGGGTATTTTATGCATTTAATGCATTCTTCAAGGGCATAAATGGTATTTTCTTGAAACTTAAGGACCAATCTTGTAATAATAGAGATTTACAAGGGTCAAAAGTGACAAGTCTTCAAAAGTTGAGGGACCATTCTTGCCAAATCTTCAAACTTCAAGGACTTGATAGGAAAATCATGATTCGGGTCCGGTTCTTTGTGCGGCTTCGTTTCCCGTGTTCGTTTTTTTGCTTGATTCCTTTGATCTTTTGGTGAATTCACGATATCCATACCTAAAATACACAATGAACAAACATAGGCACATATATGGGTATTTTGATGACATTTTAAGCGTTTTAAGCCCGATTTGCACGATGAGACTATGTATAAATACAGTCTCATCACAAACTCTTGAGTTAGTTAGTTAGTTACTAGCTTCCAACAACCTTGTAACCGTTTTTCCATTAATAAATTTTGAATTCAAGCTTTCCCGCCAAAATTGTTCTTACCATTCCTGTTCATTCCTTGCTGATATTGGATACTTTTGTTGCTGTTAAGTGTTTGTTATGATCATTCATTGATCATAACTGACATTGAAGGAGTTTGATAGCTGTTTGATCAGAATTCAGTCATTTCCATAGTTTTTGAAGATTTTCAAGCAGATTGATAGATTCCTGTTGAATTGTAGCTGATATTGTTGATTGATTGTCTCCTAGTGATAAGGTGGTGGTTATCACTAGGCTAAGAGAGCTCAGCGCTCCTCTTCTTCTCAAAGGAATTCTACAATAGGTTCTAAAGCCCTTGTTTTTGTTCCACTCAACAAGTCCAATGCATGTTATTTTTCTTAGAGTAAACTTGATGGCTGAATGATAAAAGTTGTTTGAAGTTGCTTATTAATTAATCTTTGTGAGTTTGTAGCTTATTTCTGTTACTTGTTCTTTGGATTTGATTAAGATTCTAGTTAACTGCATTAATTCAGCTAATTTTGGTCTTGCATCTTGTTTGTAGTTCTAGTGGAGTTAAGTACTTGCTTTTTACTTTTAAACATTTCAATTTGATCACTTAATCTAGCTAGCTAAAGATTTTCACTCAGTTTCATTTTAAAATCAAAAAGTCTTTACAAATTTTCATACAAATCAGATAAAGGAGTGTTTGGATTAGCATAAAAAGATTTTTCAAGTATTAAGATTTGGAGTTTTAGAGTTCATTTGTAGTCCATTGGTGGTAATAAGCTGATTTAAGTCATTTACAAGTCAATAACACAGTCAAACAGGCAAATGGCACACAAAATGTTTGGGTCAGTCTTATGCAGTTTTGGTTTTTAGAACTTGTGATTTTGATTTGATTAGAACTCATTCATTTCTAGATGAAATTTCACCAAATTTGTTTTCATTCATAGCTTACATCATATAGTTTCAGATTCTAGGAGGATTTTATACAGTATTCCATAATCAGATAGCAATAAGCAAAAATCAGATAAGCCAACTTAACTCAAGTTTCTGTAACTTGTAAACTGAAAATCTGTATCTCCTTTTCCTATTCATAAACTTGGCAATTTTTCTTCACAAATCCCATTAAGTAGTTGAGTTACATGATTTTTGAGATTTTTAGCTTTTTGAAAAAAAGCTGGTCAACGCTTGGTCAACATAAGCTCAATTTTAGCTTAATTCAGTTTTAGAGCTTATTACTTGATGAAAAATGTTCTAGTTTGATTTCCCATTCCTTAATTCAGTTTCTTAATCAGTTTTAATCAAAAAATCAAGTTGTGACTGATTGGATTTTGCTATAGCTTATCTTGTGCTTATTGATAAGCACTCATTTGCTTATTTCTCATTTTTAGCAAGTTTCCTTGTACACACGTAGCTTATTTGAGATTTTAAACGTTTTGCAATTTGTCTCATCAAATTTGGTTGAGTATTAAGCTCAAACGAGCTTATTTTTAAGCTTGTCCCGTTTTTGGTTAAATAGTTTCTGAAATTGCCATTTAGTCCCTATAGTTTTAATCAGTTTGTATACTTGGCTAATCTTCCATGTTTTTAGGGTTTGCACTTTGTTAATCCTTGTAGTTTGAAAAGTTGTTAAATTCAGTTAGTATTTTGTTAGTTTGTTACACTTTTGGTTAGTTTGTTATAAGATTTGCATTTTTGATCCTTGTAGTTTACTGTTTTGCACTTTTAGTCCCTATAATTGTTAGAATTTACATTTCAAGCATTTATTTTTCATAGAATTTACAATTTCATTCCTTTAAGTTTCATATTTTGCAATTTTGAATTTTTACTTGAATAAAAACGTGGTATTTGCAATATGTTTTACATATAAGTAGGTAATATTTTTCCGTTTTGCAAGCATTTGTTGAATTAGCAAATAGATTAACCAAGCAAGCTTAACAACCAAGAACAATTAAAAACCCGATATTGGTTGGACTTTCGATTAGCAAGAACTGAGAAAAAACGAACTGCATTATACTCAATTTCAAATGGCGCCGCTGCCGGTTCTTTGACTACACGAGAGACTATCGATTGACGGTTTTCATTGGCTTTTGGGATCCGTTCATTTTGTGAACGTTATTTTTACGTATCATAAATAAAAAACAAATAAAAAATCAAAAATATAAAAATATATAAAAACTAAAAAATTAACAAAACAATTCTTTTCCTAAAGAATTGACCAAAAAAATAAAAAAATCCAAAAAGCAATCTTTTTCCTAAGAGATTGCACCCAAAAATATATATTATTGGTTTCTCTCGGTTTTTATGTACATATAATATTTTCCTTTAAAAAAACTCATAAATACAAAAATATTTTCCATATATTATTATAAGTAAATACGTATACGTATAAGAACAATCAATCTACATATCTTCCATAAGTATTGCCGAGGCAATACACCGTGTTGAGGGGCGTTCCGGTCCTTGACACGTGTATCGATCAAACAAAATAAAGCAAGAATAGATAAATACTCTCAATAAGCAACAATTCGAAGAATACGAACATTTAAGTGAATAGAAAGGCGATGTGCTATAAAATGCCATCTAAGGGTCAATAGGTACTTAAGTGCTTCGCGCCACCTAACCCCCCGTTCACTTGTAAGTATTCTAAGAAGGAAGGCTTCATTGGGGGTCTTGCACCCAAAGTAGTATATACATATATTGTTATTTTCTTGTGGATATTTAATATTGAAACTCGAAGAGGATAATCCATTTCTCTTCAAAGTCACACGAGAGCTTCTCTCTCATTCCTCGTATTGAGTTGCATGCTCACTCGCGGGCGTGCACAAATACCGATTGGTGTACAACCTCTTCCTCCGAAAAGGAAGAAAAAGAGAAAGAGTAAGACCACCACCGTCCACCAAGCCGATCACGAGAATCGTGCTTTGACTCCACCACAAGAAGCCATGGCTATTGATAATCGCACTTTGTATGAACGTATGCAATCCAACATTCATGGATATTCTAGTGCCATTAAGATTCCCGACTTTCCCGCTAACACATTTGAGCTACATACATCTATGATCAATATGGTTGCACTATCACCTTTCTTGGGTAAACAAAATGAGGATCCTCATGCTCACCTTAATAGATTCCTTTCACTTTGCAATACCATTAAGCATAATGGGGTTCCACATGAGGTGATTAGGTTGATGTTAGTGTCATTTTCTTTAGAGGGAACCGCTAAGCATTGGTTAGACACCCAACCACCCGATAGTATCACCACATGGGATGGTTTCACCACTAAGTTTTTGAACAAGTTCTTTCCTCCACATAAGACTATGGCTTTGAGGACTTTAATTATGAGCTTTCAACAAAAACCTAGTCAATCCTTTAGTGATGCTTGGGAAGAGTATAGTGAGTTGTTGAGGCGATGCCCTAATCATGGATTGGATCAAGTTCACCAAATAAGCCTCTTTTATGATGGCCTTAAATCTCACCACCAAGATTCACTCAATGCTTCCGCGGGAGGGAGTATTCTTCTTAAGACTTATCAAGAGGCTTTGGACATTATTGAGACTAAGGCAATGGTTCAAACAAACAATCCATTTGAAGAAAAGGTTCATGTTATCCAAAATTATTCTCAAACTCCTTGTGACAACCAACTTCTTAAAGAGATCCTTCAACAAGTCAAACAAGGACAACAAGAAATGACTCATGAGATAGTTCAAGCTTTTAAGACCGTTTCATTGAACAATTCTTCAAATAATGTGAATGCCATTGCCATTTCTTGTGTTACTTGTGGAGGTCCCCATTCTTATGAACAATGTGATAAGGTGCAAGGGTATCAAGGAGAATGCTATGCTTACCAAGAGGAACATCGTGAACACTTCAAGCCTAATATCAATCCAAATAACCTTTCTTACAAATCCCAAAATTACCTTACTCCACCCGGCTTCCCACCCCAACCACCCACCCAAATTCCACAAAATCCTCCTCAAATTTTAGCAAGGAATCAAGGGCAAAGACCACCATACCAAGGAAATAACTACAAGGCACCCAATCAATTCCAACCTCAAGCAAATACCTTTTATCCACCACAACAAGGATTTAATCAACCACTTCCATTTATTCCCAATCAAGCATATGCTCCAATACCAAATCAAGCTTACCCTCAAGTTCCAAATCAAGGATATGGGATGCAAGAGACTCAAGAGTATGCTGACAAGAAAATGCGTGAAATGGAGAAGAGAATGAGTGACCAAATCAATAGGGTTTTAGTGGCAGTAACTCAAAGACCACAAGGGGCTTTACCTTCTAACACACAAACAAACCCTAGGGCCAATGTCAATGCTATTACAACAAGGAGTGGAACAACAACAAAGGATCCTTCACCTCCTAAACCTACTATTGTTCAACCCACTTGTGCTCCTACTTGTGACAAGCCTTCTACTTCTACTCCACCTCCTCAAAATGCTCCTATTCACTCAAACACACCTTCTCAACCACCTCATACTTCTCCTTTACCTTCCACACTTCCCAATGAAGAAGCTAACAAAGACAAATCTTCCACCACAACACCTATTCCACCTACACCAAAGCCTACTCTTCCATATCCTTCAAGGTTGAAAAAGGACAAGTTAAAGAACAAGGATGACATCCAAGTCTCCAATTTCTTAAGGATGTTCAAGCAACTCAACATCAACATATCCTTTGCGGAAGCTCTTGCTTATATGCCAAAGTTTGCTAAGATGTTCAAGGATTTGCTCTCAAACAAAGAAAAATTGGTTGATTTGCCCAACACATCACTTAATGAAAATTGTTCCGCGGTGTTACTTAAAACCTTACCAACAAAACTTGGAGATCCGGGGCGCTTCTTGATACCTTGTAATTTTCCCGGTGTTGAAAATTGCATGGCTTTGGCGGATTTAGGGGGGGAGCATAAACCTCATGCCTTTATCGGTTTGGAAACAACTATCTCTTCCCGAGCTCACTCCCACTAGGATGACTCTTGAACTAGCCAACCGAACCATAGCTCACCCCGTAGGTATAGCGGAAGATGTGTTTGTAGGTGTGGATAAGTTTACCTTTCCGGCCGATTTTGTAGTGGTCGATTATGACATGGATCCTAGAGTGCCTTTGATTGTTGGTAGACCGTTTTTGAGAACGGGTCGTACCTTGATAGATGTGGCGGAAGGAGAATTAATTATGAGAGTAGAAGATGAGAGAGTGGTGTTTAAGTTAGGGAAAGTTTGTGATAGAAAAGAGGTTAAGGAGTCTAGACCTTGTGAGACTATTAACATTGTGGATGTGCTTGATAAAGTGTGTAATGAACACTTTCATGATGCTTGTAAGAGTGCTAGTGATGAGATACCCCATGTTGAAACCGTGGCCTCAATTGCTCCCTCTTTAACACCTTTTGGAGAGAGTGATTTCCTCTTGGAGGAATTTGAGTCCAACTTTCTTGGTGATGATGATTCTCCCATTAATTGGGAAGAAGATATTCTTACAATCCAAAAGTTGCTCAATGAGGACCCTATTCCTTCTTCTATTCCACAAGAGATTACCATTGAGGAACCTTCCATAGTAAAACCTTCCATAGAGAGTCCACCTCCCATTGAACTTAAGGAACTTCCATCCCACTTAGAATATGCTTTCTTAGAAGGAAAAGACCAATTACCGGTGATTATTGCTAAAGAGTTAAAAGAGGATGAGAAAGAGCAACTTATTGAAGTTCTTAAGAAACATACGCAAGCTTTAGCATGGAAAATATCCGACATAAGGGGAATTGATCCACATTTTTGTACTCACAAAATCCTTATGGAGGATGACTATAAACCCGCCATTCAAAACCAAAGGAGAGTTAACCCAAAAATCCATGAGGTTATTAAGAAAGAAGTGATTAAACTCTTAGATGCGGGTATGATTTACCCCATTTCCGACTCTCCATGGGTTAGCCCGGTTCATTGTGTTCCAAAGAAGGGTGGAATCACCGTGGTGCCTAATGAGAATAATGAGCTTATTCCCACGAGACTTGTGACCGGTTGGAGAGTTTGCATTGATTATAGAAAACTCAATGAGGCAACTAGGAAAGACCATTTCCCGCTTCCCTTTATGGATCAAATGCTTGAACGCTTAGCGGGAAATGAGTACTATTGTTTTCTTGATGGCTTTTCGGGTTATTTTCAAATACCCATTGACCCTAAGGATCAAGAAAAGACCACATTCACTTGTCCCTACGGTACATTTGCTTATAAGAGGATGCCTTTTGGCCTATGTAATGCACCGGGGACGTTTCAAAGGTGCATGATGGCGATTTTCCATGACATGATAGAGCAAACCATGGAGGTTTTTATGGATGACTTTTCCGTATTTGGAAACTCCTTTAGCTCATGTCTCACCAATCTTGAGAGAATGCTTAAGCGTTGTGAGGAAACACGTTTGGTGCTTAATTGGGAGAAATGTCACTTTATGGTGAAAGAGGGGATTGTTTTAGGACACAAGATATCCAATAAGGGATTAGAAGTTGATCGAGCTAAAATTGATGTGATTGCTAAGCTTCCCCCACCCACCTCGGTTAAAGGTGTGAGGAGTTTCTTAGGTCATGCGGGATTTTATAGGCGCTTTATACAAGATTTTTCTAAGATAGCTAGACCGATGACTCACCTCTTGGAGAAAGAGGCTCCTTTCATTTTTGACCAAGCTTGTTTAGACTCTTTTGAGACTCTTAAGGAAAAATTGACTAAGGCTCCCGTTTTGGTTTCTCCAAATTGGGAATTACCTTTTGAGCTTATGTGTGACGCTAGTGATTATGCGGTGGGGGCCGTCCTAGGACAAAGAGTTAATAAGCATTTTCAACCTATACACTATGCGAGTAAAACCATGACCGGTGCACAACTTCATTACACTACCACGGAAAAAGAGTTGCTTGCTATAGTATATGCTTTTGAGAAGTTTAGACCATATCTTGTGCTTTCCAAAACATAGTGTATACGGATCATTCCGCTCTCAAGTATCTTATGACAAAACAAGATGCTAAGCCTAGGCTTTTGAGATGGGTTTTGTTGCTTCAAGAGTTTAAGATAGAGATTCGTGATAAGAAAGGGGCCGAGAATTTAGCGGCGGATCATTTGAGTAGACTTGAGCATCCTTTTCAAGGAGATTTCCCACATCAAGAAATCAATGAATCTTTTCCATTAGAGGAGCTCATGTCTATCTCTTCCCAAGAGGATGCCACACCTTGGTTTGCGGATATCGCAAACTATCTTGTGGGCAATGTGCTTATTGAGGGTCTTACTTATCAACAAAAGAAAAAGTTTCTTAAGGAAGTTAAGTATTACTTTTGGGATGATCCATATCTTTTTAGGCAATGTGCGGACCAAATCATTCGACGGTGTGTAGATGGGCCCGAGGCATTTAAGATCTTAGAGGCGTGTCATAAAGGACCTACGGGTGGACATTTTGGGCCTAACTACACCGCCAAGAAAGTCTTTGATTCGGGTTACTATTGGCCTTCTATTTACAAAGATGCTCAAGAGATGGTGAAATTTTGTGATGTTTGTCAAAGACAAGGAAAAATTACACAACGTGATGAGATGCCACAAAATTTTATCCAAGAGTGTGAGATATTTGATGTATGGGGCATTGATTTTATGGGACCTTTTCCATCCTCTAAGGGAAACAAGTATATACTTGTAGCGGTGGATTATGTGTCTAAATGGGTGGAGGCTAAAGCCTTACCTACTAATGATGCTAGAGTTGTTGTAAAGTTCTTGAAACAATTGTTTGCTAGATTTGGTGTACCTCGGGCCATCATAAGTGATCGTGGTACGCACTTTTGTAATGATCAATTCACGAGAGTTATGAAGAAATATGGAGTGAATCATAGACTTTCTACCGCGTATCACCCTCAAACAAATGGTCAAACCGAGGTCACAAATCGTGGTTTAAAGAGAATTTTAGAGAGAACGGTGGGAGAATGTGACAACCGGGAATTTTTCCAGGCCTTAAATAATAATAAGTTATGTCATCTATTAATCGAAATTCGTCTTCGAGTGACATCAAAGTAATTTGATTCGAAAACGAGAGTTTATCTTACATATAGTGAAAGACTACGTAAAAATCTGAGAACTGAGGCGATACAATTAAATTTATATTTAATTTTTCAAAGACATTTGATAAAACATTTATTAAATTATTTAATATTGTAATTATAGTTGTTTTTAAATTTAATAACGTACGTTAAAAACGAGAATATCCAAATGCAATTATAAATATTCTTTGAACGCGAATTATTCGAGGTAACCGATAATTAGTAATTATTTTAAATAAAAATGCAAACGATTACGAAAATTATCAAGTGAATACTCTACTTTAATGGACAAATCATTTTGAAATGAACGACGCAAATTTCGTTGAATGAATCAAATTTTTGCTATAATAAACGAGTCCCGAACCATATATTAACAAACGTTATAAGAAAATTTTACATTCTTAGTCCTTGTATTATTAAAAACCTTTTATTTTGTTTTATCAAAAGTTTTATTAAGTAGTATATATAAGCAAAAATTAGGGTTTTATTTCATTTACCCTCAAACCCAAACCCTAGACAAACACACACTCTCTCATTTTTCGGCGCCGCTCAGGCCACCACCGTCGGAATCCGGCCGCCACCACTCACGACATCGACCACCTCCACCACTATGATCAACTAATCTATCTTCTTATCACCATATCACCACCCCTGTTGTCACTACACCCACCGACAGCCACTCTCGCGGGATCCACCAGCCGCCACTGTAACCACCAACTAAACACCACCTAATAACAAACGCAACATATGCACCACCCTCCTAGATCAGCCGCCATCATACAAAGCAGATCCACCATACATGAGGTAACCTCCATCGTCGTCTCTAACCATGCGCTACCATTATCATGGGGTCACCATCTCCTGTGTACTACAACCACTCCAGCCACCAATCAAATACTACACCAGATTCACCATCCTCCAGACCCGTCACTGTTGTGACCTCGCCAACCAGCAGCCGCCATAAAGATCACCATCACGGCCATCGTGGTCGTGCGCCACCACCAGCGAGACGCAGGTGGTTTGTTGCGGCGTTTGTTCAGCCGAGGCTCAGACAGAAGAAGGTGTCTTGGTTTGGGCAGAAAACACGTGAAGGGCGTTAGTTATGATGATAGCAGAAGAGGGTGTTTTGTTGTTTTCATTTGTACCAGCCGTTAAGGGGGTGTTGGATCTACTAACTTATCAGCCCGCTTATGGGGCGTTCGGATTTGGCTTCGCTACCAGCAAGGGTGTGTTAGTTGCTAGGTAAAGACGAAACAGCAGGGTGCGTTTTTATTTACAACAGCAGCACCAATGGTGTGTTTGTTTGGTTAGCAGAAAACACCACAAAAAGGTGTGTGGGTTCGGGTTAAAACGCAAGGTGTGTTTGTTTGTTTCTGGTTATAACACAAGGGTCTGTTTCGCTGCAGCAGAAACGCCACAAAAAGCGTGTTTGGATAAGCAGGAAACCCACGGGAGGTGTTTGGGGTTAGCAGTCAGATTTTAAAGAGCGCGTTTGGTTGCTGCTTTATAGCTTTGAGTGTGTTTGGAGGCGGTTTTGCAAGGGTTTAGAGTACCGGGCGCGATTGCAATTCATGGTTGGTTGTGGTTTAGGAATCGGTTAATAACCTATCTAACTTTATTAAGTCATTAAAACGGATTAAACGGTGGTATACAAATATAAGTATATATAAACGGTTACATAAATATGTCAGATACTATTATTATATATGAGAACTATAATTATGATTATACATTTAAATACGTGTTTAAGTAGCTCACATTGAGCGTTTGACGTTTAATTCATCACACGTAGGTTGTGTTTAGTCTTATTTAATTATGGTGATTATTTAGCTTAGTGAGATATATTAAAATGTGATTTGTGTTAACTTGAATTGTTTGGAAAAATGGGAAATATTGAGAATTGTAAATATGGAAAACTTTGTATAATCGAATATGTCATGTCAAAATTTTTGTAAAGTTTTATACTTTATATTTTATTCGCTACAAACTATTATTATATTTGTAAACCGATAAAACAAATAAATACCCTTATATTTATAAACCGATAAAACAAATAAGTAATACTAAAATTGTAGACCAATAAAATAAATAAATACTATTATGTTCGTAAGCGATAAAAATAAATGGATTCTATTATATTGATAAACCGATAAAAGTTATATTTTTACTTAGAACTGACAATTAGTAATAAAGTGTTGATTTTCTTAAAATGTGTCGAACTATGTTATCTAATTACTTTTATCACGATCTTTATACTGTAAGTACAAAATAAATATATACTTTAATTTATTTTATAAGATTTTTGTCTCTATTATATAATTCAACATAAGAAACTATGTTATTCAAAATAAATATATACTTTTGATATACGTAATGTGTACGTAATACATTAAATATTTGGTGTGAGCCTACTATGTTATTCATTTTATTTAACCAACCACCAAACTACTATAACTTGAAACTTAAATATTTTATCAAGGGGTCACGTTGATGTACATATCTATCGGGAACACAATTACACATTTTTTTTGGAATTAGCCGATTAGCAAACCACAACACCATGACCGAGCTGCTTTGATTTATGTTTGTGCGGAGCATATTATTAGCATCACTATTGTTCGCGCTACTCCGTCGAGGTGAGTTCATACCCCATCTTTCTAGTTTTAAATTGATTTATAAAGGTTTTATAATCATTTTGGGGGAAGTACATGCTTGGTCACAAACTATTTATAATTTTATTGATTGGTCATAAACTACTTTAATTGTTACGTGCTGAGTAGTCAACTCCTTTAATTGTTACACTTGTGAATGCTAATACTATAATTTCTATTGTGAGTTCCATAGCCCAAAACTTTAACTGATTTTCATTGGTTCTCGGGTAGAGACAATGGTTGCAAGAATGAACACAAGTGCATATACTCGTTTATGTATTGGTCTAAGTCCCGCTTTAACCCAATTACATTAGCCCATTGTCATGAACCGTTAATTTCGGACCGGATGACCGGTCGAAAGCGCGAATGTTATGGATAGATCTATCGGGGTTGACGCCCCTGTCCGGCTTGGTCCAACAGAGGACAAGCGGGCACAGTTTCATTTGAGTCTATGGACGGATGTCGTGGGTTAGGCATCCGTAGGGGCTGCATTATGTGATTATACTACCGGTGTTGTTAACGCTTCGGTGTCATGAGCTTAGACAATAATAAATGCTTTTTTTTATTTAGTGACTTTGTATTTGTTATATTGTCACTAAGTGGTTGGAAAATCTTGTGGTTCATAATCAATTATATTATCATCGAAAACTCTATTATTTATCAGTGAGCTCTGTTTTTATCAAAAGACGCTAGTTATTATCTGTGAACTCTGTTTTATCTGAAAACTCTATTTATTTCATGTGAAGTCTGTTTAATAAGAAAACTCTATTTATTTTCTATGAACTTTTTCATATCAGAAAACTCTATTTATTTTAGTAAACTTTGTTATATCAGTAAACTCTCTGCTTTTATAAATAAACTCTGTCTTTATTAATAAACTTTGAAATTTACAAAGAAAGTCTGTTTAACAGGAAATTGTGATTTTTAAACTCTTATATTTACTGCAAGGTGCAGTGGTCGATAAAACTATAATTTTTCATAAACGTTTTAAAACAAACTTATGAACTCACCAACTTTATGTTGACATTTTTAAGCATGTATTTCAGGTACTTGACTATGTGGATTGTTTGGAGTCTTCTTTGTGGTTTTTGGCATGTAGAGGTCGTTCTCGGATCAAGCTCTCGAATACTCATGAAGTCACAAGTCCCCAAAGCAAGTCTTCCGCTGCAGTGAATTTGGGGGTGTGACAGATTGGTATCAGAGCCTTGGTTATAGAGAACTAGGTTGCATTAGTAACTCTAGACTATAACCGGCTCTCAGTTTTAATTAGTAGTAACACTCATCATATCATACTTATTCCGCTGCTATATGAATATTTGCAATGCATGGTTGCTATTGCTTCGTTGCCTGTCATGTTATTACTTGTTTACATGAGTTCACTTGCTTGATTAGTGCACTTAGACATATATATATATTTTTTATATATATGAACGCTGGAACATTTATTGGGCATTGTGAGTTACACAATGGTCCCGCGGTTCGTTTTATAACAAAACCTAGAGATATTATGTGAAATTTGGTTGACGATTGGTCATGAGTAATCCCCAGGTTCGAGCTAATTCATTTAAAAAGGTTGAGGGTTGTAACAATACTTAACTATGCCTCAGTGGGCCTCATGTTTGATTGAGTGCGAGATGGAATTAAGTAGGGGACGTTACACAGCTTTATGATTTTTGATGAATTACCTCGGGGGTGGGTAAGACTCGTAACCTTACATGTTAATGTAGAATGTGCTCAATTTTCAGAGTCGAGCTGAGTCATCGAAAGGTTGAGATGTGTAATAATTCATAACGAAACCCGGTGCCATTCTTTGTGAGTGAGTTTTGATGTTGGGTTATGATAAGTTATTACTCAGCTTAGTGTTTGATGAGTCTTCCTCGAGGATAGGAAAGATTTGTGTGATTGGATAATTCTTATTTGGAACCAAATACGATATAATTATCCTATTTATAACCGTGAGTTTCTTTGTTTGATATACGTCTACGATCGCTTTATCGCCTATCGACACTTACGTTTTTCGATCTGGTACTTTCGAAAAGTCTAGTTATAGAAAACGGTTTATTACACTCCTGCTCTTTGCTTTGGTAATTTTGGATAACATCATTTAGAGATTTTAACGATTATGAATTGGGTATTTTGCCGGGGATACTTAAGTAGGATGATTTATGAATTATTTATTGAAATGGATTGGGACGCTTTTGCATTTGAATAAAGAAATCATAAATCACCGAACCATAAGTTTATAATAACATATTTGCATAGATTAGGACGCTTCTGTATGCAAATATGAGATTATAAATGAGTGGGCTTAAGGATATCCGACATGACCCTGTATATTTATGTTATTGATTAAGTATTCCAGTTTGGAGTGTATTTCTTTTTACTCAGAATTCGTCCATACGAATTTATCGTATTTCGTCTTGTTATCGTATCATTACAATGTTTTGACGAGTAATTCTTTAAGCTTCGTTTGATTTGCGAATTGTTACGTGAATCTTTTCCGAATATATACTGATTGACGTGAACCTATCGGGTTGGTGGTGGTGAACCCTTATAGGCTTTTAAGAGCTGACGATATTTTTCTAGACTCTTCGCTTTGACTTGTTTCCTTTTATCGTTCTATGAACGATGGTCGATTTGTCAGGTTGACATGTAGAGCCGCTCAAATACATTTCACCTCTATCTATTTTTTTACCTAATTAACTATTGGTGGATAACATGATTTTAAAAGTTCGGACAAAACTATATGTGAGTAGATCTAAGTATATTGAATATAACAACGGGGTAGAATTTCAAAATTCTTTTCTCTACACTTTTATTAGGGTAACAACGATTGAGTTCGAGGACGAACTCCAAATAACACGGATGTTCTGTGACAACCGGGAATTTTTCCAGGCATTAAATAATAATAAGTTATGTCATCTATTAATCGAAATTCGTCTTCGAGTGACATCAAAGTAATTTGATTCGAAAACGAGAGTTTATCTTACATATAGTGAAAGACTACGTAAAAATCTGAGAACTGAGGCGATACAATTAAATTTATATTTAATTTTTCAAAGACATTTGATAAAACATTTATTAAATTATTTAATATTGTAATTATAGTTGTTTTTAAATTTAATAACGTACGTTAAAAACGAGAATATCCAAATGCAATTATAAATATTCTTTGAACGCGAATTATTCGAGGTAACCGATAATTAGTAATTATTTTAAATAAAAATGCAAACGATTACGAAAATTATCAAGTGAATACTCTACTTTAATGGACAAATCATTTTGAAATGAACGACGCAAATTTCGTTGAATGAATCAAATTTTTGCTATAATAAACGAGTCCCGAACCATATATTAACAAACGTTATAAGAAAATTTTACATTCTCAGTCCTTGTATTATTAAAAACCTTTTATTTTGTTTTATCAAAAGTTTTATTAAGTAGTATATATAAGCAAAAATTAGGGTTTTATTTCATTTACCCTCAAACCCAAACCCTAGACAAACACACACTCTCTCATTTTTCGGCGCCGCTCAGGCCACCACCGTCGGAATCCGGCCGCCACCAGTCACGACATCGACCACCTCCACCACTATGATCAACTAATCTATCTTCTTATCACCATATCACCACCCCTGTTGTCACTACACCCACCGACAGCCACTCTCGCTGGATCCACCAGCCGCCACTGTAACCACCAACTAAACACCACCTAATAACAAACGCAACATATGCACCACCCTCCTAGATCAGCCGCCATCATACAAAGCAGATCCACCATACATGAGGTAACCGCCATCGTCGTCTCTAACCATGCGCTACCATTATCATGGGGTCACCATCTCCCGTGTACTACAACCACTCCAGCCACCAATCAAATACTACACCAGATTCACCATCCTCCAGACCCGTCACTGTTGTGACCTCGCCAACCAGCAGCCGCCATAAAGATCACCATCACGGCCATCGTGGTCGTGCGCCACCACCAGCGAGACGCAGGTGGTTTGTTGCGACGTTTGTTCAGCCGAGGCTCAGACAGAAGAAGGTGTCTTGGTTTGGGCAGAAAACACGTGAAGGGCGTTAGTTATGATGATAGCAGAAGAGGGTGTTTTGTTGTTTTCATTTGTACCAGCCGTTAAGGGGGTGTTGGATCTACTAACTTATCAGCCCGCTTATGGGGCGTTCGGATTTGGCTTCGCTACCAGCAAGGGTGTGTTAGTTGCTAGGTAAAGACGAAACAGCAGGGTGCGTTTTTATTTACAACAGCAACACCAATGGTGTGTTTGTTTGGTTAGCAGAAAACACCACAAAAAGGTGTGTGGGTTCGGGTTAAAACGCAAGGTGTGTTTGTTTGTTTCTGGTTATAACACAAGGGTCTGTTTCGCTGCAGCAGAAACGCCACAAAAAGCGTGTTTGGATAAGCAGGAAACCCACGGGAGGTGTTTGGGGTTAGCAGTCAGATTTTAAAGAGCGCGTTTGGTTGCTGCTTTATAGCTTTGAGTGTGTTTGGAGGCGGTTTTGCAAGGGTTTAGAGTACCGGGCGCGATTGCAATTCATGGTTGGTTGTGCTTTAGGAATCGGTTAATAACCTATCTAACTTTATTAAGTCATTAAAACGGATTAAACGGTGGTATACAAATATAAGTATATATAAACGGTTACATAAATATGTCAGATACTATTATTATATATGAGAACTATAATTATGATTATACATTTAAATACGTGTTTAAGTAGCTCACATCGAGCGTTTGACGTTTAATTCATCACACGTAGGTTGTGTTTAGTCTTATTTAATTATGGTGATTATTTAGCTTAGTGAGATATATTAAAATGTGATTTGTGTTAACTTGAATTGTTTGGAAAAATGGGAAATATTGAGAATTGGTAAATATGGAAAACTTTGTATAATCGAATATGTCATGTCAAAATTTTTGTAAAGTTTTATACTTTATATTTTATTCGCTACAAACTACTATTATATTTGTAAACCGATAAAACAAATAAATACCCTTATATTTATAAACCGATAAAACAAATAAGTAATACTAAAATTGTAGACCAATAAAATAAATAAATACTATTATGTTCGTAAGCGATAAAAATAAATGGATTCTATTATATTGATAAACCGATAAAAGTTATATTTTTACTTAGAACTGACAATTAGTAATAAAGTGTTGATTTTCTTAAAATGTGTCGAACTATGTTATCTAATTACTTTTATCACAATCTTTATACTGTAAGTACAAAATAAATATATACTCTAATTTATTTTATAAGATTTTTGTCTCTATTATATAATTCAACATAAGAAACTATGTTATTCAAAATAAATATATACTTTTGATATACGTAATGTGTACGTAATACATTAAATATTTGGTGTGAGCCTACTATGTTATTCATTTTATTTAACCAACCACCAAACTACTATAACTTGAATCTTAAATATTTTATCAAGGGGTCACGTTGATGTACATATCTATCGGGAACACAATTACACATTTTTTTTGGAATTAGCCGATTAGCAAACCACAACACCATGACCGAGCTGCTTTGATTTATGTTTGTGCGGAGCATATTATTAGCATCACTATTGTTCGCGCTACTCCGTCGAGGTGAGTTCATACCCCATCTTTCTAGTTTTAAATTGATTTATAAAGGTTTTATAATCATTTTGGGGGAAGTACATGCTTGGTCACAAACTATTTATAATTTTATTGATTGGTCATAAACTACTTTAATTGTTACGTGCTGAGTAGTCAACTCCTTTAATTGTTACACTTGTGAATGCTAATACTATAATTTCTATTGTGAGTTCCATAGCCCAAAACTTTAACTGATTTTCATTGGTTCTCGGGTAGAGACAATGGTTGCAAGAATGAACACAAGTGCATATACTCGTTTATGTATTGGTCTAAGTCCCGCTTTAACCCAATTACATTAGCCCATTGTCATGAACCGTTAATTTCGGACCGGATGACCGGTCGAAAGCGCGAATGTTATGGATAGATCTATCGGGGTTGACGCCCCTGTCCGGCTTGGTCCAACAGAGGACAAGCGGGCACAGTTTCATTTGAGTCTGTGGACGGATGTCGTGGGTTAGGCATCCGTAGGGGCTGCATTATGTGATTATACTACCGGTGTTGTTAACGCTTCGGTGTCATGAGCTTAGACAATAATAAATGCTTTTTTTTATTTAGTGACTTTGTATTTGTTATATTGTCACTAAGTGGTTGGAAAATCTTGTGGTTCATAATCAATTATATTATCATCGAAAACTCTATTATTTATCAGTGAGCTCTGTTTTTATCAAAAGACGCTAGTTATTATCTGTGAACTCTGTTTTATCTGAAAACTCTATTTATTTCATGTGAAGTCTGTTTTATAAGAAAACTCTATTTATTTTCTATGAACTTTTTCTTATCAGAAAACTCTATTTATTTTAGTGAACTTTGTTATATCAGTAAACTCTCTGCTTTTATAAATAAACTCTGTCTTTATTAATAAACTTTGAAATTTACAAAGAAAGTCTGTTTAACAGGAAATTGTGATTTTTAAACTCTTATATTTACTGCAAGGTGCAGTGGTCGATAAAACTATAATTTTTCATAAACGTTTTAAAACAAACTTATGAACTCACCAACTTTATGTTGACATTTTTAAGCATGTATTTCAGGTACTTGACTATGTGGATTGTTTGGAGTCTTCTTTGTGGTTTTTGGCATGTAGAGGTCGTTCTCGGATCAAGCTCTCGAATACTCATGAAGTCACAAGTCCCCAAAGCAAGTCTTCCGCTGCAGTGAATTTGGGGGTGTGACAGAGAACATCGAGCTTCTTGGTCGGATAAGCTTGATGATGCTTTGTGGGCGTTTAGGACGGCTTTTAAAACACCAATTGGTTGTACTCCTTATAGGCTTGTCTATGGAAAAGCGTGCCACCTCCCATTTGAGTTAGAACATAAGGCATCTTGGGCTCTCAAGTGGGCTAACTTTGATTTAAACTAAGCCGGTTCACATAGGAAAGATCAACTCAATGAGATGGATGAGTTGAGAGCCAATGCCTATGAGAATTCTTTGCTTTACAAGGAAAAGACTAAGAAATTGCATGATGCTAAGATCAAGAATCGTGAGTTCAAAGTTGGAGAGCCGGTTCTCCTCTTTAACTCAAGATTGAAGCTTTTTGCGGGCAAGCTTAAGTCGAGATGGTCCGGTCCATTCACTATTGCTCAAGTGTTTCCATATGGAACTCTTGAGTTGTCCCAACCCGATGGTCCAAATTTTAAAGTGAATGGTCACCGTGTTAAACATTACTTTGGGGAGGACATTTCCGTTGAAATGGTCCAAGAGGTCCCCATTTTCCCCATGAATTAATTCATTGAGGGACGAGTCGAGCTAGAGACTCATTAACTCAAGCATCGTATAACTAGGTTTAGAGTGTTGTAGGTTAGAAATAAAGGTATAGACTTGGAGATAAGTGTAGGGGAGACCTTCTTTTGTCTTCATGATTGTTTGTAGGGTTGCTCACTCATTTCATGCTTTGGAGCTTATGGAGGAGGCCCTTGTATCCGGTTCACTTCGTTACTTTAGTGAATTTTCATTGACACCTTGTGCTTAAACATGATTTCACTAATAGTTGTCCTTTCCTTAATTTGGGTGAAGCAAAGTCTATTCATTGTCATAAGTGTAGGGGAAGTTTTTACACTTCCATGCTCTTAAACATTGAGGACAATGTTTAGCTTAAGTGTAGGGGGGTCTTCTATCGAAGTGACCTTACCTAGAACTTGTCATTGTCTTGCATGATAACATGGAAATATTGAATTTTCAACATTTTTCAAATTTTTGATCTACTTTGGCCAACAAAAATATGCATTCATAATTTTTGCATTAATCATTTTTCATTTGCATAACACATTTGCATTGTATATATTTCTTATTTTGTTTTTCATCAAAAATATATAAAAAGGAAAAAAATAATAAAACATGGTTTAACAAGTTTAGATTTCTTTGACATATTAGGCCCGCCATGGATATTTTGACTCAACCCGAGTTTGCTTATTTTAGCATTCTCTAGCTAGTATCCTTAACCATGTAGTCCTTCATTGGTCTATTAGGCTAAGCATCCACCAATCTCATTATTTGAGATTTTAAATTTGTGGAGAATGGGAAATGATAGAGTTGAAGCAAGTGTAAAAGGGCTAGATTGACTTCATGACAATTACTTGTGGCTAAACCCTTCTCTTCTTTGCCTCTATTTTCTTCGCATGTATATAATTGTTAATAAATAATCAAGTACGGTTTTAATTGGTTTGTAATCTCTTATGCATTTTTGGCTAATCATTTATGGTTGATATGAGTACGTCTTAAGATTCTAAGTTAGCACGTTTTATGTGTACTAGACTTATGTCATGCTCTATATTTAGCGGGTGTTTTTCCTTTTCTTCTTTTCAAATTTCTTTGTGAGGAATAAAGAAAAATAAGAGCGGCTTATGAAAAAAAAAATGAGTGGCTAGAAAAAAAAAGAGAAGAAAAAGAAAGAAAAAGAAAAAAAAATAATGCAAGACTCCCAAGAGGGGCAGTGTGGTGTTAATTATAGTGACTATTGAGTTCCAATATTACCTTGACGGGTTGCGGGGATTCAATAGATTGCTCCAATCCAATATTTCCTTGACGGGTTGCGGGGTTGAAGATCCAAAGTCTCAAAAAGATGGCGGATGTAAATTATTGCGTGAGTTTTATTTTTCTTTCCTTAGCGAGTGTGTAGCTACTTATGAAAGCATGACATGAGGATTTTACACATAAGGCGAATGACTTATTACTCTTGAAACGGACTTGTATTAATTGTGAGCGGTTTTTCAAGTAATGGATGAGAAGATTACTTAGGATTAAAACCGTGCTTCCTTATTTTTGGATTTTACACTTCTTATACTTCACACTTGAAGTAATGACAAATTTGCCTCCAAGCAATTTGCTCAAATAATAACCGGTTCCACATTTAATTGTCATGAATAAGTTGATGCACTTTTTACTTGTGAATACAATGATCCCATTTTTAAGCTTGGTATGGGGAAAGTGAAACTTGAGGGTGATGAATGTCCATGGTACCCAAGCCCTAATCTAAGCCATTGAATTCTTTATGAGTTATTTCCATCAAAACCATTTCAAGAAAAATAAAAAAGATATAGATAGAATTGTATTTTGTTCATTGCATAATTAAAAGTCATGATCATGCATCATCTAGTTTAGAGTAGTGTAGATGCATTTCATATGGCCAAGGTGGATTAATTATGAGGGAAATGTAAATTTGAGCTTTAATATAATATATTGCATGAGGACATGACAATGTTCAAGTGTAGGGGAATTTGATATGAGCTTAAACTCATATCCTTTTATCAACAAATAACCCCAAAACATGAAGCAAAATACCAATTTATTTGGCAAAAACAGTGTTATGTGGTATGTTTGTGTTTGTGTACACTTGTGTAGGTAAAAAGATACATTTCCAAGCAAACAAGGAAAAATCAAGCTCAAATGGATGAAAAAGACAAAGAAGGATCAAAAGTGACAAGACTTTGAAGTACAAGGACCTATCTTGACAAGTTATCAAAGTTGAAGGACTAAAGTGCAAATATTGTAAAAAGTCAAGATTCAAGTCAAACTTGGTCAACTCTCAAGTCAACTCAGTCAAAGGACCATTTTGTTCAAAGAATCAAAGTTGAAGGACCAAATATGTCAAAAGAATGAAGATTCTAGCTTAAAACAATAATCTGCCAAGTACAAGGACTTGTTCTGCCAACTTTTGAAAGATATTCAAGTTTGATCCATGTGACAAGAATTCAGCCAATGAGAAGAAAGGAAACCAAAGCACACGGATTGAATATTAAATATCCACTCAGCCGCATGCATTTATTACCCAATCCCAACAGTTCAATCCGTGTGAAGTTTTTTCAGCCAATTAAACACTGACATGTGGCATCTTCTTCAAGAAAAAAAATTGCCAGGATCGCGTTTTAGCTACAAGCAATTTCATGGAAAGTTTTCAACATCAAACTTGATCGTTTTGAAGAGATAAACACAATGGTGCAAATCAATTACCATGAAATCAATCAATACAGAAAAGCCCAATTCCTTGTTCATACCTTCAAAAGCAATGTGCAGAATTTTACACGTGGCAAGCTGGGATTGGTTATGACACGTCACCAACCCCAACAAACTCTTCCTTCATGTCTATAAATAGCTGGATTAGACTTCATTTTTCACTTGTAGCTTAAATTTGTAAAAACACATAGTTCTCCATTTCCTTTCCTTTTTCCTTCAATTTTACCCTAGCTACTCAAGAGTCTGACAAACTCTTGAGTTAGTTAGTTAGTTACTAGCTTCCAACAACCTTGTAACCGTTTTTCCATTAATAAATTTTGAATTCAAGCTTTCCCGCCAAAATTGTTCTTACCATTCCTGTTCATTCCTTGCTGATATTGGATACTTTTGTTGCTGTTAAGTGTTTGTTATGATCATTCATTGATCATAACTGACATTGAAGGAGTTTGATAGCTGTTTGATCAGAATTCAGTCATTTCCATAGTTTTTGAAGATTTTCAAGCAGATTGATAGATTCATGTTGAATTGTAGCTGATATTGTTGATTGATTGTCTCCTAGTGATAAGGTGGTGGTTATCACTAGGCTAAGAGAGCTCAGCGCTCCTCTTCTTCTCAAAGGAATTCTACAATAGGTTCTAAAGCCCTTGTTTTTGTTCCACTCAACAAGTCCAATGCATGTTATTTTTCTTAGAGTAAACTTGATGGCTGAATGATAAAAGTTGTTTGAAGTTGCTTATTAATTGATCTTTGTGAGTTTGTAGCTTATTTCTGTTACTTGTTCTTTGGATTTGATTAAGATTCTAGTTAACTGCATTAATTCAGCTAATTTTGGTCTTGCATCTTGTTTGTAGTTCTAGTGGAGTTAAGTACTTGCTTTTTACTTTTAAACATTTCAATTTGATCACTTAATCTAGCTAGCTAAAGATTTTCACTAAGTTTCATTTTAAAATCAAAAAAGTCTTTACAAATTTTCATACAAATCAGATAAAGGAGTGTTTGGATTAGCATAAAAAGATTTTTCAAGTATTAAGATTTGGAGTTTTAGAGTTCATTTGTAGTCCATTGGTGGTAATAAGCTGTTTTAAGTCATTTACAAGTCAATAACACAGTCAAACAGGCAAATGGCACACAAAATGTTTGGGTCAGTCTTATGCAGTTTTGGTTTTTAGAACTTGTGATTTTGATTTGATTAGAACTCATTCATTTCTAGATGAAATTTCACCAAATTTGTTTTCATTCATAGCTTACATCATATAGTTTCAGATTCTAGGAGGATTTTATACAGTATTCCATAATCAGATAGCAATAAGCAAAAATCAGATAAGCCAACTTAACTCAAGTTTCTGTAACTTGTAAACTGAAAATCTGTATCTCCTTTTCCTATTCATAAACTTGGCAATTTTTCTTCACAAATCCCATTAAGTAGTTGAGTTACATGATTTTTGAGATTTTTAGCTTTTTGAAAAAAAGCTGGTCAACGCTTGGTCAACATAAGCTCAATTTTAGCTTAATTCAGTTTTAGAGCTTATTACTTGATGAAAAACGTTCTAGTTTGATTTCCCATTCCTTAATTCAGTTGCTTAATCAGTTTTAATCAAAAAATCAAGTTGTGACTGATTGGATTTTGCTATAGCTTATCTTGTGCTTATTGATAAGCACTCATTTGCTTATTTCTCATTTTTAGCAAGTTTCCTTGTACACACGTAGCTTATTTGAGATTTTAAACGTTTTGCAATTTGTCTAATCAAATTTGGTTGAGTATTAAGCTCAAACGAGCTTATTTTTAAGCTTGTCCCGTTTTTGGTTAAATAGTTTCTGAAATTGCCATTTAGTCCCTATAGTTTTAATCAGTTTGTATACTTGGCTAATCTTCCATGTTTTTAGGTTTTGCACTTTGTTAATCCTTGTAGTTTGAAAAGTTGTTAAATTCAGTTAGTATTTTGTTAGTTTGTTACACTTTTGGTTAGTTTGTTATAAGATTTGCATTTTTGATCCTTGTAGTTTACTGTTTTGCACTTTTAGTCCCTATAATTGTTAGAATTTACATTTCAAGCATTTATTTTTCATAGAATTTACAATTTCAGTCCTTTAAGTTTCATATTTTGCAATTTTGAATTTTTACTTGAATAAAAACGTGGTATTTGCAATATGTTTTACATATAAGTAGGTAATATTTTTCCGTTTTGCAAGCATTTGTTGAATTAGCAAATAGATTAACCAAGCAAGCTTAACAACCAAGAACAATTAAAAACCCGATATTGGTTGGACTTTCTATTAGCAAGAACTGAGAAAAAACGAACTGCATTATACTCAATTTCAGGAAGCTAAGGCTTTACCTACTAATGATGCTCGTGTGGTAGTGAAGTTTTTGAAGCAACTATTCTCTCGGTTCGGAACCTCTCGTGCTATTATAAGCGATCGTGGAACCCATTTTTGTAATGACCAATTCGAGAAGGTCTTAATGAAATATGGAGTTACTCATCGTCTTTCTACGTCTTATCACCCGCAAACGAGTGGGCAAGTCGAGGTTTCGAACCGAGCTTTGAAGAGGATTTTAGAGAGGTCGATTGGAGAAAACCGTGCTTCGTGGTCCGACAAACTCGAAAACGCTTTATGGGCTTTTAGGACCGCTTATAAGACACCTATCGGTTGTACTCCTTATAAGTTAGTCTATGGGAAGAATTGTCATTTGCCCATTGAATTGGAGCACAAGGCATATTGGGCCCTTAAGCATGCAAACTTTGACTTAAAGACCGCGGGAGATCACCAGAAAATACAATTGAATGAATTGGATGAACTAAGAGACAATGCTTATGAAAATTCATTGATTTTCAAAGAAAAGACTAAAAAGTTTCATGATGCAAAGATTAAAAACCGGGTTTTCAACGTTGGTGATCAAGTGTTACTTTTTAACTCTCGATTTAAGATATTTTCCGGGAAATTGAAATCTCGTTGGTCGGGTCCTTTCACCATTACACAAGTGTTTCCTTATGGGACCATCGAGCTAGCTCAAGATGATGGTCCTAACTTCAAGGTGAATGGACATAGGCTTAAGCACTACTTTGGTGGGGAAATTCTTTCAATAGTTGACCTCGACCAAGTCACCTTCCCCAATGATAATTAGCATTGAGGGGATCGAGTCGAGCTCATGACTCGGTAATCAAAAACGAGGTGCCTCGTGGAGGAGATCCCATGCTTATACTTTTATGCTTACTAATAACTAATGAGAGGGGATTTGTGCCCTTCCAACTCGTTGTCTCGTGATTTTTTGTGATTGTGTTATCTAGATCATCATCATCATCTACGATTGAAGACTCTCGTGTTCGTTTACGTGAGCCTCCATCGTTTGCTTGAAGAAGTTTTTCACGAATCCATTGACATATCCTTTATTGTTCTAACAATTATCTTTTAGTATAATTCATAAACGGCTTTAGATATATTGTTGATCACCCTTTCCATGCTAGATCCTAGGCATTCGATTCTTCGTCTCTAGTATGGGGGTGCTCCACCTTTAGACTCGAAACATTGAGTATAATGTTTACTTTTAGTATGGGGGGGGGGGGGGTGAATAGGTACTTGCTTTGCTACGCCCTCACGTTTTCGAACTTTCAATGTTTTGTTTTTGTTGCTAATAAGGCTAAAAATGGCCAAATTTTAAATTTTTCTTAGTTTTCATAAGTGTTTTTAAGACACGAATGTATATTTTCCGATGGGTAGAATAAGAGCTAATTTTTTGACTTGATGGGCATTTGGAGCCCTTTACATTCCTTAACCCGCTCAATTCAAGTTTTGCTAGACTTTTATATAGGGAACTTTAAAACGCGAAAGTCTTAGCTCATTCGGGTTAAGAACAAGAACTTTTTGCAAGTTCCTATAAATGATCCTAGAAAGTCACTTATCAAGGGAACTATAAAATGCATTCTCTAAACTTGAAAAAGTCCAAGAAAGTGCAAGATCCTATAGGTGGCTTGAAAACCCAAAACTTTGATTTGATATAGTCCTAATGAAAGCTAATCCAAATTTGGCTTAATTTTGATTTGCATGGCTAAATATTCACGAGTATCTTTAATTAGAGGTCTTTATATAGTGAAGAACGAGAAGTGATAGAGTTAGACAAGTGATCATGCTAAACGTAGAACATGAAAATGTTCTTTCAAAAACTCATATGTTTTTAATTATGACTTTTTCTTCCCATAAGATCAATGCATTAAGAATAAAAATAATTGCAATAAGTAAGGTCGTACGATTTGAAAGGTTACTTAGCTTCTAGCGCAAGATCGTTTAAAAGTTGCTCGGGGTTGAATAGAGTTCATAGCCAAGGCATAACTTATTGAAGCGGGACGCGAAGATTGGTTAAGATCTAAAAAGGCCCTAACAAGGCATGAGGAGCTCTATTTTGTTGCTAAATATCCAAGATGATGTGAAGTATCATTATTCCAAAATCAATATGAAGGATCGAGACACACGACGAAAAGCAATTACTCCCCTAAAGATCATGGAGAAAGTCTATCCAAAAAGACACTTACAAGGTATGAGGATAAATATATCCAAGTCCGAAAAGGAGGCGGATCGTTGTATATCAAAGTCCAAAATAAAGATTGAAGAAAAATGATGAAGTCGTGGTCCAAATATGAAGAATCTCTAAAAAACGTCAAGTGAAGAAATTCCAAATATATGAAGAGAAGACCATAATTTCAAGAACATATTCCCAAGATTTGAAGTATGAAGTACATGCAAAATATCGGTCCGAGAAAGGTCTCAAATCGTGAAACGAGTTATGCCAAGATATGAACTTAAGGAGATACACGAGAAGCCGTTTTAAAAGATTTTGTCCTTCGGCTAACTATCGATTAAATCATGCTACTTTGCTTTCGGACTAATAAATACTCAAATAAGTCAATATGAATCACTTGTGATCCATGAAAAATAGTTAAAAAATGCTAGTAACCCATTTCCTTTCATAATAACTAGGATTGCGGGGAGAAAAAGTATTACACAATTTGGACGTATGAGTAGTGTTATCATTGTGACTTGTACCAACAATGATCTCATTTTTGCACTTAGCATGGAATGTATGACAATCAAGAATTACGAAATTTACTCTAAGGGACATTTACTTGTTTCTATTCATTGACCCTAAAAGTCACATTCGTGATGAAAATCATACATTATGTCTTTACACATTTTTCGTAGTATTGTTGCAAGTATTTTACTCTTCAATAAAGGTTAATAAAATTGAATTTTGGTGATGCTTAGATACTTTATTCTAGCATTGCGTGAGGGCACGACAATGGCTTAGTATGGGGGAGTGATGAGATGGCATTTATACATGATCTCATCGTTCTTTTCGGGCTTTAAATGCATAAAAATGTCATAAAATACCATATATATGCTTGTGTTTGTTTACTTGTGTATTTTAGGTATGGATATCGTGAAAAAGACAAAAGATCACAAGAAACAAGGAAAAACGGACACGAGAAACGAAGCCGTACAAAGAACCGGGCCATAGTTCATGACTTATCCAAGATTAAACCTTGAAGACTTGAAGATGTACAAGATTGATCCCCAAAATATGAAGAAATGACACTTAAAACCCTTGTATATTCATAATTACAAGTTCGGTCCCTTAAGTTTGTCAAAATTACAAAATGGTCCTTCAACTTTGAAGAAATGACAAGTTTAGTCCTTCAACAATTCTAAATTGTCAAATATGGTCCCTCATGAAGTCAAAGATACATTGAAGATCTTTGAAGATCAAAAATGTCCAAAATCAGTCCCTCAAATATTCAAACATGGCAAAAATAACCCTTGAAATCTTTTTGGAAAAGTTTTGTGCCAAAAGTGTGAAGTATGAAACTTAAATAACAAAGGGAAGTAAGTTTTGTTGGCTGAAAACGTTTAATACCCATTTCACCAAAACACAAGGGCCAAAGGTGTTCATTTGAAACATTCAAACTCAAAAATGCGCCAAACACTTTGCAACTCCTACAAAGACGGATCAAAAGTGTTACTATTCACCTTTCACCACCAGTTACCATCCCACTTAAACCAAAGGGTAAATCCTAATTACCCACACCCACGTGTGATTCACACATGCAGAATCCCATCCCACACACAAAACCCTCATCTCCACTCACCAAAAGGACCCACCCATTCACACGTCAACCAATCAACATCCAACTTAGCCTCCAAGGAATGCCAGGTGTCAAAATCAACAACCCACACTCCTTGCTTGGTTACAAAGCTAAAATGAACGATTTGGATGAATTTGGACATCTCAAACAACAAATGCGTCTAGAAGATTCAAGGGCAATTTTTAGAATTCAGTGCTAGGGTTTATGAATAGTGTTTTGTATGCATTTGCCTATAAAAGGAGACCTCAACCTGTGGGAGTCCCTTTGTTCCAGTTTTACCTTTTAAACATTGTAATTCCTTTTTGAAATTTATAAAAGTTGGTATTTTGAGAAAATTGTAATTCCTTTTTATGTTTTTAAAAGTTGGTGTTGTTTAAAGGTGATTCTGAGTTCCATTTGATGTTATAAGTGTGCTTGAATCATTTGGTTCAAGGGCGTTTATGTTTGGTATGGTTTTCAAGTTTGAAAAAAGCTTGAAAAGAGGTTTCTGATTTTGATATTTTTGTTGTACTAATCCTTAACCAAAAGCTATAAGCTCTTGTAAGCTTGTTGACACCAAGCTTGTGAAGGGATTACGGCCTTTGTTTGGGCTGTTTGTTCATTATGTTGAAGAAATCAAGCCCTTGAGTTTCTGCTTTGAAACATCAACCAAGGCATTCATCCATCTTTCTTGTTAAAGTACCTTGGTCTTGTTCTAGTTGTTGAACAAGGTCCAAGGAGCATTGCTGGTCCTCCTAGGATGTTGTGGAGGACAGGTATAACCTCTTGTTAAGATTCCTCTCAAAAATTATATGATATTATCTGTTTTGTATTTAGGTATGTGATTTGGTGATCTTGTGTTTTTGCTTTATGTTTTATGGTTGCAATTTGTTAGTTGTCACCTAGTGTAGCTATTTGAATGATAAAATTAGTAGGTTGTGTTTAAAAATCACAAGTTGCTTTGAAAAATTGTAGATTAAGGACTATTTGGGATTATTGGTTCATAAGGCCTTGTGGCCTTGTGCTCTTGGTTCTTAGGGTTTAGGAAGTCTAAAAAAGTCATAATATACAAGTTTTAGTCATTGGTTAAGTTTCTGAAAGTTTGGGAAAAGGATTTCAAGTTTTGCAAAAATCTGATAAAAGTGTTTAGAGATTGGTCAAACACATAAGATCCAATAACTTCTTTGTTAGTTGGATCTAAGGTCTGAAAACGGGTTTGGGAATAGTTTGGGTGACAAGCTATCTATTGGGTATCTGGTTATTGAATTTGGTGGCTTATTGATTGTGTTATAGCTTATCAAAGTTGGCTGAAGTAGTCATTTGCATCAGCAAAGTGACCACCTCATTTGGTGCTTGCAATTGTATTTCTAGTTTGAGGATTGTTGTTTTGTTGCTTGGATCCTATTTGTGTGCTGCTTGTGAGGTTATTTGGCTACTTGGATTGATTTGTTGATAGCTTATAAGCTTACTGGCTTATTGGCTTATTTGTGCCAAAACTCATCAAGTCTACTCAACTGGTAGGCCTTGATTCACAAGGTTTGTACTCAAACCTTAACCAGCAGGGTGAAAAACAAGTCTCAACACTTCATTAAGTCTGTCAACGTCTTATGCTTGTCAGCGTTTGATTTTCTCTTGACAGCGTTTGACTTTTGGTCAAACTTGGTCATATAGCTTATTGAATCTGTTTTGTTTATTGGTACATGCAACAACTTAGTTTTTGTAATAGAACTCATTTTTCTCAGCTTAATAACAAATCTGGAAGGTTACAAGTCTTTTTGTTAAGCCTTTGCTAGAAAACTAGCTTATTTGGTTTTTTCAGCCAGCTTATTGGTTCTTACAGCTTATTCTGCTTGGCTTTTTGTGATTTTCTTGATTGATTATTCTTAGTTAAGCTATTTGTGAGCTTTTGCAACAAACTAGAGCTTCTGAAACAGCCTAGAACTCTATTCCGACTATTTTGTTGTTTTGTGGAATTGTTCTTGGCTTATTTCTGGCTTATTTAATGTGATTTTTCAAAATTTCTTTTTACAGATCTCTTTAGTATTCCAAAAGAAGGTTGTTTGTCAAATTAGAGCTTATGTCATTGGCTTATTGCTTAATGGGCTTATTGGCCCAATAAGAATAAGCTGTTTGTTTATTAAGCTGTGATAAGCTCACTTTCAGCTTTTGGGCCTTCAGAGTTTTGTGTTTAGAATTGAATTTTGAGTCAGATAAGGCTTTTCCAAGTCATTAGGGCTTATTTTGATTTTTTGGGCTAAAAAGCCCATTAAGCTTGACTGATTTTGCTTTTAGCCCATTTGGGGGCCCATTAGGGATAGTTTGGTAATTTCACTTTCATTTTCTGTTTACTTAGGTTTAAATAAACTAGTTTGCAAGTTTTTAGAATTTTTTATAATTTTTGGATTTTTAATATTATTTTAATATTATTTTATTATTATTTTTCAAATTTCACATTTTTGCACTTTTTATATTTTTCTTAGCTTAAATACATTAAAATAGGATTTCTGCAACTCTTAGATTAATTTTATCATCTTTAGATTAATTTTTATAATTATTTTAAGTTTTAATAGTTTTTAAATCATTTTAAATAGTTTTTCTTAGTTCAAAAATTTATAAAAATATTTTTTAATCTTTTTAGGTCATTTTAGAGGTTTACCAATTGAAAAATCTTTATTTGGTCTTTTTGATAATTAATTTGATTTTTAGGGCTTTAATTAGCATTTAAAAATTAATATTTAATTCATTAAAAGGTTTGAAAAAGTTTTGATCATTGGTAAACTCTTTGTTTATTTATTTTGATTTTTGGTAAATTTTTGGTAATTTTAAGAATAAATTTTTATTTTTGTACTTTTTACGGTTTTACGTTTAGTCATCGTAGTAATTAATTTCACGTCTTCGTCATTCTCTTTTCTCATCCCCTTCTATCCAATATTAATCTCAAATCAATTACGAATTATTCACACACATATACCTCCTTGAGAAATGAACTTCATAAGGGTCATTAGTGTTTGATTTTCCTAAATCATCACATAATCCTTTACCGCTCATTTACGCTCTTTTGTTTTCCTAAACAAGAGGTGTAATTTACTACAATCACTTAGCCTAATAGAACAAAGAAGGACTACATGGTTAAGGATACTAGCTAGAGAATGCTAAGATAAGCAAACTCGGGTTGAGTCAAAATATCCATGGCGGGCCTAATATATCAAAGAAGTCTAAATTTGTTAAACCATGTTCTTATTATATTTTCTTTTGATATATTTTTGATGAAAAGTAAAAGAAGAAATATATACAATGCAAATGTGTTATGCAAATGAAAAATGATTAATGCAAAAATTATGAATGCATATTTTTGGTGGCCAAAGTAGATCAAAAATTTGAAAATTGTTTGAAAAATTAATTTTCCAAGTTATCATGAAAGTCAATGACAAGTTCTAGGTAAGGTCACTTCGATAGAAGACCCCTTACACTTAAGCTAAACATTGTCCTCAATGTTTAAGAGCATGGAAGTATAAAAACTTCCCCTACACTTATGACAATGAATAGACTTTGCTTAACCCAAGTTAAGGAAAGATCAACTATAGTGAATTCATTTTTAAAGCACAAGGTGTCTATGAAAGAGCACAACAGTAACGAAGTGAACCGAATACAAGGGTGTAAGACCCGCATGCTTTTACCATGAATAGTACCCTTGAGATCGTACATATATGGTTAGAACTTTCCTTTTATAATATGTTTACGTTTCACGTATAAGAATTTCGAGTATTACGTACGTGTTAGAACACGATAAGTATTTATTACGTATGAACACACGATAATTATTCCAATAATAATTTTAATCACAAACATGCGATCATGAAATCATGAACGTAATCTAATCACGAGCAAATATTAATTACGTATATAAATATATTTATCACGAGCACGAATAAATATATTAAGTCACGATCGATAACTAATTAAAACACGTAAAACACGAACACGAGAACACACTATAATATTTAGACTCGAGAAATGTACGGGTTACCCTTATGTGGGCCCCTACCCATGAAATTAGGAAGAAAAGGGCCAAGCCAATTGTTTTTTTTACTAAACAAGAAAAAAGGGGAAAATCTTGTGTCATTTATCACAAAATCAAGAAATAACAAAAAACCCTAATTCTGTTCTTCCTCTCCTTTTTGGCCGCAACATTTAGGAACACCAAAGGGGTGTTCGGGTTGATTTTGATCTTGGATTTTGGGAATCATTCGTGTGTGTTCATCCTTGATTGATCCACGCATTCGGTATAACCTTTTTAACTCTTTTCTTTTATGTTTTGATTTATGAATCACATAAAATCTTAATGTTTTTAAAAACTAATTAAAAACATTTATTAAAACATGTCTATGATTATGGGGTGAATCAAAACAAGGGTTTTTAGGGGTGTTTGTTCTAGCCGCCGCCTAAACCGAACCCCCAAGGGGTCTCGGCTTGGCTTATGAACCACCACCGAGACCTCATGGTCTCGGTATGTGGTGTGGGTCCCACGGAAGCAACAAACAAGGGGTACCCCGACCTTGGTTCGAGGTATGGTGTTGATTACGGGTCTGGTTCATGGTTTCTAGTCACGATCCGGTTCATTGATTATGTTAAGGTTTATGATTTTAATAGTTATATGTTAAAAAATTAAATTAATAAAATATGACATAATTAATTTAATTAACATGACTTAGGTTATAAATTTAATTATTAGATCATGAATTTTAACCTAAGTATTTATTTTTAATTAGACTTTATAATTAATTAATTATTAAAAACCATGACTATAATTAGTTAATTAACATGCCTTAGGTTATATTATTAGTAATTAATAATACATGTTTTAACCTAAGTATTTTAACTTATTTAATTAAAAACATGATATATTTAATTAAATACTTTTAACCTATAGTCTAATTAATTTACATGTAATGATTAATAAACTATACCTTATATCAATATGACTTAGAAAATAATCAGAAAACACTTGAGCTTATATAATTAGCTTATTTAACCAGCTTATATCTAATTATGGAAACTTTCTATTTTTAGAAACTTATTTAATTAAGGCAGCTAATCTATTTATGGAAACTTTCTATTTTTAGAAACTTATTTAATTAAGGCAGCTAATCTATTTATGGAAACTTTCTATTTTTAGAACTTATCTATTTTAAGCAGTAATTCTATTTTTGGAAACTTTATAATTTTGGAAACTCTCTATTTTTGGAAACTTTATATTTTTGGAAACTTTCTATTTTTGGAAACTTTCTATTTTTGGTAACTTTCTATTTTTGGAAACTTTCTATTTTAGGAAACCTGCTATTTTTAGAAAGTTACTTATTATTACACAGTAAGTATAATAATACATGAAATACAAGTAATACTTAATCAAAATAGACAGAATATAAGATAAACACAGTTTAAAGCTTAAAACAGTAAAACATGACATGAACATATAAAATAAGCTAAGACATGACATAAACCAGTTATGTATGTAGTAATCAGATACTTATACACGTATGTATTTATGTAGCATTAGTGATACCGAAGTAGGACTCTCTTCCGTTCGTCTTCTTCGTTCACTGGACATAAGGTACGGATTCCCGTCCTTTCAGTATGGACATTCTTTCCTTATTAGGATTTCCCGTATGCAGCCAACTGTTTTCCCGTAGTATAAGTTTATATGTTTGATTTGCTTATGTTTAATTTAGAATACCTATAGCCATATACATGCATGACCAGTTTCACCTAGTTATGGAGGTACCATAACCATAACACTAGAGGCACTGGTGTTATGACTTCCCCACGGCGGAGTGATTGCTCGTGGCGTCCCTTCAGCTTTTGGCCATATTATTATATTTATCATGTGGGGCGTATGGGTGCATCCTAGTTACATGTTTTTAGCAGATTACTCAGTGTGAATGTGGTGTGTGCCTTGTATCCTTCACAAGGAGCTGATCCCTCCTACCCAAAACCAGTATATTAAATTAGAGGCAGCCCCTCTAATTTGCATGATGAGGTCACCCCCCCAAGTATTCATGCACGGTGGATTTTCATGACCTATATTGGCTAATGGTAAAATATGTTAAACAGTTTTCATAAGATAAACATAAGGCTTTTCAAACTATAAAACCAGTTTTATGAACATGTTCCAGGTTTTCCAGGACTTATACATTTCCGCTGCTATTAAGTCTTTATTATGTTTTAGTCATTTATACTATGTCTATATCCGTGCACTAAGCGTTTTGCTCAGCCGTTACTTTCCTTTCCATGTCCCAAAACGGCAGGTACCCAAGGACGGACTCGAGCATTTTGGAGGACATGCATAGGATGGAAGCTGCCATAGTCTTCTTCTCCTTTTGCCTTCATATATTTGTGCTTGTTTAAGTCTTCCATTATTTCTTTTTACTTCATTATGTTTTGAGCTTATGTTTGGGAACCGATGTTTGATTCCGGTTTACCCTATGTTCATGTAATGTTTTAGACATTTATCCTTGTATGCTTTGATGACACGCCATAATTACGCATAACGGTCCACTTATCAAAGTGAGTGTTACAATTATGGTATCAGAGCCCAAGGCTTCGACCTGTAGTCTCTAAAACTCGACCTGTGACTAGTGGGTAGTCACCAGGAGCTTCCTAAGCCAACGTTTGTTATTCTACGTATTGATGTTTTCAGTGCATTGTTGCTTTAACCATGATGTTTTCAGCACCTTGAGGTTTTAACCTTGATGTTTTCATCGATATTGTTTTACTAATATGGATGGACAACCGTCATTCATATTTAGTTATATGTCATTGTTTCATGCATAATGTTCCTCGTGAACTGTGGCTATGTGGACTGAACCCCAGTAGTTCATAATTAGTCACATAAATTTTTTTTTCTGATAAGTTTTGACCGATGAGTTTCATTATTTATGTTTCATGTATCATTGTTGCAGGGATTATGACTAAGTAATGGTTGGTACAGGACTGGCCCTATCTAGTCGCATGTGCTTTTATCGAAACTTTTAACTTTAGGACCGACCCATAGGCGTCCCCTCGCCATGTCTTTTGTTTTGTGACCGACCCATAGGCGTCCCCTCACACATATAAAGGTTTTTATAAACTACATTACGCATTCATGCACTGTTTTTCATGCATAAAATTTTTCTCATAATTTATTGGCATAAATTTTTTTTTCATGTCCCCTCATAAGTTACTATGTTTTTATGTCAAGTATGTTTTCATACTGTCATGGTTAACTTCAGTTTCATGTTGATTATGTTATACACTCCTTCATGATAGATTGTTTCATGTATCTTCATGATAATTCCGTATTCATGTTGATTACGTCTTACGCCTCTTTTGTTATTTATGATTTCATGTAAGACACTGTTAGATTTCATTGAATCTTGCTTTCATGATAGTCATGGTTGGTTTTCATTGATCATGCTGTCAGGCAAATCATCGTTGAATTTTGTGTAACCACACTTTAACGTTTCTTGATACAACCAGAATGATGTCTATGCTAATACTGTCAGGTTATCATGATGGTTTTTCCTAACCGTCTAACCGATACACCTTCCTTAAATCATGACAAATGATCGACCCCATACCAATCATTTCATGTGCATTCCGTGTGTACTCCATGTACCGTATTCCATGTGTATTTCACATACCTTAATCCATGTGTATTTCACTTGCAATCCTTCACGAGTATTCGCTTGTCGATTCTAAATCATCTCAGGCGTATGTTTACTTGCTGATATTCTACAAGATTGCCGATGCCGCTCATAACTTGGAAAGGTTACTAAAGGTTGATGCTGCTGATGTTTGGAGACGCTACGAGATGCGGATGCTGTTCACAACTTGGAGATCCTACAAGACGAAGACAAAGGCGTCAGAGTAAAGCAATTGGACGAGAAGATGCTTCACCATCAGACGATTTTCATCAATCATTGTCCCAAATTCTTAGTTACTTGTCACACGTCATTCAGTTGTCGTTTCAGTCATATGAGTGCAAATCGGTACCAGCCGGCCACTCAGCTGAATAGTTACATGAATCACAGTCATGAGAATGACCGTCATGAAACTGACAGACAGGATGATAGTAACCACTACTATGACAATAACTATCCTAAAAAAAATCGCAACCGAAGCTCCGGCCGCGGACATGATCAGACATACAAATGATCAGTAGTCCAACCGATCTGCCAATTCTGGCATAGTAACCTAATATTGTAGTTCTATTGTTTCACGTCTCGAGACACATGTCAAGACATCAGTCAAGACACATGTCTCACGTATACTTTCTGAAGACACATGTCAAGACACCAGTCAAGACATATGTCATGCTTATATTTCCAAGACACGAGTCAAGACACATGACTCACGTCTAATTATGGAACATTTCTAAGAAATTCAGGGTACCCTCCAAGGGTATACCAATTTTGTTATGCCAGGTATTAATCAGGCCACAAGAATTTCAGTACCATTACCGACGCATCAGTGGGAACTATCACGTTTCCCGATGACACTTTCATTCTTGTAACCGTAGCTCATAGATTCATGACCATGAAGGACGCCTTTCGTATTCCCACGTATACGAAAGTTTTCCTTCAGCTTAATGATGAGATCCAAGCTGCTAACGCATTTCCTCGGACAGACACTTCCGCTTAATGATGAGATCCAAGCTGCTAACGCATTTCCTCGGACTATGAACAACACACCATGCTACAATTCATAATTATGTGCAGTAATGTTCAGGCTACTGAATACATTCAGCTTGATTTTCCATCAGGAAAATCTGTACAAATTATCTATGCTTTCCAAGCACGTGCTTTGTTAGCCATGATTGCTAAAATTTTCCAGCTGTCAGTAAGACACGACTACTGATGTCCTTTTACGCATAACAAACGGATTATTCCAAAATTGTCCCTCACACTCCAGAAGAACCTTCAAGGAGAAGGACGGTAATATAAGATTATGTGTCGGCTACCGTCGATTTTAAACAAATCACCATTTATAACTGTTGATCCCAAACTTAGATCGATTTAGCTTTATGTATACGAGATTAGATCAAGTAAACACTTAGAGAAACCTTTATATATGTTTACGACTATCTAAGTGTTATGCGGAATTAACACTTAAACAAGAACACACAAGATATAAACAAACTTTTACTTTGATTAATGATATCAAACTTGCTTACAATGAAAGTAGTTTACGAATGAAAACTTATGAAAACTTGTATTGAACATTAACCTAAAGGTCTTCTTTATAGACATAAGAAGCCTTGTACAATAATCTACGTATCAGCTATTCTAGGTAAAGATAAATATAGAAAATACATTGTTGTTCCTATCTTTACTAAAAGTAATCTAGAATACAATAAACGCGTAGAGTATATCTTCCCATCAGTGCTTGTCTTCAATGTATCAACGCTTGACTTTGTCTTGTCAACGCTTGAGCTGTCAGCGTTTGTTTTGCTCCTGTCAACGCTTGTTTTACTCTTGTCAGCGCTCAAGTAGATTGGCTATAATTTATTCCCAACAATAACGGTTACTCTCCTCCACGTATTGACAAGATCGGATTCATGATCATGCTGCCAATAGTGACGGGTGAAATAGCAGGACATGTCCATGACTGCTATTCGTGCGTGACTCGGTCATGCTAGATTTATGATTGTGAATTAGTCTCATGAATGCTCCAACAGCATTATGGACTTAATAAAATTGAGTTTCCATGAACTCATAAGCAAATTCATCAGCGTTTTCATTAAGGATAACCTGATTTCCTCTAAGTCTAGAGACGAACAGGAGACCATATCTGCTCTATGTTGCAAATTCTATGACAAGAGAAATTTTACCTGGAAATTTTCACAATGTTAATTTTGTTTGATTACAGTGACACGCTGAATCACATTGGTTTCTACGATTAATCTTACCATGACTCTGCTTATGCGTAAAGGAGAGAACCCTACACTACATTAGGTGTTCTAGAAAATCCTACGCTAGGAGAAGTCTAGATTCGGAGACTCAGAATTTTGCAAACTCCTATGTATCAAGTTCTACGAAGCAAGATACAATTACGTTCATATCTAGGTACCTGACATACCAACAGGTTAAGATAGGACACCAACAGACTGGGATGTTTTCATCATCTGAAATTGTGAATTGAAATGGGACAAGATCTCCACGAATTTTGGTTACCAGTTTAACGCAAACTCAGAAGAAGCATGATGCTATCTGGTTTATTGTAAACAGTTTGATCAAGTCTGCAAAATCCTTACATCCGCAAGGATTTCAGAACCAACAGATTGATCGGACATGTTCCAACCAAGGCTCATCCGATCACTTGGAAATCCCTCAGTTATCGGGTCAGATAAAGATTTGCAATTATGCTCCTTATTTACTTCACGTCTTCATTCTAATTCCACGACTTGCTTTCGCGCTCGCATTCATGACACTATTCACATTCATGATCGTATCTTGGCTTATGATTTTATGTTCATTTTCGTTCTGGGAAGTTTTGCAAGAACTTGAGAGACCAAACCCAAGTTTAGTATAAATCCCTATCCTCAGATAGACGTTTCTCGTCATATTCTATGTCTCACCTTGTAGCGTTTGGCGTTACCGCCATTATATTCTATGTTCACGATATGTTTCACATGTCATGTTCATTCCACGTTCCTCATATCATGATCAAGAAATGTTACACGTATCATGGATCATGATAGGTTTACTCATATTACACTCATCATATCTCCACGTATCACGTTCAAAAATTTTCACGTATTACGTTCAAAAATTTTCACGTACTACGTTTCTTTATGTCTCGCACATCGTTGCTAATTATCAGTTAAGTGAGAGCATTTTGCACGATAACGTTTCAGTTGCCATACACGTTAATTCTTATTCCCTCGAACGAATTTAGGGGATCTACCTTCCGTTGATAACCACGAATTTCTTCGTATTCCAAGTCAAGGTCAGGAGGACCAAGATTTATCATTAGTGTCAAGATCTTGTGAAGGAACCGTTCCAAGAGGGAAGCCACTTGGAAACGGACAAGTTCATCCGAACTTCTTATCTGTTTTTCTCTTATCAATTAATTATGTCCTTTCAGTCACGTCACGTTCCATGTCCTTTCAAGACATGTCACGTTCCGTGTTCCTTCTGCCAGGTCACCTGCACGTTCATTTATCTTACATACCCTCTCAGTTTGATTCGGGTATGTTTCTCTTTCAGTACGTTATCTATAATTCAGGGACGATTTATTCTTTTTAGGGGGGAAGAGTTGTAAAAACCCGCATGCTTTTACCATGAATAGTACCCTTGAGATCGTACGTATATGGTTATAACTTTCCTTTTATAATATGTTTACGTTTCACGTATAAGAATTTCGAGTATTACGTACGTGTTAGAACACGATAAGTATTTATTACGTATGAACACACGATAATTATTCCAATAATAATTTTAATCACAAACATGCGATCATGAAATCATGAACGTAATCTAATCACGAGCAAATATTAATTACGTATATATATATATATATATATATATATATATATATATATATATATATATATATATATATATATATATCACGAGCACGAATAAATATATTAAGTCACGATCGATAACTAATTAAAACACGTAAAACACGAACACGAGAACACACTATAATATTTAGACTCGAGAAATGTACGGGTTACCCTTATGTGGGCCCCTACCCACGAAATTAGGAAGAAAAGGGCCAAGCCCATTGTTTTTTTACTAAACAAGAAAAAGGGGAAAATCTTGTGTCTTTTATCACAAAATCAAGAAATAACAAAAAACCCTAATTCTCTTCTTCCTCTCCTTTTTGGCCGCCACATTTAGGAACACCAAAGGGGTGTTCGGGTTGATTTTGATCTTGGATTTTGGGCAAGTATTCGTGTGTGTTCATCCTTGATTGATCCACGCATTCGGTATAACCTTTTTAACTATTTTCTTTTATGTTTTGATTTATGAATCACATAAAATCTTAATGTTTTTAAAAACTAATTAAAATTTTTTATTAAAACATGTCTATGATTATGGGGTGAATCAAAACAAGGTTTTTTAGGGGTGTTTGTTCTAGCCGCCGCCTAAACCGAACCCCCAAGGGGTCTCGGCTTGGCTTATGAACCACCGCCGAGACCTCATGGTCTCGGTATGGTGGTGTGGGTCCCACGGAAGCAGCAAACAAGGGGTACCCCGACCTTGGTTCGGGGTATGGTGTTGATTACGGGTCCGGTTCATGGTTTCTAGTCACGATCCGGTTCATTGATTATGTTCAGGTTTATGATTTTAATAGTTATATGTTAAAAAATTAAATTAATAAAACATGACATAATTAATTTAATTAACATGACTTAGGTTATAAATTTAATTATTAGATCATGAATTTTAACCTAAGTATTTATTTTTAATTAGACTTTATAATTAAGTAATTATTAAAAACCATGACTATAATTAATTAATCAACATGACTTAGGTTATATTATTAGTAATTAATAATACATGTTTTAACCTAAGTATTTTAACTTATTTAATTAAAAACATGATATATTTAATTAAATACTTTTAACCTATAGTCTAATTAATTTACATGTAACGATTAATAAATATACCTTATATCAATATGACTTAGAAAATAATAAGAAAACACTTAAGCTTATATAATTAGCTTATTTAACCAGCTTATATCTAATTATGAAAACTTTCTATTTTTAGAAACTTATTTAATTAAGGCAGCTAATCTATTTATGGAAACTTTCTATATTTAGAAACTTATTTAATTAAGGCAGCTAATCTATTTATGTAAACTTTCTATTTTTAGAAACTTATCTATTTTAAGCAGTAATTCTATTTTTGGAAACTTTCTATTTTTGGAAACTTTCTATTTCTGGAAACTTTCTATTTTTTGGAAGCTTTCTATTTTTGGAAACTTTCTATTTTTGGAAACTTTCTATTTTTGGTAACTTTCTATTTTTGGAAACTTTCTATTTTAGGAAACCTGCTATTTTTAGAAAGTTACTTATTATTACACAGTAAGTATAATAATACATGAAATACAAGTAATACTTAATCAGAATAGACAGACTATAAGATACACACAGTTTAAAGCTTTAAACAGTAAAACATGACATGAACGTATAAAATAAGCTAAGACATGACATAAAACCAGTTACATATGTAGTAATCAGATACTTATTGTAAAACCCGCATACTTTTACCATGAACAGTACATCTATAATCGTATGTACATGATTAGAACTTTCCTTTTATAGCATGTTCACGTTCACGAATAAGAATTTTACGTATTCGTACGTGTTAGAACACGATAAGTATTTATTACGTAAGAACGCACAATAATTATTTAAACAATAATTAATCCCGAACATGCGATCATGAAATCATGAACGTAAATTAATCACGAGAGAATATTAATTACGTATTTATATTTATTACAAACACGAATAAATATATTGAGTCACGATCGAAAACTAATTAAATTACATAAACTACGTAACACGTAATCACAGACATTTAAACGATTATTATTATTACGTATATTTAATTTAACACGACAAGTAATTACATACGTAATGATTACGTTTAACACGTATTATGATAACTATGAACTTACGACATTTTATAACACGATTACGCGTACCTTTTAACAAGTCGCGTATTAAATAAAAACGCATAAGGGCTTTATTTGGGCTGTTAGACAAAGGAAACAAGAAGTAATTGGGCTCAAGGCCCAATGGGGTTGATTAGTCGGCTTAAAAGAAAAAGAAAGGGACGGGGTACATTTTTTTATTTAGACAAAACCATGAAACCCTAAAAACATAGTAAACAGCCGTTTGTTTTTTTTCCTCTTGTCCCTCTTTGCTGCCGTCGATCTACACCAAAAAGAAACAAGGAACCGACATGATTTTATCAAGAAGATCAAGGATTACAGTTGTTTTAATATCCTAAACCCTAAAAACGCAAGTAAGAAACCCTAATTCTATTATTATCATATGTTTTTTTTTGACTATTGATCTTTGAATCCCATCTTAAAAAGTTTTAAACATGTTATCTTGAAGTTAATAAAGGGGGGGGGGGGGGAGGGTTCGTTTGTTGGGTTGATGTGGTCGTTTGGCACACAAACCAAGACCCTTAATGGTCTCGGTGACGGTTTCTGATCCACCAGCCGCGACCCTATTGGGTGCTGGCTGGGTTTTGTACTAACAACGGCAACAACGGCCTAGCAGGGGGAACCACTGGCTGCGGCCAGTGGTGAGGTCAGCCTGTCAGGGGGAACGCAGGGCAGTCAGGGGGGAACAACATAACTGCCAGGGGTAACTGGCAGTTAGGGGGCTGTTTGGTTTTGGGTTTATGGCTAGTTAAGGGTGCGTTTGGCAGTCAGTTTAATAAGCATAATTAAGGGGTTGTTTGGTTCGGTGTATATGTAAACATAATACGATTTTCACGGGATTCCACGGGTTCGGTTTTCGACGCGTTTTAATAAACTAATACATGGGTACGGGTTATTATTTTACGCGTTTAATTAGCTTAACATGTATATTAGTTACAAGACAATTAAACCAATAAATCATGACTTTTTATTACCAGATTAATTAAATTAATTTAACATGCTATATAATTAATTTAATTAGAACATGGACTTAGGTTTATTATTATAAATTAATAATACACGATTTAACCTAAGTATTTTTAATTATTTAATTTAGATTATAGTAATTAATTAATTATTAAACCATGACTTATAATTAATTAATTATCATGACTTAGGTTAATTATTTTACTATTAATACATAGTTAAACCTAAGTATTTTAATCATGAAAATTAGACTAAGTAATTAATTAATTATTAAAACCATGACCTATAATTAATTAATTCTCATGACTTAGGTTATATTAATATAATTAATAATACATGTATTAACCTAAGTATTTTATACGCTTTAATTTAATTAAATCATGCTTATATTTAATTAAATACTTTTAACCTATAGTTTATTTAAATTACATGTAATAATTAATAAACTATACCTTATATCAATATGACTTAGAAAAATAATCAGAAAACACTTAAGCTTATATACTTAGCTTATTTAACCAGATTATATCTAATTATGGAAACTTTCTATTTTTAGAAACTTATTTAATTAAGGCAGCTAATCTATTTTTGGAAACTTTCTATTTTTTGAAACTTTCTATTTTTGGTAACTTTCTATTTTTGGAAACATTCTATTTTAGGAAACCTGCTATTTTTAGAAAGTTACTTGTTATTACATAGTAAGTATAATAATACATGAAATAAAAGTAATACTTAATCAGAACAGACATAATATAAGATAAACACAGTTTAAAGCTTAAAACAGTAAAACATAACATGAACGTATAAAATAAGCTAAGACATGACATGAAACCAGTTACGTAGTTAGTAATCAGATACTTATACACGTATGTATTTATGTAGCATTAGTGATACCGGAGTAGGACTCTCCTCAGTTCGTCTTCTTCGTTCACTAGACATAAGGTACGGATTCCCGTCCTTTAAGTATGGACATTCTTTCCTTATTAGGATTCCCCGTATGCAGCCAAATGTTTTCCCGTAGTATAAGTTTATATGTTTTACTTGCTTATGTTTAATTTAGAATACCAATAGCCATATACACTCATGACCAGTTTCACCTAGTTATGGAGGTACTATAACCATAACATTAGAGGCACTGATGTTATGACTTCACCACGACGGAGTGATTGCTCGTGGCGTCCCTTCAGCTTTTGGCCATATTATTATATTTATCATATGGGGCGTATGGGTGCATCCTAGTTACATGTTTTCAAGCAGATTACTCAGTGTGAATGTGGTGTGTGCCTTGCATCCTTCACAAGGAGCTGATCCCTCCTACCCAAACCAATATATTAAATTAGAGGCAGCCCCTCTAATTTGCATGATGAGGTCACTCCTCCAAGTATTCATGCACGGTGGATTTTCATGACCTATATTGGCTAATGGTAAAATATGTTAAACAGTTCTCATAAGATAAACATAAGGCTTTTCAAACTATTAAACCAGTTTTATGAACATGTTCCAGGTTTTCCAAGACTTATACATTTCCGCTGCTATTAAGTCTTTATTATGTTTTAGTCATTTATACTATGTCTATATCCGTGCACTGAGCGTTTTGCTCAGCCGTTACTTTCCTTTCCATGTCCTAAAACGGCAGGTACTCAAGGACTGACTGGAGCATTTGGAGGACACGCATAGGATGGGAGCTACCTTAGATTCCTTCTCCTCTTTCCTTCATATCTATGCTTGTTTAGTCTTCCTTTTTGTTCATTTACTTTATTTATGTTTTGGGCTTATGTTTGGGAACCGATGTTTGATTCCGGTTTTCCATATGGTCATGTATGTTTACTACATATTACCTTGCATGCTTTGATGACACGCCATAATTACGCGTGACATTCCATTTATCAAAATGGTGTGTTACACTTATACACGTATATATTTATGTAGCATTAGTGATACCGAAGTAGGACTCTCTTCCGTTCGTCTTCTTCGTTCACTGGACATAAGGTACAGATTCCCGTCCTTTCAGTATGGACATAAGGTACAGTTCCCTTGATAAACGACTCTCTAGGATCAATTATAGGAACTTGCGAAAAGTTCTTGTTCTTAACCCGTGAGAGTTAAGACTTTCGCGTTTTATAGCTCCCTATATAAAAGCCTAGCAAAACTTGACTCAAACACGTTAATGATACTAGCTAGAGTAAACTTAGGTAAGTAAACTCGGGTTGAGTCAAAATGTTCACGACTAAGAAAAATCTAAAACCACTTTATTTAAAATTTATTCTAGCAAAGGAAACATAACAAAGGCAAATACAACTATACAACTAGGCCAAAATAGATTAAAACTTTTGAAAAATGTCGAAAAATCAAATTTTCCGGTTAAAATGAGGGCAATTTCATGGAAAAGACCACTTACTTCGATAGAAGTCCCCCCTACACTTGAGATAAACATTGTCCTCAATGTTTAAGCATGTGGGAGTAAACTCCCCTACACTTAGGACATTGTGTACTTTGTTTAAATCTTGCTAAGGAAAGGATAACTAAAGTGAATTCAATGTGAACATATAGAATATGAAATATTGAATCACAAGAGTTTAGGATAGAACCGGGAAGATAGGAACACGGTCTCACAGTTCGTCAAAAGTCATCAAGGTGGATCTTTGAAGCTTTAATCCCTGCACAGCACAAGAAACAAGACAACAAACATATGCGGGGGCTCCCCCTACACTTATTACGAAAGCAGTAAAGGATAGATCACGGGTTGCCTCCCGAGAAGCGCTTGTTTTTGTTCACCGAGTCGTGAGCCTGACTCGACCCAAATTTAGTTCATGGGGAACGTGGTGAGGGATGGAATCATCTATTGAGAGATGTCCTCACCAAAGTACAGCTTCAGACGCTGGCCATTCACCTTGAAATTGGGCCCATTCGGCTGAGAAAGCTCAATGGTCCCATATGGAAAGACTTTGGTGACGGTGAATGGACCAGTCCAGCGGGTCTTCAACTTGCCAGAGAAGATCTTCAACCGAGAGTTAAAGAGTAAGACTTGATCACCAACGTGGAACTCTTAGTTCTTGATTTTAGCATCGTGGATAATCTTCGTCTTCTCCTTGTAGATCAGCGAGTTCTCATAAGCTTCATTCCTCAGTTCATTTAGCTCGTTGAGTTGAACCTTGCGATGATCACCGGCTTTGTTGATGTCGAAGTTAGCCCACTTCAAGGCCCAGTGCGCCTTATGTTCTAGCTCGATGGGTAGGTGGCAGGCTTTCCCGTACACAAGACGATAAGGTGTACAACCGATCGGGGTCTTGTAAGCAGTACGAAAAGCCCACAGAGCATCATCTAACTTATCGGCCCACGCGGCGCGATGCTCTCCCACAGTATGCTCCAAAATTCTCTTCAAGCCACGGTTGGATCTCGGCTTGCCCATTGGTTTGGGGATGATAGGCGGTGGAAAGACGGTGATTGACACCATACTTTGCCATGACTCGTGCAAATTGATCGTTGCAAAAATGAGTCCCGCGATCACTGATGATAGCACGAGGAACGCCAAATCGAGCGAAAAGCTGCTTCAAAAAGTTCACAACCACCCTCGCATCATTCGTAGGAAGAGCCTTAGCTTCAACCCATTTAGAAACGTAGTCGACAGCGACGAGGATGTACTTGTTCCCTTTGGAGGATGGAAATGGCCCCATAAAGTCGATGCCCCATACGTCAAAGATTTCACATTCCTGTATGAAATTTTGAGGCATCTCATCCTTATGTGTGATCTTGCCTTGACGTTGGCAAGCATCACAATGCTTAACCATTTCGTGAGTGTCACGATAAATGGTGGGCCAGTAGAATCCGGAATCAAACACTTTCTTAGCGGTGTAGTTGGGACCAAAGTGACCACCGGTGGGTCCTTTGTGGCAAGCTTGGAGGATGTCAAAAGCTGCCGGTCCGTCAACACATCGACGAATAATCAGATCAGCACATTGTTTGAATAGATAAGGGTCATCCCAAAAGTAAGTCTTAACATCATTCAAGAACTTCTTCTTTTGTTGGGATGTTAACCCTTTGATGAGAATACCACCCGCTAAGTAGTTTGCAATGTCCGCAAACCACGGGGTGCCATCAAGATTGAGATTTATAGACATTAAGGTCTCAAGGGGGAAAGAGTCATTTATCTCTTTGTTCGGATGATCCCCTTGATATGGATCCTCAAGTCTGCTCAGATGATCCGCGGCCAGGTTTTCGGCTCCCTTCTTGTCACGAATTTCAATGTTGAATTCTTGAAGGAGTAAAACCCAGCGAAGAAGTCTTGGCTTAGAATCGTTCTTAGTCATCAAGTACTTCAACGCGGAATGGTCCGTGTATACGATGGTGGTGGATAAAACAAGATAGGGGCGAAATTTCTCAAAAGCATAGACAACAGCTAAAAGCTCTTTTTCGGTTGTCGTATAATGCAATTGAGCCCCCGTCATTGTTTTGCTAGCGTAGTGGATTGGTTGGAAGTGTTTATTCACTCGTTGGCCCAGAACCGCACCAATAGCAAAGTCGCTAGCATCGCACATCAATTCAAAAGGCAGCTCCCAATTAGGGGTAACCAAGACCGGTGTCTTAGTTAGCTTATCCTTAAGATGATTGAAGGCTTCGAGACACTCTTTAGAAAAGATAAAAGGAGTATCTTTTTCCAAGAGGTGGGTCATCGGGCGAGCGATTTTAGAGAAATCCTGAATGAATCTACGATAGAAGCCCGCATGACCCAGAAAACTTCTCACACCCTTCACGGTTGAAGGTGGAGGTAATTTGGCTATGACATCTACTTTAGCACGGTCGACTTCAAGACCGGCTTTAGAGATTTTGTGTCCTAGCACAATGCCTTCTTTTACCATAAAATGGCATTTTTCCCAATTCAGAACAAGGCGAGTGTCTTCGCACCGCTTAAGCATACGTTCCAAATTGGCAAGGCAAGCAGAGAAGGAATCCCCGAAGACCGAGAAATCATCCATGAAGACTTCCATGGTTTGCTCAACCATGTCATGGAAGATAGCCAACATGCAACTTTGGAAAGTCCCGGGGGCATTGCATAAGCCAAAAGGCATCCTTTTGTAAGCAAATGTGCCATAGGGACAAGTGAATGTTGTCTTCTCTTGATCTTGGGGATCGATGGGTATTTGAAAATAACCCGAGAAACCATCAAAAAAGCAGTAATATTCATTACCCGCTAAACGTTCAAGCATTTGGTCCATAAAAGGTAGAGGGAAATGATCCTTTCTCGTGGCATCATTGAGTTTGCGGTAGTCTATACAAACTCTCCACCCAGTAACGAGACGGGTAGGAATTAACTCGTTGTTTGCATTGGGCACAACAGTAATTCCGCCCTTCTTAGGCACACAATGGACTGGACTAACCCATGGTGAATCCGAAATAGGGTAAATCATACCCGCATCAAGAAGTTTGATAACCTCTTTTTTGATGACTTCATGGATTTTAGGATTCACCCTTCGTTGACTTTGAATTGTGGGCTTAAAGTCGTCCTCCATGAGAATTTTATGTGTGCAAAAGTGAGGATCAATTCCACGGATGTCGGAGATTTTTCAAGCGATAGCTCGTTTATGCTTCTTCAACACAGCGACAAGTCGGGCTTTTTCGTCTTCTTCCAGATCCTTTGCGATGATGACCGGTAGCTTCTCGTCGTCTTCCAGAAAAACGTACCCAAGATGAGGCGGTAGGTCCTTAAGCTCAAGAGTAGGAGGATTCTCAATAGATGGTGAAACTAACGATGGATCATCATTAGTCACCTCTTTAGGAGCAGGAGGAGACAACGGGTCCTCATTGAGAAGTCTCTCAATAGTACGAATGTCTTCATCCCAATTGGTGGACAAATTATCATACTTAATATCGAGAGGACCCAAGCTAGCTTCGAAATCATCCAAGTCGCTTTCTCCAAAAGGAGTCAATGCTGGAGCAATTGAGGCAACGGTCTCAACATTGGGTAGAGAAGAAAGAGTACTTTTGCAAGCATCATGAAAATGTTCTTCACAAGCCTCATCGAGAACATCAATAGCATTAACACTCTCATACGAATAAGGTTGCTTAGAAATCTTACCCATGTTGAAGACAATTTTATCGTCACCAACTCTCATGATTATTTCGCCCGCGGCTACATCAATGAGAGTGCGATCGGTCCTCAGAAAGGGACGTCCAACGATTAATGGAACACGGGGATCCATCTCGTAGTCAACGACAACAAAATCCGCCGGGAAGGTGAATTTGTCGACGCCAACAAAGACATCTTCGGCTATCCCCACTGGATAAGCAACCGTACGGTTGGCTAATTCTAAAGTCATTTTGGTGGGGACTAGCTCGGGGAGAGATAATTGCTTCCAAACACTTAAAGGCATTAAGTTTATACTGGCACCTAGATTGGCTAGGGCCATGCAATTCTCTACTCCCGGGAAGTTGCAAGGAATCAAGAAGCGACCCAGATCACCAAGTTTGGTGGGCAATTGCCTTAAGAGCACTGCGGAGCAATTCTCATTAAGGTGGGTCTGAGCAATGTCAAGAAGCTTTTCTTTATCACTTAAAAGATCTTTAAACATCTTAGCGTATTTGGGCATGCGAGCGAGAGCCTCGGCAAAGGAGATGTTAAAATTCAATTGTTTAAACATTTTGAGAAAGTTTGAAACCTGAATATCATCCTTGCTCTTTTGCTTCTCTTTCCTCAACCTTGAAGGATAAGGTATATTGGATGAAGAAGAAGGCTTTAAGGGAGTAGGATCACTCACAACCACGGGTGGTGGGGAAATGGGGATAGAAGGTGAAGGAGGTGGGGAAAGTTGCTCTTTTTCCTTGTTCACAATCACCGGTGGAGGTGTAGGAAGCTCGGGTTCCATATAACCTTTTCCACTACGAGTGGTGATTGCTTTCATCTCCCCCCTTGGATTCGCAACGGTGTTACTCGGAAGAGTACCCGAAGAAGAGGGTTGATTACTTTGGATGAGCGAACCAATCATATCACGAAGGTGAAGAGCTTGATTGTTAAAAGAGTTTTGCATGTTTGCATTAATTGCATCACTGTGTTTGGCCATATCATTCCTTAGCTCGGCTCGAATATCGTTCCCTTTTTTTGCCATTTCTCCCTTCAAGTTGCGGACTTGACTCTGAAGATTCGTCACCAACTCCCGATTAGTCTTCATAAATGTCTCGACATCTGGATTCACTGCCATCGGTTGATTGAGAGGTGGAGCATGGTAAGCTTGAGAATTTCCTTGAGGTGGGTATGGGTTTTGTTGGGATTGATATTGATTGTTTGCACGAGGTTGGGATTGGTTTGCAGGAGGGAAACCGGGGGGAGCAAGATAATTGTTGGAGCGATAACTTAGCAAGTTACGGTCTCCTTGAGGGCGAGCTTGATAGCCTCCCGTGGGATAAGTACCGTATGATGCGTTAACGTCTTCAGAATAATTGCCATGAGTAGAAGGACACTCATTATAGGAATGAGGACCAACACATGTGTCACAAGAAATAGCAACGGCTTTAGCTTGTTGAGTTTGGTTAGAAGTCAAAATTTGGAGACTTTTGTTAATATCAAGAATAGCACGTTCCAAAACAGACGAGTTGGTGGTGGAAGAAGTAGATGAAACATTGACTCTCTGATTAGATCTTGAGGATGCGGAAGAATCCCAATTCTTGTGGTGAGTAGTCATGTTTTCAATCAACTCTCGACACTCCTCCGGTCTCCTTTTCATAAAAGTATCACCGGCGGCGGCATTGATCGTGTCACGATCACGAAAAGTGAGACCATTGTAAAAGGTGTCAATGAGAGTGACGGGGAGCATATTGTGATTAGGACAGCGGTCGATCAAATCATTGTAGCGTTCCCAAGCATCGAAAAGCGATTCATCATTCTCTTGCATAAATCCACTAATTTGGTTACGAAGGCTAGTGACCATGGATGGGGGAAAGTAGCGCGATAAAAAGCGTTGAGTCATGTCGTTCCACGTATGAATAGAATTCTTAGGAAGACGGTCAAACCATTTTTCGGCATGGTGAGAAAGCGAGTGTGGAAAAAGTTGGAGGCGAAGGTCATCCATAGAAACACCGGAGCACTTCATGCTTTGGGTCATGGTAATGAATTTGTCGAGGTGTTTGTTGGCATCATCATCCGGAATTCCACGAAATGGGTTCGTTTGCACTTGTTGTATCATGTGATGCTTCAACGAAAACTCCTGAGCCGTGACGTGCATTGGCGCAATCGGGCCTCCGCGTCCGTTCATGGTGGGTTGACACAATTCCTTCATGGTGGTTTTGCAACCAAATATAAATTTTGTAAGTCCCAAGTCTTTTCGAATTGAAAACCGGTCTTAAGTGCGACTCAATTGTCTTTTGGTGAATCAAGAGAATGGTTTGGTTGATTTGTTTTAAACTATTAGCAAGAAATTAAAGTGTCGATGAGTAAAAGGGAAGTTAAAAGATTAATATTGAAATGACAAGTAAAATAAATGCATGGAAACTTAAAGGTGACAATGGAAAAGTACTAACACACTAAATAAAACTAACACTTGGAAAATTTCTGAAAATAAAGAGTACCATAAGAAAGTAAGAACGGAGTATCAAACAAAAGCACACAATCGGAATAATCCCCAAAAGAGTGTCCCGATCGGAATGTATTCCGATCGGTTGATCGGAATGTTGGACAAGAGTCCTGAAATCGGAATAATGCTAAAATTCCCAATCGGAATATGGGGGAGGGTCAAATCGGAATGCAGCAAACAATCCCAATCGGAATAAACCTAAGTCTCACCGTCGGAATATGGGACGCAAGGCTAACAATCGGAATAACCAGAAAACTCCACAATCGGAATATGGAACAAATGCCTAGATCGGAAAAACTTGGGGAGCCAATCGGAAAGTCAAAACCCTTTTCCGATTGGATCAATCGGAAAAGGGATGGTGCGTATGGTCGGAAAGGCAGCAATCGGAAAAGGGTTATAGTACCTTTCCGAAAATGGGGGAAATAGGGTATAAGCAAGTAAATAAGCTATATAATGAGCTTATTACAAAACCAACCCGAATCAAAGACAAAACCGAATCAAATAAGCACTTATCTCAACTTATCCGACTCGAAATTAAGCAACTTTTTAGATTAAACAATAAAAACATAAACTTTTTAATGAAGATTTTTATAAACAAAATAAGCTAATCATAAAAATAAGCCAATAAGCACAAAAGTATTAAAGCTTAATCAAATGAAAACTTATGAAATGATCGAAAGATTAACTTTTTAAGCACGAAATCAATTAGAACAACACGGATCACATGATATTCGCACCAAAATCAATCTTAAATCTAAGAAAAGTAGAATGAGATTAAGAAATAAAAGCTTAAAATAGAACTTTGATTAATGAAATAAGCAATACAAAGATGTTTAATCTTGAAAGATTAAAAAAAAGATGAAACTAGTGAGAGAATGTTTAAGACTTTCTCTCTCTAAAACTAGAGAAAACTAAAAGGTGAAAAATTAACTAAAAACTCTAACTCCCCTCCTAATGACTATTAGGAGGGTATTTATAGGGAAGGTGGAAGGAGTGCATGTGTTGCATCTTCTTTCTTGCTTTCTTCTCGACTCGACTTTAATTCTTCGACTTTGTCGTCTCGGGATTTGAACTTGTCTTTTAATTTTCTTCTTCTATTAGACTTAAGTTCTTCGACTTCGTTAAACTTCCGTCTTTTGACTTTTTCTTCGATAAATCTTCAGAATAGGCCTTGGACTTCCGTTCTTTTTGCACTCTTGATCTTTTGACTTCGTCTTTTCCCGTTTTCTTCAATAAAAGCCCGTGAAAGCCCGTGTTTTCTTCCTTTTCCATATTTTGGTCCTAAAACACAATAAAAACACAAACCACGCATAATTCCGACTTTTACGACATAAATCACAGGTTTTGGTCTTGTTATTATTGGAAATAAGTGGTAAAAGGATAAGTGTTTTCACACTTATTAAATCCCCTACACTTGACCATTGCAATGCCCTCATGCAATGCATTAATTTTAAAGCACGGTTTACATTATCATAAATAACCCACCTTGGCCTTTATTAAATACTAAACATAAAAGATAGAAATAAGTAAAGAAATTAAAAACTTACATTGGGTTTTGGCGGCCATGAACGTTTATCATCCTCAAGTTTCACGTTCCCCATACCAAGCTTAAAAACGAGATCATTGTTATTATAAGTTAGCAAACTATCACGAACTCATGTGGGCCAATTATTCACTTAGACTCCATTATTCCTAGGTGTATCTCTTATATTTTATTTTTGTCTTGAATGATCACGAGGATGCATTGTTTGACTTATTTCGATAGTTATTTAGTCCGAAAATAAGGTGAACGATTTAATCAATAGTTAGCTAAAGGACCAAATCTTTTAAAACTGCTTCTCGGGATATCAAAAAGTTCATATCTTGGCATAACTTGGTTCGCGATTTGAGACCTTTCTCGGGCCGATATTTGGCAGCGACTTCATACTTCGAATCTTCGAGAGACGTTCTTGAAATTATGGTCTTCTCTTCATAATAGGAATTTCTTCACTTGAAGTTTTTGAGAGATTCTTCATCTTTGGACCACGACTTCTTCATTTTTCTCCAATCTTTATTTTGGACTTTGATATACAACGATCCACCTCCTTTTAGGACTTGGATCTATTTATCCTCATACCTTGTTAGGGTCTTTTCGGATAGACTTCTCCATGACTTTTGGGGAGTTCTTGCTTTTCGTCGTGTGTCTCGATCCTTCATATTGATTTTCGATAAATGATTCTTCACATCACTTTTGGATCTTTAGCAACAAAATGTAGCCCTCATGCCTTGTTAGGGCCTTTTCGGACTCGCCAATCTTCGCGCCCCGCTTCATAAGTTATGCCTTGGCTATGAACTCTCGTCATTACCGAGCAACTTTTAAACGATCTGGGGCTAGAAGCTAAGTAACCTTTTAAATCGTACAACCTTATTTATTAGCAGATTAATTTATTAACAAGCGGAGGGAGAATAGGCTCATAATTAACTCACATAAATTCACGAAAGAATACCGAACTTATAATTGGCTCTATCATCTCTCGTTCTCCACAATTTAAAATCTCAAGGAATGAGACTTGTGGATGCTTAGCCTATTAAATCAAAGTTTTGGGTTTTCGAGTCGCCTATAGGATCTTGCAAATTCTTAGACTTTTTCAAGTTTAGAAATCGCGTTTTAAAGTTCCCTTGATAAACGACTCTCTAGGATCAATTATAGGAACTTGCGAAAAGTTCTTGTTCTTAACCCGTGAGAGTTAAGACTTTCGCGTTTTATAGCTCCCTATATAAAAGCCTAGCAAAACTTGACTCAAACACGTTAAGGATACTAGCTAGAGTAAACTTAGGTAAGTAAACTCGGGTTGAGTCAAAATGTTCACGACTAAGAAAAATCTAAAACCACTTTACTTAAAATTTATTCTAGCAAAGGAAACATAACAAAGGCAAATACAACTATACAACTAGGCCAAAATAGATTAAAAATTTTGAAAAATGTCGAAAAATCAAATTTTCCGGTTAAAATGAGGGCAATTTCATTGAAAAGACCACTTACTTCGATAGAAGTCCCCCCTACACTTGAGATAAACATTGTCCTCAATGTTTAAGCATGTGGGAGTAAACTCCCCTACACTTAGGACATTGTGTACTTTGTTTAAATCTTGCTAAGGAAAGGACAACTAAAGTGAATTCAATGTGAACATATAGAATATGAAATATTGAATCACAAGAGTTTAGGATAGAACCGGGAAGATAGGAACACGGTCTCACGGTTCGTCAAAAGTCATCAAGGTGGATCTTTGAAGCTTTAATCCCTGCACAACACAAGAAACAAGACAACAAACATTTGCAAGGGCTCCCCCTACACTTATTACGAAAGCAGTAAAGGATAGATCACGGGCTGCCTCCCGAGAAGCGCTTGTTTTTGTTCACCGAGTCGTGAGCCTGACTCGACCCAAATTTAGTTCATAGGGAACGTGGTGAGGGATGGAATCATCTCTTGAGAGATGTCCTCACCAAAGTACAGCTTCAGACGCTGGCCATTCACCTTGAAATTGGGCCCATTCGGCTGAGAAAGCTCAATGGTCCCATATGGAAAGACTTTGGTGACGGTGAATGGACCAGTCCAGCGGGTCTTCAACTTGCCAGAGAAGATCTTCAACCGAGAGTTAAAGAGTAAGACTTGATCACCAACGTGGAACTCTCGGTTCTTGATTTTAGCATCGTGGATAATCTTCGTCTTCTCCTTGTAGATCAGCGAGTTCTCATAAGCTTCATTCCTCAGTTCATTTAGCTCGTTGAGTTGAACCTTGCGATGATCACCGGCTTTGTTGATGTCGAAGTTAGCCCACTTCAAGGCCCAGTGCGCCTTATGTTCCAGCTCGATGGGTAGGTGGCAGGCTTTCCCGTACACAAGACGATAAGGTGTACAACCGATCGGGGTCTTGTAAGCAGTACGAAAAGCCCACAGAGCATCATCTAACTTATCGGCCCACGCGGCGCGATGCTCTCCCACAGTACGCTCCAAAATTCTCTTCAAGCCACGGTTGGATATCTCGGCTTGCCCATTGGTTTGGGGATGATAGGCGGTGGAAAGACGGTGATTGACACCATACTTTGCCATGACTCGTGCAAATTGATCGTTGCAAAAATGAGTCCCGCGATCACTGATGATAGCACGAGGAACGCCAAATCGAGCGAAAAGCTGCTTCAAAAAGTTCACAACCACCCTCGCATCATTCGTAGGAAGAGCCTTAGCTTCAACCCATTTAGAAACGTAGTCGACAGCGACGAGGATGTACTTGTTCCCTTTGGAGGATGGAAATGGCCCTATAAAGTCGATGCCCCATACGTCAAAGATTTCACATTCCTGTATGAAATTTTGAGGCATCTCATCCTTATGTGTGATCTTGCCTTGACGTTGGCAAGCATCACAATGCTTGACCATTTCGTGAGCGTCACGATAAATGGTGGGCCAGTAGAATCCGGAATCAAACACTTTCTTAGCGGTGTAGTTGGGACCAAAGTGACCACCGGTGGGTCCTTTGTGGCAAGCTTGGAGGATGTCAAAAGCTGCCGGTCCGTCAACACATCGACGAATAATCAGATCAGCACATTGTTTGAATAGATAAGGGTCATCCCAAAAGTAAGTCTTAACATCATTCAAGAACTTCTTCTTTTTTTGGGATGTTAACCCTTTGATGAGAATACCACCCGCTAAGTAGTTTGCAATGTCCGCAAACCACGGGGTGCCATCAAGATTGAGATTTATAGACATTAAGGTCTCAAGGGGGAAAGAGTCATTTATCTCTTTGTTCGGATGATCCCCTTTATATGGATCCTCAAGTCTGCTCAGATGATCCGCGGCCAGGTTTTCGGCTCCCTTCTTGTCACGAATTTCAATGTTGAATTCTTGAAGGAGTAAAACCCAGCGAAGAAGTCTTGGCTTAGAATCGTTCTTAGTCATCAAGTACTTCAACGCGGAATGGTCCGTGTATACGATGGTGGTGGATAAAACAAGATAGGGGCGAAATTTCTCAAAAGCATAGACAACAGCTAAAAGCTCTTTTTCAGTTGTCGTATAATGCAATTGAGCCCCCGTCATTGTTTTGCTAGCGTAGTGGATTGGTTGGAAGTGTTTATTCACTCGTTGGCCCAGAACCGCACCAATAGCAAAGTCGCTAGCATCGCACATCAATTCAAAAGGCAGCTCCCAATTAGGGGTAACCAAGACCGGTGTCTTAGTTAGCTTATCCTTAAGATGATTGAAGGCTTCGAGACACTCTTTAGAAAAGATAAAAGGAGTATCTTTTTCCAAGAGGTGGGTCATCGGGCGAGCGATTTTAGAGAAATCCTGAATGAATCTACGATAGAAGCCCGCATGACCCAGAAAAATTCTCACACCCTTCACGGTTGAAGGTGGAGGTAATTTGGCTATGACATCTACTTTAGCACGGTCGACTTCAAGACCGGCTTTAGAGATTTTGTGTCCTAGCACAATGCCTTCTTTTACCATAAAATGGCATTTTTCCCAATTCAGAACAAGGCGAGTGTCTTTGCACCGCTTAAGCATACGTTCCAAATTGGCAAGGCAAGCAGAGAAGGAATCCCCGAAGACCGAGAAATCATCCATGAAGACTTCCATGGTTTGCTCAACCATGTCATGGAAGATAGCCAACATGCACCTTTGGAAAGTCCCGGGGGCATTGCATAAGCCAAAAGGCATCCTTTTGTAAGCAAATGTGCCATAGGGACAAGTGAATGTTGTCTTCTCTTGATCTTGGGGATCGATGGGTATTTGAAAATAACCCGAGAAACCATCAAGAAAGCAGTAATATTCATTACCCGCTAAACGTTCAAGCATTTGGTCCATAAAAGGTAGAGGGAAATGATCCTTTCTCGTGGCATCATTGAGTTTGCGGTAGTCTATACAAACTCTCCACCCAGTAACGAGACGGGTAGGAATTAACTCGTTGTTTGCATTGGGCACAATAGTAATTCCGCCCTTCTTAGGCACACAATGGACTGGACTAACCCATGGTGAATCCGAAATAGGGTAAATCATACCCGCATCAAGAAGTTTGATAACCTCTTTTTTGATGACTTCATGGATTTTAGGATTCACCCTTCGTTGACTTTGAATTGTGGGCTTAAAGTCGTCCTCCATGAGAATTTTATGTGTGCAAAAGTGAGGATCAATTCCACGGATGTCGGAGATTTTCCAAGCGATAGCTCGTTTATGCTTCTTCAACACAGCGACAAGTCGGGCTTTTTCGTCTTCTTCCAGATCCTTTGCGATGATGACCGGTAGCTTCTCGTCGTCTTCTAGAAAAACGTACTCAAGATGAGGCGGTAGGTCCTTAAGCTCAAGAGTAGGAGGATTCTCAATAGATGGTGAAACTAACGATGGATCATCATTAGTCACCTCTTTAGGAGCAGGAGGAGACAACGGGTCCTCATTGAGAAGTCTCTCAATAGTACGAATGTCTTCATCCCAATTGGTGGACAAATTATCATACTTAATATCGAGAGGACCCAAGCTAGCTTCGAAATCATCCAAGTCGCTTTCTCCAAAAGGAGTCAATGCTGGAGCAATTGAGGCAACGGTCTCAACATTGGGTAGAGAAGAAAGAGTACTTTTGCAAGCATCATGAAAATGTTCTTCACAAGCCTCATCGAGAACATCAATAGCATTAACACTCTCATACGAATAAGGTTGCTTAGAAATCTTACCCATGTTGAAGACAATTTTATCGTCACCAACTCTCATGATTATTTCGCCCGCGGCTACATCAATGAGAGTGCGACCGGTCCTCAGAAAGGGACGTCCAACGATTAATGGAACACGGGGATCCATCTCGTAGTCAACGACAACAAAATCCGCCGGGAAGGTGAATTTGTCGACGCCAACAAAGACATCTTCGGCTATCCCCACTGGATAAGCAACCGTACGGTTGGCTAATTCCAAAGTCATTTTGGTGGGGACTAGCTCGGGGAGAGATAATTGCTTCCAAACACTTAAAGGCATTAAGTTTATACTGGCACCTAGATCGGCTAGGGCCATGCAATTCTCTACTCCCGGGAAGTTGCAAGGAATCAAGAAGCGACCCGGATCACCAAGTTTGGTGGGCAATTGCCTTAAGAGCACTGCGGAGCAATTCTCATTAAGGTGGGTCTGAGCAATGTCAAGAAGATTTTCTTTATCACTTAGAAGATCTTTAAACATCTTAGCGTATTTGGGCATGTGAGCGAGAGCCTTGGCAAAGGAGATGTTAAAATTCAATTGTTTAAACATTTTGAGAAAGTTTGAAACCTGAATATCATCCTTGCTCTTTTGCTTCTCTTTCCTCAACCTTGAAGGATAAGGTATATTGGATGAAGAAGAAGGCTTTAAGGGAGTAGGATCACTCACAACCACGGGTGGTGGGGAAATGGGGATAGAAGGTGAAGGAGGTGGGGAAAGTTGCTCTTTTTCCTTGTTCACAATCACCGGTGGAGGTATAGGAAGCTCGGGTTCCATATAACCTTTTCCACTACGAGTGGTGATTGCTTTCATCTCCCCCCTTGGATTCGCAACGGTGTTACTCGGAAGAGTACCCGAAGAAGAGGGTTGATTACTTTGGATGAGCGAACCAATCATATCACGAAGGTGAAGAGCTTGATTGTCAAAAGAGTTTTGCATGTTTGCATTAATTGCATCACTGTGTTTGGCCATATCATTCCTTAGCTCGGCTCGAATATCGTTCCCTTGTTTTGCCATTTCTCCCTTCAAGTTGCGGACTTGACTCTGAAGATTCGTCACCAACTCCCGATTAGTCTTCATAAATGTCTCGACATCTGGATTCACTGTCATCGGTTGATTGAGAGGTGGATCCTGGTAAGCTTGAGAATTTCCTTGAGGTGGGTATGGGTTTCTTTAGGATTGATATTGATTGTTTGCACGAGGTTGGGATTGGTTTGCAGGAGGGAAACCGGGGGGAGCAAGATAATTGTTGGAGCGATAACTTAGCAAGTTACGGTCTCCTTGAGGGCGAGCTTGATAGCCTCCCGTGGGATAAGTACCGTATGCTGCGTTAACGTCTTCAGAATAATTGCCGTGAGTAGAAGGACACTCATTATAGGAATGAGGACCACCACATGTGTCACAAGAAATAGCAATGGCTTTAGCTTGTTGAGTTTGGTTAGAAGTCAAAATTTGGAGACTTTTGTTAATATCAAGAATAGCACGTTCCAAAACAGACGAGTTGGTGGTGGAAGAAGTAGATGAAACATTGACTCTCTGATTAGATCTTGAGGATGCGGAAGAATCCCAATTCTTGTGGTGAGTAGTCATGTTTTCAATCAACTCTCGACACTCCTCCGGTCTCCTTTTCATAAAAGTACCACCAGCGGCGGCATTGATCGTGTCACGATCACAAAAAGTGAGACCATTGTAAAAGGTGTCAATGAGAGTGACGGGGAGCATATTGTGATTAGGACAGCGGTCTATCAAATCATTGTAGCGTTCCCAAGCATCGAAAAGCGATTCATCATTCTCTTGCATAAATCCACTAATTTGGTTACGAAGGCTAGTGACCATGGATGGGGGAAAGTAGCGCGATAAAAAGCGTTGAGTCATGTCGTTCCACGTATGAATAGAATTCTTAGGAAGACGGTCAAACCATTTTTCGGCATGGTGAGAAAGCGAGTGTGGAAAAAGTTGGAGGCGAAGGTCATCCATAGAAACACCGGAGCACTTCATGCTTTGGGTCATGGTAATGAATTTGTCGAGGTGTTTGTTGGCATCATCATCCGGAATTCCACGAAATGGGTTCGTTTGCACTTGTTGTATCATGTGATGCTTCAACGAAAACTCCTGAGCCGTGACGTGCATTGGCGCAATCGGGCCTCCGCGTCCGTTCATGGTGGGTTGACACAATTCCTCCATGGTTCGTAAATCAGGTAGAAGGACATTGTTGTTGTTGTTATTCAAATTTTGTTGAGGTGGGTGATTATTGTTGTTATTAACACCAGCCATATCTAAATCTTCAAGAGTCTCGGGCTCAGAATAGTTGGAAGATCTAGTACGCATACACCTGCAGAAGAAAAATATACACAAAGAGAATATCTATATAATATTTTTGGTGCAAAACCTTTTGAAAAGAATTGCTTTTAATGATTTTTCAATGTTTTTGTATTTTTGAAGAGTTTTATATTTTTTATGGATTTTTGAAAATTTTTAAAGCAAGGAAAATAACGTTCAAAGAACGGATCCCAAAATTCAATGCGTCTCTCACTAGAAACCGTTTATCTTAACGAAAAGAGCCGGCAGCGGCGCCATTTAATACTTGGTTTTCCAACCAAATATAAATTTTGTAAGTCCCAAGTCTTTTCGAATTGAAAACCGGTCTTAAGTGCGACTCAATTGTCTTTTGGTGAATCAAGAGAATGGTTTGGTTGATTTGTTTTAAACTATTAGCAAGAAATTAAAGTGTCGATGAGTAAAAGGGAAGTTAAAAGATTAATATTGAAATGACAAGTAAAATAAATGCATGGAAACTTAAAGGTGACAATGGAAAAGTACTAACACACTAAATAAAACTAACACTTGGAAAATTTCTGAAAATAAAGAGTACTATAAGAAAGTAAGAACGGAGTATCAAACAAAAGCACACAATCGGAATAATCCCCAAAAGAGTGTCCCGATCAGAATGTATTCCGATCGGTTGATCGGAATGTTGGACAAGAGTCCTGAAATCGGAATAATGCTAAAATTCCCAATCGGAATATGGGGGAGGGTCAAATCGGAATGCAGCAAACAATCCCAATCGGAATAAACCTAAGTCTCACCGTCGGAATATGGGACGCAAGGCTAACAATCGGAATAACCAGAAAACTCCACAATCGGAATATGGAACAAATGCCTAGATCGGAAAAACTTGGGGAGCCAATCGGAAAGTCAAAACCCTTTTCCGATTGGATCAATCGGAAAAGGGATGGTGCGTATGGTCGGAAAGGCAGCAATCGGAAAAGGGTTATAGTACCTTTCCGAAAATGGGGGAAATAGGGTATAAGCAAGTAAATAAGCTATATAATGAGCTTATTACAAAACCAACCCGAATCAAAGACAAAACCGAATCAAATAAGCACTTATCTCAACTTATCCGACTCGAAATTAAGCAACTTTTTAGATTAAACAATAAAAACATAAACTTTTTAATGAAGATTTTTATAAACAAAATAAGCTAATCATAAAAATAAGCCAATAAGCACAAAAGTCTTAAAGCTTAATCAAATGAAAACTTATGAAATGATCGAAAGATTAACTTTTTAAGCACGAAATCAATTAGAACAACACGGATCACATGATAATCGCACCAAAATCAATCTTAAATCTAAGAAAAGTAGAATGAGATTAAGAAATAAAAGCTTAAAATAGAACTTTGATTAATGAAATAAGCAATACAAAGATGTTTAATCTTGAAAGATTAAGAAAAAGATGAAACTAGTGAGAGAAAGTTTAAGACTTTCTCTCTCTAAAACTAGAGAAAACTAAAAGGTGACTATTAGGAGGGTATTTATAGGGAAGGTGGAAGGAGTGCATGTGTTGCATCTTCTTTCTTGCTTTCTTCTCGACTCGACTTTAATTCTTCGACTTTGTCGTCTCGGGATTTGAACTTGTCTTTTAATTTTCTTCTTCTATTAGACTTAAGTTCTTCGACTTCGTTAAACTTCCGTCTTTTGACTTTTTCTTCGATAAATCTTCAGAATAGGCCTTGGACTTCCGTTCTTTTTGCACTCTTGATCTTTTGACTTCGTCTTTTCCCGTTTTCTTCAATAAAAGCCCGTGAAAGCCCGTGTTTTCTTCCTTTTCCATATTTTGGTCCTAAAACACAATAAAAACACAAACCACGCATAATTCCGACTTTTACGACATAAATCACACGTTTTGGTCTTGTTATTATTGGAAATAAGTGGTAAAAGGATAAGTGTTTTCACACTTATTAAATCCCCTACACTTGACCATTGCAATGCCCTCATGCAATGCATTAATTTTAAAGCACGATTTACATTTTCCATCATAAATAACCCACCTTGGCCTTTATTAAATACTAAACATAAAAGATAGAAATAAGTAAAGAAATTAAAAACTTACATTGGGTTTTGGCGGCCATGAACGTTTATCATCCTCAAGTTTCACGTTCCCCATACCAAGCTTAAAAACGAGATCATTGTTATTATAAGTTAGCAAACTATCACGAACTCATGTGGGCCAATTATTCACTTAGACTCCATTATTCCTAGGTGTATCTCTTATATTTTATTTTTGTCTTGAATGATCACGAGGATGCATTGTTTGACTTATTTCGATAGTTATTTAGTCCGAAAATAAGGTGAACGATTTAATCAATAGTTAGCTAAAGGACCAAATCTTTTAAAACTGCTTCTCGGGATATCAAAAAGTTCATATCTTGGCATAACTTGGTTCGCGATTTGAGACCTTTCTCGGGCCGATATTTGGCAGCGACTTCATACTTCGAATCTTCGAGAGACGTTCTTGAAATTATGGTCTTCTCTTCATAATAGGAATTTCTTCACTTGAAGTTTTTGAGAGATTCTTCATCTTTGGACCACGACTTCTTCATTTTTCTCCAATCTTTATTTTGGACTTTGATATACAACGATCCGCCTCCTTTTAGGACTTGGATCTATTTATCCTCATACCTTGTTAGGGTCTTTTCGGATAGACTTCTACATGACTTTTGGGGAGTTCTTGCTTTTCGTCGTGTGTCTCGATCCTTCATATTGATTTTCGATAAATGATTCTTCACATCACTTTTGGATCTTTAGCAACAAAATGTAGCCCTCATGCCTTGTTAGGGCCTTTTCGGACTCGCCAATCTTCGCGCCCCGCTTCATAAGTTATGCCTTGGCTATGAACTCTCGTCATTACCGAGCAACTTTTAAATGATCTGGGGCTAGATGCTAAGTAACCTTTTAAATCGTACAACCTTATTTATTAGCAGATTAATTTATTAACAAGCGGAGGGAGAATAGGCTCATAATTAACTCACATAAATTCACGAAAGAATACCGAACTTATAATTGGCTCTATCATCTCTCGTTCTCCACAATTTAAAATCTCAAGGAATGAGACTTGTGGATGCTTAGCCTATTAAATCAAAGTTTTGGGTTTTCGAGTCGCCTATAGGATCTTGCAAATTCTTAGACTTTTTCAAGTTTAGAAATCGCGTTTTAAAGTTCCCTTGATAAACGACTCTCTAGGATCAATTATAGGAACTTGCGAAAAGTTCTTGTTCTTAACCCGTGAGAGTTAAGACTTTCGCGTTTTATAGCTCCCTATATAAAAGCCTAGCAAAACTTGACTCAAACACGTTAAGGATACTAGCTAGAGTAAACTTAGGTAAGTAAACTCGGGTTGAGTCAAAATGTTCACGACTAAGAAAAATCTAAAACCACTTTATTTAAAATTTATTCTAGCAAAGGAAACATAACAAAGGCAAATACAACTATACAACTAGGCCAAAATAGATTAAAAATTTTGAAAAATGTCGAAAAATCAAATTTTCCGGTTAAAATGAGGGCAATTTCATGGAAAAGACCACTTACTTCGATAGAAGTCCCCCCTACACTTGAGATAAACATTGTCCTCAATGTTTAAGCATGTGGGAGTAAACTCCCCTACACTTAGGACATTGTGTACTTTGTTTAAATCTTGCTAAGGAAAGGACAACTAAAGTGAATTCAATGTGAACATATAGAATATGAAATATTGAATCACAAGAGTTTAGGATAGAACCGGGAAGATAGGAACACGGTCTCACGGTTCGTCAAAAGTCATCAAGGTGGATCTTTGAAGCTTTAATCCCTGCACAGCACAAGAAACAAGACAACAAACATATGCGGGGGCTCCCCCTACACTTATTACGAAAGCAGTAAAGGATAGATCACGGGTTGCCTCCCGAGAAGCGCTTGTTTTTGTTCACCGAGTCGTGAGCCTGACTCGACCCAAATTTAGTTCATGGGGAACGTGGTGAGGGATGGAATCATCTCTTGAGAGATGTCCTCACCAAAGTACAGCTTCAGACGCTGGCCATTCACCTTGAAATTGGGCCCATTCGGCTGAGAAAGCTCAATGGTCCCATATGGAAAGACTTTGGTGACGGTGAATGGACCAGTCCAGCGGGTCTTCAACTTGCCAGAGAAGATCTTCAACCGAGAGTTAAAGAGTAAGACTTGATCACCAACGTGGAACTCTCGGTTCTTGATTTTAGCATCGTGGATAATCTTTGTCTTCTCCTTGTAGATCAGCGAGTTCTCATAAGCTTCATTCCTCAGTTCATTTAGCTCGTTGAGTTGAACCTTGCGATGATCACCGACTTTGTTGATGTCGAAGTTAGCCCACTTCAAGGCCCATTGCGCCTTATGTTCCAGCTCGATGGGTAGGTGGCAGGCTTTCCCGTACACAAGACGATAAGGTGTACAACCGATCGGGGTCTTGTAAGCAGTACGAAAAGCCCACAGAGCATCATCTAACTTATCGGCCCACGCGGCGCGATGCTCTCCCACAGTACGCTCCAAAATTCTCTTCAAGCCACGGTTGGATATCTCGGCTTGCCCATTGGTTTGGGGATGATAGGCGGTGGAAAGACGGTGATTGACACCATACTTTGCCATGACTCGTGCAAATTGATCGTTGCAAAAATGAGTCCCGCGATCACTGATGATAGCACGAGGAACGCCAAATCGAGCGAAAAGCTGCTTCAAAAAGTTCACAACCACCCTCGCATCATTCGTAGGAAGAGCCTTAGCTTCAACCCATTTAGAAACGTAGTCGACAGCGACGAGGATGTACTTGTTCCCTTTGGAGGATGGAAATGGCCCCATAAAGTCGATGCCCCATACGTCAAAGATTTCACATTCCTGTATGAAATTTTGAGGCATCTCATCCTTATGTGTGATCTTGCCTTGACGTTGGCAAGCATCACAATGCTTAACCATTTCGTGAGCGTCACGATAAATGGTGGGCCAGTAGAATCCGGAATCAAACACTTTCTTAGCGGTGTAGTTGGGACCAAAGTGACCACCGGTGGGTCCTTTGTGGCAAGCTTGGAGGATGTCAAAAGCTGCCGGTCCGTCAACACATCGACGAATAATCAGATCAGCACATTGTTTGAATAGATAAGGCTCATCCCAAAAGTAAGTCTTAACATCATTCAAGAACTTCTTCTTTTGTTGGGATGTTAACCCTTTGATGAGAATACCACCCGCTAAGTAGTTTGCAATGTCCGCAAACCACGGGGTGCCATCAAGATTGAGATTTATAGACATTAAGGTCTCAAGGGGGAAAGAGTCATTTATCTCTTTGTTCGGATGATCCCCTTGATATGGATCCTCAAGTCTGCTCAGATGATCCGCGGCCAGGTTTTCGGCTCCCTTCTTGTCACGAATTTCAATGTTGAATTCTTGAAGGAGTAAAACCCAGCAAAGAAGTATTGGCTTAGAATCGTTCTTAGTCATCAAGTACTTCAACGCGGAATGGTCCGTGTATACGATGGTGGTGGATAAAACAAGATAGGGGCGAAATTTCTCAAAATCATAGACAACAGCTAAAAGCTCTTTTTCGGTTGTCGTATAATGCAATTGAGCCTCCGTCATTGTTTTGTTAGCGTAGTGGATTGGTTGGAAGTGTTTATTCACTCGTTGGCCCAGAACCGCACCAATAGCAAAGTCGCTAGCATCGCACATCAATTCAAAAGGCAGCTCCCAATTAGGGGTAACCAAGACCGGTGTCTTAGTTAGCTTATCCTTAAGATGATTGAAGGCATCGAGACACTCTTTAGAAAAGATAAAAGGAGTATCTTTTTCCAAGAGGTGGGTCATCGGGCGAGCGATTTTAGAGAAATCCTGAATGAATCTACGATAGAAGCCCGCATGGCCCAGAAAACTTCTCACACCCTTCACGGTTGAAGGTGGAGGTAATTTGGCTATGACATCTACTTTAGCACGGTCGACTTCAAGACCGGCTTTAGAGATTTTGTGTCCTAGCACAATGCCTTCTTTTACCATAAAATGGCATTTTTCCCAATTCAGAACAAGGCGAGTGTCTTTGCACCGCTTAAGCATACGTTCCAAATTGGCAAGGCAAGCAGAGAAGGAATCCACGAAGACCGAGAAATCATCCATGAAGACTTCCATGGTTTGCTCAACCATGTCATGGAAGATAGCCAACATGCACCTTTGGAAAGTCCCGGGGGCATTGCATAAGCCAAAAGGCATCCTTTTGTAAGCAAATGTGCCATAGGGACAAGTGAATGTTGTCTTCTCTTGATCTTGGGGATCGATGGGTATTTGAAAATAACCCGAGAAACCATAAAGAAAGCAGTAATATTCATTACCCGCTAAACGTTCAAGCATTTGGTCCATAAAAGGTAGAGGGAAATGATCCTTTCTCGTGGCATCATTGAGTTTGCGGTAGTCTATACAAACTCTCCACCCAGTAACGAGACGGGTAGGAATTAACTCGTTGTTTGCATTGGGCACAACAGTAATTCCGCCCTTCTTAGGCACACAATGGACTGGACTAACCCATGGTGAATCCGAAATAGGGTAAATCATACCCGCATCAAGAAGTTTGATAACCTCTTTTTTGATGACTTCATGGATTTTAGGATTCACCCTTCGTTGACTTTGAATTGTGGGCTTAAAGTCGTCCTCCATGAGAATTTTATGTGTGCAAAAGTGAGGATCAATTCCACGGATGTCGGAGATTTTCCAAGCGATAGCTCGTTTATGCTTCTTCAACACAGCGACAAGTCGGGCTTTTTCGTCTTCTTCCAGATCCTTTGCGATGATGACCGGTAGCTTCTCGTCGTCTTCCAGAAAAACGTACTCAAGATGAGGCGGTAGGTCCTTAAGCTCAAGAGTAGGAGGATTCTCAATAGATGGTGAAACTAACGATGGGTCACCTCTTTAGGAGCAGGAGGAGACAACGGGTCCTCATTGAGAAGTCTCTCAATAGTACGAATGTCTTCATCCCAATTGGTGGACAAATTATCATACTTAATATCGAGAGGACCCAAGCTAGCTTCGAAATCATCCAAGTCGCTTTCTCCAAAAGGAGTCAATGCTGGAGCAATTGAGGCAACGGTGTCAACATTGGGTAGAGAAGAAAGAGTACTTTTGCAAGCATCATGAAAATGTTCTTCACAAGCCTCATCGAGAACATCAATAGCATTAACACTCTCATACGAATAAGGTTGCTTAGAAATCTTACCCATGTTGAAGACAATTTTATCGTCACCAACTCTCATGATTATTTCGCCCGCGGCTACATCAATGAGAGTGCGACCGGTCCTCAGAAAGGGACGTCCAACGATTAATGGAACACGGGGATCCATCTCGTAGTCAACGACAACAAAATCCGCCGGGAAGGTGAATTTGTCGACGCCAACAAAGACATCTTCGGCTATCCCCACTAGATAAGCAACCGTACGGTTGGCTAATTCCAAAGTCATTTTGGTGGGGACTAGCTCGGGGAGAGATAATTGCTTCCAAACACTTAAAGGCATTAAGTTTATACTGGCACCTAGATCGGCTAGGGCCATGCAATTCTCTACTCCCGGGAAGTTGCAAGGAATCAAGAAGCGACCCGGGTCACCAAGTTTGGTGGGCAATTGCCTTAAGAGCACTGCGGAGCAATTCTCATTAAGATGGGTCTGAGCAATGTCAAGAAGCTTTTCTTTATCACTTAGAAGATCTTTAAACATCTTAGCGTATTTGGGCATGTGAGCGAGAGCCTCGGCAAAGGAGATGTTAAAATTCAATTGTTTAAACATTTTGAGAAAGTTTGAAACCTGAATATCATCCTTGCTCTTTTGCTTCTCTTTCCTCAACCTTGAAGGATAAGGTATATTGGATGAAGAAGAAGGCTTTAAGGGAGTAGGATCACTCACAACCACGGGTGGTGGGGAAATGGGGATAGAAGGTGAAGGAGGTGGGGAAAGTTGCTCTTTTTCCTTGTTCACAATCACCGGTGGAGGTGTAGGAAGCTCGGGTTCCATATAACCTTTTCCACTACGAGTGGTGATTGCTTTCATCTCCCCCCTTGGATTCGCAACGGTGTTACTCGGAAGAGTACCCGAAAAAGAGGGTTGATTACTTTGGATGAGCGAACCAATCATATCACGAAGGTGAAGAGCTTGATTGTTAAAAGAGTTTTACATGTTTGCATTAATTGCATCACTGTGTTTGGCCATATCATTCCTTAGCTCGGCTCGAATATCATTCCCTTGTTTTGCCATTTCTCCCTTCAAGTTGCGGACTTGACTCTGAAGATTCGTCACCAACTCCCGATTAGTCTTCATAAATGTCTCGACATCTGGATTCACTGCCATCGGTTGATTGAGAGGTGGAGCCTGGTAAGCTTGAGAATTTCCTTGAGGTGGGTATGGGTTTCGTTGGGATTGATATTGATTGTTTGCACGAGGTTGGGATTGGTTTGCAGGAGGGAAACCAGGGGGAGCAAGATAATTGTTGGAGCGATAACTTAGCAAGTTACGGTCTCCTTGAGGGCGAGCTTGATAGCCTCCCGTGGGATAAGTACCGTATGCTGCGTTAACGTCTTCAGAATAATTGCCGTGAGTAGAAGGACACTCATTATAGGAATGAGGACCACCACATGTGTCACAAGAAATAGCAACGGCTTTAGCTTGTTGAGTTTGGTTAGAAGTCAAAATTTGGAGACTTTTGTTAATATCAAGAATAGCACGTTCCAAAACAGACGAGTTGGTGGTGGAAGAAGTAGTTGAAACATTGACTCTCTGATTAGATCTTGAGGATGCGGAAGAATCCCAATTCTTGTGGTGAGTAGTCATGTTTTCAATCAACTCTCGACACTCCTCCGGTCTCCTTTTCATAAAAGTACCACCGGCGGCGGCATTGATCGTGTCACGATCACGAAAAGTGAGACCATTGTAAAAGGTGTCAATGAGAGTGACGGGGAGCATATTGTGATTAGGACAGCGGTCGATCAAATCATTGTAGCGTTCCCAAGCATCGAAAAGCGATTCATCATTCTCTTGCATAAATCCACTAATTTGGTTACGAAGGCTAGTGACCATGGATGGGGGAAAGTAGCGCGATAAAAAGCGTTGAGTCATGTCGTTCCACGTATGAATAGAATTCTTAGGAAGACGGTCAAACCATTTTTCGGCATGGTGAGAAAGCGAGTGTGGAAAAAGTTGGAGGCGAAGGTCATCCATAGAAACACCGGAGCACTTCATGCTTTGGGTCATGGTAATGAATTTGTCGAGGTGTTTGTTGGCATCATCATCCGGAATTCCACGAAATGGGTTCGTTTGCACTTGTTGTATCATGTGATGCTTCAACGAAAACTCCTGAGCTGTGACGTGCATTGGCGCAATCGGGCCTCCGCGTCCGTTCATGGTGGGTTGACACAATTCCTTCATGGTGGTTTTGCAACCAAATATAAATTTTGTAAGTCCCAAGTCTTTTCGAATTGAAAACCGGTCTTAAGTGCGACTCAATTGTCTTTTGGTGAATCAAGAGAATGGTTTGGTTGATTTGTTTTAAACTATTAGCAAGAAATTAAAGTGTCGATGAGTAAAAGGGAAGTTAAAAGATTAATATTGAAATGACAAGTAAAATAAATGCATGGAAACTTAAAGGTGACAATGGAAAAGTACTAACACACTAAATAAAACTAACACTTGGAAAATTTCTGAAAATAAAGAGTACTATAAGAAAGTAAGAACGGAGTATCAAACAAAAGCACACAATCGGAATAATCCCCAAAAGAGTGTCCCGATCAGAATGTATTCCGATCGGTTGATCGGAATGTTGGACAAGAGTCCTGAAATCGGAATAATGCTAAAATTCCCAATCGGAATATGGGGGAGGGTCAAATCGGAATGCAGCAAACAATCCCAATCGGAATAAACCTAAGTCTCACCGTCGGAATATGGGACGCAAGGCTAACAATCGGAATAACCAGAAAACTCCACAATCGGAATATGGAACAAATGCCTAGATCGGAAAAACTTGGGGAGCCAATCGGAAAGTCAAAACCCTTTTCCGATTGGATCAATCGGAAAAGGGATGGTGCGTATGGTCGGAAAGGCAGCAATCGGAAAAGGGTTATAGTACCTTTCCGAAAATGGGGGAAATAGGGTATAAGCAAGTAAATAAGCTATATAATGAGCTTATTACAAAACCAACCCGAATCAAAGACAAAACCGAATCAAATAAGCACTTATCTCAACTTATCCGACTCGAAATTAAGCAACTTTTTAGATTAAACAATAAAAACATAAACTTTTTAATGAAGATTTTTATAAACAAAATAAGCTAATCATAAAAATAAGCCAATAAGCACAAAAGTCTTAAAGCTTAATCAAATGAAAACTTATGAAATGATCGAAAGATTAACTTTTTAAGCACGAAATCAATTAGAACAACACGGATCACATGATAATCGCACCAAAATCAATCTTAAATCTAAGAAAAGTAGAATGAGATTAAGAAATAAAAGCTTAAAATAGAACTTTGATTAATGAAATAAGCAATACAAAGATGTTTAATCTTGAAAGATTAAGAAAAAGATGAAACTAGTGAGAGAAAGTTTAAGACTTTCTCTCTCTAAAACTAGAGAAAACTAAAAGGTGAAAAATTAACTAAAAACTCTAACTCCCCTCCTAATGACTATTAGGAGGGTATTTATAGGGAAGGTGGAAGGAGTGCATGTGTTGCATCTTCTTTCTTGCTTTCTTCTCGACTCGACTTTAATTCTTCGACTTTGTCGTCTCGGGATTTAAACTTGTCTTTTAATTTTCTTCTTCTATTAGACTTAAGTTCTTCGACTTCGTTAAACTTCCGTCTTTTGACTTTTTCTTCGATAAATCTTCAGAATAGGCCTTGGACTTCCGTTCTTTTTGCACTCTTGATCTTTTGACTTCGTCTTTTCCCGTTTTCTTCAATAAAAGCCCGTGAAAGCCCGTGTTTTCTTCCTTTTCCATATTTTGGTCCTAAAACATAATAAAAACACAAACCACGCATAATTCCGACTTTTACGACATAAATCACACGTTTTGGTCTTGTTATTATTGGAAATAAGTGGTAAAAGGATAAGTGTTTTCACACTTATTAATCACGGTCATGAGAATGACCATCATGGAACTGACAGACAGGACGATAGTAACTACTACTATGACAGCAACTATCCTAGAAATCGCAACCGAGGCCCCGGCCGCGGACGTGATCAGACATACAAATGATCAGTAGTCCAACCGATCCGCCAATTCTGGCATAATAACCTAATATCGTGGTTTTATTTGTTTCACATCTCGAGACACATGTCAAGACATCAGTCAAGACACATGTCTCATGTATACTTTCCGAAGACACATGTCAAGACACCAGTCATGACATATGTCATACTTATATTTCCAAGACACGAGTCAAGACACATGACTCACGTCCAATTATGGAACATTTCTAAGAAATTCAGGGTACCCTCCCAGGGTATATCCATTTTGTTGTGCCACGCATTAATCAGGCCACAAGAATTTCAATACCATTACCGGCACATCAGTGAGAACTGTCATGTTGCCGATGTCAATTTCATTTCTTTCACCATATTTCATATATTCATGACCATGAAGGGCGCCTTTCGTATTCCCACGTATACGAAGGTTTTCCTTCAGCTTAATCATGAGATCCAAGCTGCTAACGCATTCCCTCGGACAGACACGAGATGGATTTTATCCTAATTATGGACTATGAACAGCACACCATGCTACGATTCATAATTACGTATAGAAATGTTCAGGCTCTTGAATACTTTCAGCTTGAGTTTCCATCGGGAAAATCTGTACAAATTATCTATGCTTACAAGCATGTGCGTTGTTAGCCATGGTCGTTATAATGTTCTAGCTGTCAGTAAGACACGACAACTTAAGTCTTTTACGCATAGCCAGTTGATTATTCCAAAATCTTCCTATACATTCCAGAAGAACCTACAAGGAGAAGGATGGTACCATGAGATTATGTGTCGACTATCGTCGATTTAAACAAATCACCATTCATGACCGTTATTCTCCTCCACGTATTGACAACATGTCCAATCGACCTTATAGTGTTAATCACTTTTCCAAGATCGAACTCATGATCATGTTGCCAATAGTGACGAGTGAAAGAGCAGGACATGTCCATGACTGCTGTTCGTACATGACTCGGTCAAGCTAGATTTATGATTTTGAATTTATCTCATCAATGCTCCAACGACATTATAAGAATGAGTTTCAATGAACTCATAGCAAATTTATCAGTGTTTTCATTGAGGATAACCTAATTTCCTCTAAGCCTAGAGAAGAACAGGAAGACCATATCTGCACTATGTTGCAAATTCTATGACAAGAGAAGTCTTACCTGGAAATTTTTTCCAATATCAATTTTGTTTGATTATAGTGACACGCTGAATCACATTAGTTTCTACGGTTAATCTTACCATGACTCTGCTTATGCGTAAAGGAGAGAACCCTACACTACATTAGGTGTTCTAGAAAATCCTACGCTAGGAGAAGTCTAGATTCAGAGACTCAGAGTTTCGCAACCTTCTATGTATCAAGTTTCTACGAAGCAGGATACAACTACGTCCATGTCTAGGTACATGACATACCAACAGGTTAAGATAGGACATCAACAGACTGGGATGTTTTCATCATCTGAAATTGTGAACTGAAATGGGACAAGATCTCCACGGATTTTGGTTACCAGATTAACGTAAACTCAGAAGAAACATGATGCTATCTGGGTTATTGCAAACAGTTTGATCAAGTCTGCAAAATCCTTACATCCACAAGGATTTCAGAACCAACAGATTGATCAGACATGTTCCAACAAAGGCTCATCCGATCACTTGGCAATCCCTCAGTTATCGAGTCAGACAAAGATTCGCAATTGTGCTCCTTATTTACTTCACGTCTTCATTCTAATTCCACGACTTGCTTTCGCGCTCGCGTTCATGACACTATGGTATCTCGGCTCATGATTTTATGTTCATTTTCCTCATTTTAGGAAGTTATGCAAGAACTTGAGAGACCAGACCCAAGTTTAGTATAACTCCCTATCCTCAGATAGACGTTTCTCGTCATATTCTATGTCTCACCCTGTAGCGTTTGGCGTTACCACCATTATATTCTATGTTCACGATATGTTTCACATGTCATGTTCATTCCACGTTCCTCATATCATGATCAAGATATGTTACACATATCATGGATCACGATATGTTTACTCATACTACACTCGCCATATCTCCACGTAGCACGTTCAAAATTTTTCACGTATCACGTTCAAAATTTTTCACGTACTATGTTTCGTTATGTCTCGCGCATCGTTGCTAATTATCAGTTAAGTTAGAGTGTTTTGCACGATAACGTTTCAGTTGCCTTACACGTTAATTCTTATTTCCTCGATCGAATTTAGGGGATCTACCTTACGTTGACCACCAAGAATTTCTTCGTATTTCAAGTCAAGGTCAGGAGGCCCAAGATTTATCTTTCGCGTCAAGATCTTGTGAAGGAACCGTTCCAAGAGGGAGGCCACTTGGAAACGGACAAGTTCATCCGGACTTCTTATCCGTTTTTCTCTCATCAATTAGATATGTCCTTTCTGTGACGTCACGTTCCATGTCCTTTCAAGACATGTCACGTTCCACGTCACCTGCACTTTTCGTTATCTTTCATACCTTTCCAGTTTGAGTCGGGTATGTTACGCTTCCAGTTACGTTATCTATAATTTGGGGACGAATTATTCTTTTTAGGGTGGAAGAGTTGTTAAACCCGTATACTTTTACCATGAACAGTACATCTATAATCGTACGTACATGATTAGAACTTTCCTTTTATAGCATGTTTACGTTCACGAATAAGAATTTTACGTATTACGTACGTGTTAGAACACGATAAGTATTTATTATGTACGAACACACAATAATTATTTAAACAATAATTAATCCTGAACATGCGATCATGAAATCATGAACGTAAATTAATCACGAGAGAATATTAATTACGTATTTATATTTATTACGAACACGAATAAATATATTGAGTCACGATCGGAAACTAATTAAATTACGTAAACTACGTAACACGTAATCACGGACATTTAAACGATTATTATTATTACGTATATTTAATTTAACACGACAAGTAATTACATACTTAATGATTACGTTTAACACGTATTATGATAACTATGAACTTACGACATTTTATAACACGATTACGCGTACCTTTAACAAGTCGCGTATTAAATAAAAACGCATAAGGGCTTTATTTGGGCTGTTAGACAAAGGAAACAAGAAGTAATTGGGCTCAAGGCCCAATGGGGTTGATTAGTCGGCTTAAAAGAAAAAGAAAGGGACGGGTACATTTTTTTATTTAGACAAAACCATGAAACCCTAAAAACATAGTAAACAGCCGTTTGCTTTTTTCCTCTTGTCCCTCTTTGCTGCCGTCGATCTACACCAAAAAGAAACAAGGAACCGACGTGATTTTATCAAGAAGATCAAGGATTGCAGTTGTTTTGATATCCTAAACCCTAAAAACGCAAGTAAGAAACCCTAATTCTATTATTATCATATGTTTTTTTTATTATTGATCTTTGAATCCGATCTTAAAAAGTTTTAAACATGTTATCTTGAAGTTAATAAGGGGGGGGGGGGGGGGTTCGTTTGTGGGGTTGATGTGGTCGTTTGGCACACAAACCGAGACCCTTAATGGTCTCGGTGACGGTTTCTGATCACCAGCCGCGACCCTATTGGGTGCTGGCTGGGTTTTGTACTAACAGCGGCAACAACGGCCTAGCAGGGGGAACCACTGGCTGCGGCCAGTGGTGAGGTCAGCCTGTCGCAGTCAGGGGGGAACAGCATAACTACCATGGGTAACTGGCAGTTAGGGGGCTGTTTGGTTTTGGGTTTATGGCTAGTTAAGGGTGCGTTTGGCAGTCAGTTTAATAAGCATAATTAAGGGGCTGTTTGGTTCGGTGTATATGTAAACATAATACGATTTTCACGGGATTCCACGGGTTCGGTTTTCGACGCGTTTTAATAAACTAATACATGGGTACGGGTTATTATTTTACGCGTTTAATTAGCTTAACATGTATATTAATTACAAGACAATTAAACCAATAAATCATGACTTTTTATTACCAGATTAATTAAATTAATTTAACATGCTATATAATTAATTTAATTAGAACATGGACTTAGGTTTATTATTATAAATTAATAATACACGATTTAACCTAAGTATTTTTAATTATTTAATTTAGATTATAGTAATTAATTAATTATTAAATCATGACTTATAATTAATTAATTATCATGACTTAGGTTAATTATTTTACTATTAATACATAGTTAAACCTAAGTATTTTAATCATGAAAATTAGACTAAGTAATTAATTAATTATTAAAACCATGACCTATAATTAATTAATTCTCATGACTTAGGTTATATTAATATAATTAATAATACATGTATTAACCTAAGTATTTTATACGCTTTAATTTAATTAAATCATGCTTATATTTAATTAAATACTTTTAACCTATAGTTTATTTAAATTACATGTAATAATTAATAAACTATACCTTATATCAATATGACTTAGAAAAATAATCAGAAAACACTTAAGCTTATATACTTAGTTTATTTAACCAGCTTATATCTAATTATGTAAACTTTCTATTTTTAGAAACTTATTTAAATAAGGCAGCTAATCTATTTTTGGAAACTTTCTATTTTTGGAAACTTTCTATTTTTGGTAACTTTCTATTTTTGGAAACTTTCTATTTTAGGAAACCTGCTATTTTTAGAAAGTTACTTATTATTACACAGTAAGTATAATAACACATGAAATACAAGTAATACTTAATCAGAACAGACAGAATATAAGATAAACACAGTTTAAAGCTTAAAACAGTAAAACATGACATGAACGTATAAAATAAGCTAAGACATGACATGAAACCAGTTACGTATTTAGTAATCAGATACTTATACACGTATGTATTTATGTAGCATTAGTGATACCGGAGTAGGACTCTCCTCAGTTCGTCTTCTTCGTTCACTGGACATAAGGTACGGATTCCCGTCCTTTCAGTATGGACATTCTTTCCTTATTAGGATTCCCCGTATGCAGCCAAATGTTTTCCCGTAGTATAAGTTTATATGTTTGACTTGCTTATGTTTAATTTAGAATACCTATAGCCATATACATGCATGACCAGTTTCACCTAGTTATGAAGGTACCATAACCATAACATTAGAGGCACTGATGTTATGACTTCACCACGGCGGAGTGATTGCTTGTGGCGTCCCTTCAGCTTTTGGCCATATTATTATATTTATCATGTGGGGCGTATGGGTGCATCCTAGTTACAGGTTTTCAAGCAGATTACTCAGTATGGATGTGGTGTGTGCCTTGTATCCTTCACAAGGAGCTGATCCCTCCTACCCAAACCAGTATATTAAATTAGAGGCAGCCCCTCTAATTTACATGATGAGGTCACCCCTCCAAGTATTCATGCACGGTGGATTTTCATGACCTATATTGGCTAATGGTAAAATATGTTAAACAGTTCTCATAAGATAAACATAAGGCTTTTCAAACTATTAAACCAGTTTTATGAACATGTTCCAGGTTTTCCAAGACTTATACATTTCCGCTGCTATTAGGTCTTTATTATGTTTTAGTCATTTATACTATGTCTATATCCGTGCACTGAGCGTTTTGCTCAGCCGTTACTTTCCTTTCCATGTCCTAAAACGGCAGGTACTCAAGGACTGACTGGAGCATTTGGAGGACACGCATAGGATGGGAGCTACCTTAGATTCCTTCTCCTCTTTCCTTCATATCTATGCTTGTTTAGTCTTCCTTTTTGTTCATTTACTTTATTTATGTTTTGGGCTTATGTTTGGGAACCGATGTTTGATTCCGGTTTTCCATATGGTCATGTATGTTTACTACATATTACCTTGCATGCTTTGATGACACGCCATAATTACGCGTGACATTCCATTTATCAAAATGGTGTGTTACACTTATACACGTATATATTTATGTAGCATTAGTGATACCGAAGTAGGACTCTCTTCCGTTCGTCTTCTTCGTTCACTGGACATAAGGTACAGATTCTCGTCCTTTCAGTATGGACATTCTTTCCTTATTAGGATTTCCCGTATGCATCCAACTGTTTTCCCGTAGTATAAGTTTATATGTTTGATTTGCTTATGTTCAATTTAGAATACCTATAGCCATATACATGCATGACCAATTTCACCTAGTTATGAAGGTACCATAACCATAACACTAGAGTCACTGGTGTTATGACTTCCCCACGGTAGAGTGATTGCTCGTGGCGTCCTTTCAGCTTTTGGCCATATTATTATATTTATCATGTGGGGCGTATGGGTGCATCCTAGTTACATGTTTTCAGCAGATTACTCAGTGAGAATGTGGTGTGTGCCTTGCATCCTTCACAAGGAGCTGATCCCTCCTACCCAAAACCAGTATATTAAATTAGAGGCAGCCCCTCTAATTTGCATGATGAGGTTACCCCTCCAAGTATTCATGCACGGTGGATTTTCATGACCTATATTGGCTAATGGTAAAATATGTTAAACAGTTTTCATAAGATAAACATAAGGCTTTTCAAACTATAAAACCAGTTTTATGAACATGTTCCAGGTTTTCCAGGACTTATACATTTCCGCTGCTATTAAGTCTTTATTATGTTTTAGTCATTTATACTATGTCTATATCCGTGCACTGAGCGTTTTTCTCAGCCGTTACTTTCCTTTCCATGTCCCAAAATGGCAGGTACCCAAGGACGGACTCGAGCATTTTGGAGGACATGCATAGGATGGAAGCTGCCATAGACTTCTTCTCCTTTTGCCTTCATATATTTGTGCTTGTTTAAGTCTTCCATTATTTCTTTTACTTCATTATGTTTTGAGCTTATGTTTGGGAACCGATGTTTGATTCCGGTTTACCCTATGGTCATGTAATGTTTTAGACATTTATCCTTGTATGCTTTGATGACACGCCATAATTACGCGTAACGGTCCACTTATCAAAGTGTGGTGTTACAAATGGCCTCCTCCATAAGCTCCAAGCATGAAATGAGTAAGCAACCCTACAAACATCATGAAGAAAGAAAGAAGGTATACCCCAACACTTCTCATCAATTTGCTATCCTTATTTCTAACCTACAACACTCTAGCTCTAACAACTCTAAACCTAGTTATTCAAGCTTGATTTAAGGAGTCTCTAGCTCGACTCTTCCTACAATGAATTAATTCATGGGGAAAATGGGGATCTCTTGGACCATTTCAACGGAAATGTCCTCCCCAAAATAGTGCTTCACACGGTGACCATTCAATTTAAAATTTGGACCATCGGGTTGTGACAACTCAATAGTTCCATATGGAAATACTTGAGCAATAGTGAATGGACCGGACCATCTTGACTTAAGCTTGCCCGCAAAAAGCTTCAACCTTGAATTAAAGAGGAGAACCGGCTCTCCAACTTTAAACTCGCGGTTCTTGATCTTAGCATCATACAAATTCTCAGTCTTCTCTTTATAAAGCAAAGAATTCTCATAGGCATTGGCTCTTAATTCATCCATTTCATTAAGTTGATCCTTTCTATGTGAACCGGCTTGGTTTAAATCAAAATTAGCCCACTTGAGAGCCCAAGAAGCCTTGTGTTCTAACTCGAATGGGAGGTGGCATGCTTTTCCATAGACAAGCCTATAAGGGGTACAACCAATTGATGTCTTAAAGGCCGTCCTAAAATCCCACAAAGCATCATCAAGCTTATCCGACCAAGAAGCTCGATGCTCTCCCACCGTTCTCTCTAAAAGTCTCTTTAAACCACGTTTTGTAGCCTCGGTTTGATCATAGGTTTAAGGGTGATACGCGGTAGAAAGTCTATGATTAACTCCATATTTCTTCATAACTCTCGTGAATTGATCATTACAAAAGTGCGTACCACGATCACTTATGATGGCCCGAGGTACACCAAATCTAGCAAACAATTGCTTCAAAAACTTCACAACAACTCTAGCATCATTGGTAGGTAAGGCTTTGGCCTCAACCCATTTTGACACATAATCCACCACTACAAGTATATACTTGTTTCCCTTGGAAGATGGAAAAGGTCCCATAAAATCTATGCCCCACACATCAAAAATCTCACACTCTTGAATAAAATTTTGTGGCATCTCATCACGTTGCGTAATTTTTCCTTGTCTTTGACATACATCACAAAATTTCACCATCTCTTGAGCATCTTTGTAAATGGAAGGCCAATAGTAACCCGAATCAAAGACTTTCTTGGCGGTATAGTTGGACCCAAAATGTCCACCTGTAGGTCCTTTATGACAAGCTTCTAAAATCTTAAATGCCTCGGGCCCATCTACACATCGTCTAATGATTTGGTCCGCACATTACCTAAAGAGGTAAGGATCATCCCAAAAGTAGTACTTAACTTCCTTAAGAAACTTCTTTATTTGTTGGGAAGTAAGACCATCTATAAGAACATTCCCCACAAGATAGTTTGATATATCCACAAACCAAGGGGTGGCATCCTAATAAGTGTGAAAACACTTATCCTTTTACCGCTTATTTCCAATAATAACAAGACCAAAACGTATAATTTATTTCGTAAAAGTCTGAATTATGCGTGGTTTGTGTTTTTATTGTGTTTTAGGACCAAAAGACGAAAAAGGAAGAAAACACGGGCTTTCACGGGCTTTTATCAAAGAAAACGAGAAAAGACGAAGTCAAGAGATCAAGAGTGCTAAAAGAACGGATGTCCAAGACCTATTCTGAAGATTTATCGAAGAAAAAGTCTAAAGACAGATGTTTAATGAAGTCGAAGAACTCAAGTCTAAATTATAGAAGAAAATTATTAAGACAAGTTCAAGTCCCGAGACGACGTCGAGAAAAGACAAAGAATTAAATCGAGTCGAGAAGAAAAGATAGAAGGAAGCACACCATACATGCACTTCCCACTTAGCCTATAAATACCCTCCTAATCACATTAGGAGGGTGGTTAGCTAGTTGCACTTTTAATTTTTCCTTTCTAGTTTTTAGAGAGAGAAAGTTCCAAACTTTCTCTCACTAAGTTTTTCATCTTTTCCTTCCTTTAATCTTTCAAGTTTAAGCTTTGTGTATTTGGATTTCATCAATCAAGTTCGAGTTAAGTTTTAAGTTCTTCAATCTCCTTCTACATTTCTTAGTTTACCTTAATCTTTGATCCGATTATTTTGTTTCATACGGTTTGAGTGATTTGATGAGTTTGTGATTAAAGGTTAATCTTTCTTGTTCCTACATAAGCTCTTATACGCATAAGCTATAAGCTCTTCATGCTTATTGGCTTATTTGTATTCTTGGTTTATTTACTTTTAAGCTTTTTAAAAAAAGCATGGTCATTTTATGTTCGGTTTGTTAAGTCTCATGTTTAGATTCCTAAAAGTTTCAAATTTGAGCTTATTTATCTTCGTCTGAGGGTTTGAAAGTGCTTATTGTGTCTACTGCTTATTCGTTAAGCTTGGTTACTCTTGGGATTTCATTACGATCTTAGAAGGTTTTTGTTGTTACGATCATCTGGCTTCGATCGCATTGACTGCGATCTATATGTTTTTCCCTGGTACGATCCACACCCACGATCACTCATTGCGATCTGTGGGTGCGATCTAGGCACACCTCCTTGCTACGATCGCATTGATTGCGATCTGATTTGTTACGATCAGGCTACGATCCTGACCACGATCCACTTGTTGCGACCGTGGTTGCGATCGGGAGTACGATCACCCCTACCCATCGTACTGCTGAGTACGATCCAATTCCTTGTTGTGATCGCATTGAGTGCGATCGGTGGATACGATCCATCTATTTGAGTATGATCGCATTACGATCGGACTCAGGCTTTTATTTGTTTTCTTAAAATTTCAAATTTACTCTTTCCCGCCTTTTGTCTTAGTTTATTTTAAACATCTTTCCTATTTTTCAATCATTTACATTTTAATTTCCAAAGAATTGCACGTTTTTATTTGTAGTTTAATTTTTAAAGCTTTCACTTTACACAACGATAATTTTCTTACTTGCTTTTAGTTTTGAAATTTAGATAATCAAACAAACGCATCCTCTTGTTTTCCAAAAGACAATTGAGTCACACTCTTAGCCGGTAATCAATTCGAAGAGATCGGACGATAAATATTTTATACTTGGCAAAAAAGCCTTGTATTAAATGGCGCCGCTGCCGGCTCTTTTCGTTAAGATTAACGGTTTCTAGTGAGAGACGCATTGAATTTTGGGACCCGTTCTTTTAAGAACGTTATTTTCCTTGCTCAAAAATTTTCAAAAATCCATAAAAAATATAAAATTTTCAAAAATACAAAAACATTAAAAAACCTATAAAACCAAAAGTATTTTTCTCTTGCATTTTCTTTTTAGTGTATGCGTACTCGATCAACGTCTTATCCCGAGCCAGAGACTCTCGATAATTTAGACATGGCCGATGTACACAACAACAACAATAATAATCCACCCCACCCCAACATGAATAATCTTCCCCAACCCGACCTACGAACCATGAAGGAGCTATGCCAACCCACAATGAATGGACGTGGAGGCCCGATTGCGCCGATGCAAATCACGGCTCAGGAGTTTTCGTTGAAACATCACATGATCCAACAAGTGCAAACTAATCTATTTCGCGGATTGCCGGATGATGATGCAAACAAGCACCTTGACAAATTCATTACCATTACCCAAAGCATGAAGATGCCCGGTGTTTCTATGGATGTCCTTCGCCTTCAACTCTTTCCACACACGCTTTCTCACCATGCCGAAAAATGGTTTGACCGTCTCCCAAAGAATTCTATTCATACTTGGGACGACATGACTCAACGCTTTTTATCGCGCTACTTTCCACCATCCATGGTCACAAGCCTTCGTAACCAAATTAATGGATTCATGCAAGACAATGATGAATCGCTCTTTGATGCTTGGGAACGTTACAATGACTTGATCGACCGTTGTCCAAATCACAACATGCTCCCCGTCACTCTCAGTGATACTTTCTACAATGGTCTCACTTTTCGTGATCGTGACATGATCAACGCTGCCGCCGGTGGTACTTTTATGAAAAGGAGACCAGAGGAGTGTAGAGAGTTGATTGAAAACATGACTACTCACCACAATATTGGGATTCATCTGCATCCTCAAGATCTAATCCGAGAGTCAATGTTTCATCTACTTCTTCCACCACCGACATGTCCGCCATGGAACGAGCCATTATCAAAATGAGCAAAAATATGCAAATTTTGGCTAATAACCACACTCAACAAGCTAAAGCCGTTGTTATTTCTTGTGACACATGTGGTGGTCCTCATTCTTACAATGATTGTCTTCTACTCAAGGCAGTTTTTGTGAAAACGTTAACGCGGCATACGGTACTTATCCCACGGGAGGCTATCAAGCTCGTCCTCAAGGAGACCGTAACTTGCTAAGTTATCGTTCAAACAACTATCTTGCACCACCTGGTTTTACTCCTCAAAACCAAAACCAACAACAAAGCTATAACCGAAATAACCAAAGCCAACCTCGTGCTAACAATCAATATCAATCCCAAAGAAACCCATACCCACCTCAAGGAAATTCTCAAGCTTACCAAGATCCACCTCTCAATCAACCAACGACGTTGAATCAAGACATCGAGACGTTCATGAGGACAAATAGAGAGATGGTGACGAATCTTCAGAGTCAATTCAGCAACTTGAAGGGAGACATGGCGAAACAAGGGAGCGATATTCGAGCCGAGCTAAAGAATGACATGGCGAAACAAAGCAATGATATTCGCGCAGACATTAGAGAGACTCTTTTAGCACTCAAGCGGATAATATACGTTATATGATAGGTTCACTTTTCCAAGGTAATCAACCCTCTTCTTCGGGTACTCTTCCGAGTAACACCGCTGCTAATCCACGAGGGGAGATGAAAGCAATCACCACTCGTAGTGGAAAAGGTTATACGGAACCCGAGCTTCCTACACCTCCACCCGTGATTGTGAACAAGGAAAACGAACAACTTTCTTCACCTCCTTTACCTTCTTACCCCATTCCTCCACCACCCAAGGATGTGAGTGAGAATTACATTCTGAAGCCTTCATCTCAACCCAATATACCTTATCCCTCAAGGTTGAGGAAAGAGAAGTTGAAAAACAAGGATGATATTCAGGTTTCTAACTTTCTAAAAATGTTTAAACAACTGAATTTCAACATCTCCTTTGCCGAGGCTCTCGCTCACATGCCGAAGTACGCCAAAATGTTTAAAGATCTGCTCAGTGATAAGGAGAAACTCCTTGATATCGCTCAGACCCAACTTAATGAGAATTGCTCTGCCGTCCTCTTAAGAAAATTACCAACCAAACTTGGTGATCCGGGTCGTTTCTTGATTCCTTGCAACTTTCCTGGGGTAGAGAATTGTATGGCCCTAGCCGATCTAGGTGCTAGTATTAACTTAATGCCATTAAGTGTTTGGAAGCAATTATCTCTCCCCGAGCTAGTCCCCACACGAATGACTTTGGAATTAGCTAACCGTACGGTTGCTTATCCTGTGGGGTTAGCCGAAGATGTCTTCGTCGGCGTTGACAAATTTACCTTTCAGGCGGATTTTGTTGTCGTTGACTACGAAATGGATCCTCGTGTTCCATTAATCGTTGGACGTCCATTCTTGAGGACCGGTCGCACTCTCATTGATGTAGCCGCGGGCGAATTAATCATGAGAGTTGGTGACGATAAAATCGTCTTCAACATGGGTAAACTTTCTAAGCAGCCTTCGGAAAACGAGAGTGTTATTTTTATTGACGTTTTTGATGAGGCTTGTGAAGAACATTTCAAAGACGCTTGTAAAATGGTTCTTCTTCTCTACCCACTATTGAGACCGTTGCCTCTATTGCTCCATCACTAACTCCACTTGGAGAAAGTGATTTCCTCTTGAAAGAATTTGAAGCAACTCTGGGAGATGTGGATTTGCAATATGAGGATTCTCCCTCCAATTGGGATGAAGACATTCGTACCATTGAGAAACTTCTCAATGAGGACCATATTTCTCCACAGTCTCCTAAGGCTATCTCTACCGATGATCCAAAGTTGACTACGCCGTCCATCGAAAATCCTCCGAATTTAGAGCTTAAGGATCTTTCGTCTCATCTCGAGTACGTTTTCCTTGAAGACAACGAAAAGTTACCGGTCATCATCGCAAAGGACCTGAAAGAAGAAGAAAATCCCGACTTATCGCCGTGCTGAAGAATTATAAGAAAGCGATTGCTTGGAAAATCTCCGATATTCGTGGAATTGATCCTCACTTTTGCACACATAAAATTCTCATGGAGGACGACTTTAAACCCACTATTCAAAGCCAAAGAAGGGTGAATCCCAAGATCCATGACGTTATCAAAAAAGAGGTTATCAAACTTCTTGATGCGGGCATGATTTACCCTATCCCGGATTCACCATTGGTTAGTCCAGTCCATTGTGTGTCTAAGAAAGGCGGAATCACCGTTGTTCCCAATGAAAACAACGAGTTGATTCCTACTCGTCTCGTTACAGGGTGGAGAGTTTGTATAGACTATCGCAAACTCAATGATGCTACGAGAAAGGATCATTTTCCCCTTCCTTTCATGGACCAAATGCTTGAACGTCTAGCGGGTAATGATTATTACTGCTTCTTAGACGGTTTCTCAGGTTATTTTCAAATACCCATCGATCCCCAAGACCAAGAGAAAACCACATTCACTTGTCCCTACGACACATTTGCTTACAAAAGAATGCCTTTTGGCTTATGCAATGCTCTTGGGACTTTTCAAAGGTGTATGATGGCTATCTTCCATGACATGGTTGAAGAAACCATGGAAGTCTTCATGGATGATTTCTCGATCTATGGTGATTCCTTCTTTACTTTACTTGCCAATTTGGAACACATGCTTAAGCGGTGTGAAGACACTCGCCTTGTTCTGAATTGGGAAAAATGCCATTTCATGGTAAAAGAAGGCATTATGTTGGGACATAAAATCTCTAAAGCCGGTCTTGAAGTGGACCGTGCTAAAGTGGATGTCATAGCCAAATTACCTCCACCTTCAACCGTGAAGGGTGTGAGAAGTTTTCTGGGTCATGCGAGCTTCTATCGTCGTTTCATTCAGGATTTTTCTAAAATCGCTCGCCCGATGACCCACCTCTTGGAAAAAGATACTCCTTTTATCTTTTCCAAAGAGTGTATTGAAGCCTTCAAACTTCTCAAGGATAAGCTAAATAAGGCACCAGTCTTAGTCACCCCTAATTGGGAGCTACCTTTTGAATTGATGTGCGATGCTAGCGACTTTGCTATTGGAGCAGTTTTGGGCCAAAGAGTGAACAAACACTTCCAACCAATCCATTATGCTAGCAAGACAATGACGGGGGCTCAATTACATTATACCACTACCAAAAAAGAGCTTTTAGCTGTAGTGTATGCTTTTGAGAAGTTTCGCCCCTATCTTTTCCTTTCCACCACAATTGTCTATACGACCATTCCGCGTTGAAGTACTTGTTTACTAAACAAGATTCTAAACCAATACTTCTTCGTTGGGTTTTGCACCTTCAGGAATTCAAAATTGAAATTCGTGACAAAAAGGGAGCCGAAAACCTAGCAGCGGATCATCTGAGTCGACTTGAAGATCCATATCAAGGGGATCATCCGAACCAAGAGATTAATGACTCTTTTCCCCTTGAGGCCTTAATGTCTATTCACTCCAATCTTGATGACACCCCGTGGTTTGCGGACATTGCAAACTACTTAGCGGGTGGTATTCTCATCAAAGGGTTAACATCCCAACAAAAGAAGAAGTTCTTTAAAGATGTTAAGACTTACTTCTGGGATGACCCTTATCTCTTCAAACAATGTGCTGATCTGATCGTTCGTCGATGTGTTGATGGGCCGGCAGCCTTACAAATCCTTGATGCTTGCCATAAAGGACCTACCGATGGTCACTTTGGTCCCAAATACACCGCAAAGAAAGTGTTTGAATCTGGATTCTATTGGCCCACCATTTACCGTGACGCTCATGAAATGGTTAAGCATTATGATGCTTGCCAACGACAAGGCAAGATCACACATAAAGATGAGATGCCTCAAAATTTCATACAAGAATGTGAAATCTTTGACGTATGGGGCATTGACTTTATGGGGCCATTTCCATCATCTAAAGGGAACAAGTACATCCTCATAGCCGTTGACTATGTTTCTAAATGGGTTGAAGCTAAGGCTCTCCCAACGAACGATGCGAGGGTGGTTGCGAACTTTTTGAAGCAGCTGTTTGCTCAATTCGGTGTTCCTCGTGCTATAATCAGTGACCTCGGGACTCATTTTTTCAATGATCAATTTGCAAGAGTCATGGCTAAGTATGGTGTCAATCACCGTCTTTCCACCGCTTATCATCCTCAAACCAACGGTCAAGCCGAGATATCTAACCGTGAATTGAAGCGAATTTTGGAGCGTACTGTGGGAGAGCATCGTGCCGCGTGGGCCGATAAGTTAGATGATGCTTTGTGGGCTTTCCGTACCACCTATAAGACGCCGATTGGTTGTACACCTTATCGTCTTGTGTACGGGAAAGCATGCCACCTCCCTATCAAGCTGGAACATAAGGCATACTAGGCCTTGAAGTAGGATAACTTCGACATCAACAAAGCCGGCGATCTTCGCAAGATTCAACTCAACGAGCTCAACGAACTGAGAAATGAAGCTTACGAGAACTCACTGATCTACAAGGAGAAGACCAAGATCATCCATGATGCAAGGATTAAGAACCGAGAGTTCCACGTTGGTGATCAAGTCTTACTTTTTAACTCTCGGTTGAAGATCTTCTCGGGCAAGTTGAAGAGCCGCTGGTCTTGTCCATTCACCATCACCAAAGTCTTTCCATATGGCACCATTGAGATTTCTCAGCCAAATGGGCCTAATTTTAAGGTGAATGACCAGCATTTGAAGCTGTACTTTGGTGAGGACATCTCTCATGAGATGATCCCATCCCTCACCACGTTTCCCATGAACTAGTTTTGGATCGAGTCAGGCTCGTGACTCGGTTAAAAAAAACAAGCGCTTCTCGGGAGGCAACCCGTGATCTATCCTTTACCGTTTTCATAATAAGTGTGGGGGGGGGGGGGGGGGGAACCTCGTATGTGTTGGTTGTCTTGTTTCTTATTTTGTGCAGGGATTCAAGCTTCAAAGAGCACCTCGATGACTTTTGACGAACCGTGATCCCGTGTTCCCATCTTTCTGGTTCTATCCTAAACTATCGTGATTCAATATTTCATATCTTATATGTTCACATTGAAATCACTCTAGTTGTCCTTTCCTTAGCAAGACTTAAACAAAGTGCACAATGTCATAAGTGTAGGGGAGTTTACTCCCACATGCTTAAACATTGAGGACAATGTTTATATTAAGTGTAGGGGGGACTTCTATCGAACTTAAGTGGTCTTTTCCTTGCATTTGTCCTCATTTTAACCGGAAAATTTGATTTTTCGACATTTTTCAAAATTTTTAATCTATTTTGGCCTTGTAGTTTCCTTTGTTATCGTTATTTACTTTCTTTGCTAGAATAAATTTGCAATAAAGTGGTTTTAAATTTTTCAAAGTCGTGAATATTTTGACTCAACCCGAGTTTACTTATCTAACTTTACTCTAGCTAGTATCCTTAACGTGTTTAAGTCAAGTTTTGCTAGGCTTTTATATAGGGATCTTTAAAACGCGAAAATCTCAACTCTCACGGGTTAAGAACAAGAACTTTTCGCAAGTTCCTATAATTGATCCTAGAGAGTTGTTTATCAAGGGAACTTTAAAATGCGATTTCTAAACTTGAAAAAGTCTAAGAATTTACAAGATCCTATAGATGACTCGAAAACCCAAAACTTTGATTTAATTGGCTAAGCATCCACGAGTCTCATTCCTTGAGATTTTAAATTGTGGAGAACGAGAGATGATAGAGTCAATTATAAGTTTGGTATTCTTTCGTGAATTTATGTGAGTTGATTATAAGCCTATTCTCCCATCGCTTGCTAATAAATTTATCTGCAATAAATAAGGTTGTACGATTTGAAAAGTTACTTAGCTTCTAGCCCAAGATCGTTTAAAAGTTGCTCGGTATTAATTAGAGTTCATATCCAAGGCATAACTTATTGAAGCGGGATGCGAAGATTGGCGAGTCCGAAAAGGCCCTAACAAGGCATGATGGCTACATTTTGTTGCTAAAGATCCAAAAGTGATGTGAAGAATCATTTATCGAAAATCAATATGAAGGATCGAGATACACGACGAAAAGCAAAAGCTCCCCAAAAGGTCATGGAGAAGTCTATCCAAAAAGGCCCTAACAAGGTATGAGGATAAATAGATCCAAGTCCTAAAAGGAGGCGGATCGTTGTATATCAAAGTCCAAAATAAAGATTGGAGAAAAATGAAGAAGTCGTGGTCCAAAGATGAAGAATCTCTCAAAACTTCAAGTGAAGAAATTCCTATTATGAAGAGAAGACCATAATTTCAAGAACGTCTCTCAAAGATTCGAAGTATGAAGTCGCTGCCAAATATCGGTCCGAGAAAGGTCTCAAATCGTGAAGCGAGTTATGCCAAGATATGAACTTTATGAGGCCCCGAGAAGCAGTTTTAAAAGATTTTGTCCTTTAGCTAACTATTGATTAAATCGTCCACTTTATTTTCGGCCTAAATAACTATCGAAATAAGTCAAACAATGCATCCTCGTGATCATTCAAGACAAAAATAAAATATAAGAGATACACCTAGGAATAAGGGAGTCTAAGTGAATAATTGGCCCACTTGAATTCGTGTTAGTTTGCTAACTTATAATAACAATGATCTCGTTTTTAAGCTTGGTATGGGGAAAGTGAAACTTGAGGATGATAAACGTTCATGGCAGCCAAAACCCAATGTAAGTCTTAGATTTCTTTACTTGTTTTCTATCTTCTTATTTTCCTTAAATGCTTAGTATTTAATAAAGGCCAAGGTGGGTTATTTATGATGGAAAATGTAAACCGTGCTTTAAAATTAATGCATTGCATGAGGGCATTGCAATGGACAAGTGTAGGGGATTTAATAAGTGTGAAAACACTTATCCTTTTACCGCTTATTTCCAATAATAACAAGACCAAAACGTATAATTTATTCGTAAAAGTCGGAATTATGCGTGGTTTGTGTTTTTATTGTGTTTTAGGACCAAAAGACGAAAAAGGAAGAAAAAACGGGCTTTCACGGGCTTTTATCGAAGAAAACGAGAAAAGACGAAGTCAAGAGATCAAGAGTGCTTAAAGAACGGATGTCCAAGACCTATTCTGAAGATTTATCGAAGAAAAAGTATAAAGACGGAAGTGTAATGAAGTCGAAGAACTCAAGTCGAAATTATAGAAGAAAATTATTAAGACAAGTTCAAGTCACGAGACGACGTCGAGAAAAGACAAAGAATTAAATCGAGTCGAGAAGAAAAGAAAGAAGGAAGCACACCATACATGCACTTCCCACTTAGCCTATAAAGACCCTCCTAATCACATTAGGAGGGTGGTTAGCTAGTTGCACTTTTAATTTTTCCTTTCTAGTTTTTAGAGAGAGAAAGTTCCAAACTTTCTCTCACTAAGTTTTTCATCTTTTCCTTCCTTTAATCTTTCAAGTTTAAGCTTTGTGTATTTGGATTTCATCAATCAAGTTCGAGTTAAGTTTTAAGTTCTTCAATCTCCTTCTACATTTCTTAGTATACCTTAATCTTTGATCCGATTATTTTGTTTCATATGGTTTGAGTGATTTGATGAGTTCGTGATTAAAGGTTAATCTTTCTTGTTCCACATAAGCTCTTATACGCATAAGCTATAAGCTCTTTATGCTTATTGGCTTATTTTTATTCTTGGTTTATTTACTTTTAAGCTTTTTAAAAAAAGCATGGTCATTTTATGTTCGGTTTGTTTAGTCTCATGTTTAGATTCCTAAAAGTTTCAAATTTGAGCTTATTTATCTTCGTCTGAGGGTTTAAAAGTGCTTATTGTGTCTGCTGCTTATTCGTTAAGCTTGGTTACTCTTGGGATTTCATTACGATCTCAGAAGGGTTTTGTTGTTACGATCATCTGGCTTCGATCGCATTGATTGCGATCTATATGTTTTTCCCTGGTACGATCCGCACCCACGATCACTCATTACGATATGTGGGTGCGATCTAGGCACACCTCCTTGCTATGATCACATTGATTACTATCTGATTTGTTACGATCAGGCTACGATCCTGACCACGATCCACTTGTTGTGATCGTGGTTGTGATCGGGAGTACGATCACCCCTACCCATCGTACTGCTGAGTACGATCCAATTCCTTGTTGTGATCGCATTGACTGCGATCGGTGGATACGATCCATCTATTTGAGTACGACCGCATTACGATCGGACTCAGGCTTTTATTTGTTTTCTTAAAATTTCAAATTTACTCTTTCCCGCCTTTTGTGTTAGTTTATTTTAAACATCTTTCCTATTTTTCAATCATTTACATTTTAATTTCCAAAGAATTGCACGCTTTTATTTGTAGTTTAATTTTTTAAGCTTTCACTTTACACAATGATAATTTTCTTACTTGCTTTTAGTTTTGAAATTTAGATAATCAAACAAACGCATCCTCTTGTTTTCCAAAAGACAATTGAGTCACACTCTTAGCCGGTAATCAATTCGAAAAGACTTGGAACAACGAAATTATTTCATACTTGGCCAAAACCTTGTATTACATCCTCTTGAGAAGAGATATACATGAGCTCCTCTAATGGAAAGGATTCATTGATTTCTTTATTAGGAAAATCTCCTTGAAAAGGATGCTCAAGTCTACTCAAGTGATCTACCGCTAAATTCTCGGCTCCTTTCTTATCTCGAATCTCTATCTTAAACTCTTGAAGCAATAAAACCCATCTCAAAAGCCTAGGCTTAGCATCTTGCTTTGTCATGAGATACTTGAGAGCAGAATGATCTGTATACACTATGGGTTTGGATAGCACAAGGTATGGTCTAAATTTCTCAAATGCATAAACTATAGCAAGCAACTATTTTCCATGGTAGTATAATGAAGTTGTGCACCGGTCATGGTTTTACTAGCATAGTGTATAGGTTGAAAATGCTTATTCACTCTTTGTCCTAAGACGACCCCAACCGCATAATCACTAGCGTCACACATAAGCTCAAAAGGCAATTCCTAATTTGGAGAAACCAAAACGGGAGCCTTTGTCAATTTCTCCTTAAGAGTCTCAAAGGAATCCAAACACTCCTGGTTGAAAATGAAAGGAGCCTCTGTTTCCAAGAGGTGGGTCATCGGTCTTGCTATCTTAGAAAAATCTTATATGAAGCGTCTATAAAACCCCGCATGACCTAAGAAACTCCTTACACCTTTAACCGTAGTGGGTGGGGGAAGCTTAGCAATCACATCAATTTTAGCTTGATCCACTTCTAATCCCTTGTTGGATATCTTGTGTCCCAAAAAATTCCCTCTTTCACCATAAAATGACATTGCTCCCAATTAAGAACTAAACGTGTTTCCGCACAACGCTTAAGCATTCGTTCTAAATTGGTGAGACATGAGGTAAATGAATCTCCAAAGACGGAAAAGTCATCCATGAAAACCTCCATTGTTTGCTCTATCATATCATGAAAAATTGCCATCATGCACCGTTGGAATGTCCCCGGTGCATTACATAAGCCAAAAGGTATTCTCTTGTAAGCAAATGTACCGTAGGGACAAGTGAATGTGGTCTTTTCTTGATCCTTAGGGTCAATGGGAATTTGGAAATAACCCGAAAAGCCATCAAGAAAGCAATAGTATTCATTTCCCGCTAAGCGTTCAAGCATTTGGTCCATAAAAGGTAATGGGAAGTGATCTTTCCTAGTAGCCTCATTGAGCTTCCTATAGTCAATACAAACTCTCCAACCGGTAACAAGTCTCGTAGGAATAAGCTCATTGTTCTCATTAGGTACTACGGTGATTCCACCCTTTTTTGGAACACAATGTACCGGGCTAACCCATGGAGAGTCAGAAATGGGGTAAATCATGCCCGCATCAAGGAGTTTGATAACTTCCTTTTTAATGACCTCATGGATTTTTGGGTTAACCCTTCGTTGGCTTTGAATGGCGGGTTTGTAATCATCCTCCATAAGGATTTTGTGTGTACAAAAATGTGGATCAATTCCCCTTATGTCAGATATTTTCCATGCTAAAGCTTTCTTATGTTTCTTAAGGACTTCTATGAGTTTCTCTTTCTCATCCTCTTTCAACTCTTTAGCAATGATCACGGGTAATTGGTCTTTGTCCTCTAAGAAAGCATACTCTAGGTGGGATGGAAGGTCCTTAAGTTCATGGAGGTGTACTCTCTATGGAAGGTTTAACTATGGATGGATCATCATTGGTTACTTCTTGTAGAATGGGGGAAGGAATAGGGTCCTCATTGAGCAACTTTTGGATGGTGAGAATATCTTCTTCCCAATTGATGGGAGAATCATCATTACCAAGAAAGTTAGACTTAATTCCTCCAAGAGGAAATCACTCTCTCCAAAAGGTGTTAAAGAGGGAGCAATTGAGGCCACGGTTTCAACATGGGGCATATCCTCACTATTACTCTTGCAAGCGTCATGAAAATGCTCATCACACACCTCATCTAGCACATCAACTATGTTAATAGTCTCACAAGGTTTAGACTCCTTAATCTCTTTCTTATCACAAACTTTCCCTAGCTTAAACACCACTTTTTCATCCTCAACTCTCATAATTAGTTCTCCCCCCGCCACATCTATCAAAGTACGACCCGTTCTCAAAAACGGTCTACCAACAATCAAAGGAACTCTAGGGTCCATGCTATAATCAACCACTACAAAGTCGGCCAGAAATGTAAAATTATCCACACCTACAAACACATCCTCCGTGATACCTACGGGGTAAGCTATGGTACGGTTGACTAACTCAATTTTCATCCTAGTGGGAGTGAGCTCGGGAAGAGAGAGTTTTTTCCAAACCGATAAAGGCATGAGGTTTATGCTTGCCCTAGATCCGCCAAAGCCATGCAATTTTCCACCCCGGGAAAATGACAAGGTATCAAGAAGCGCCCTGGATCTCCAAGTTTTGTTGGTAAGGTTTTAAGTATCACGGCGGAACAATTTTCATTAAGGGATGTGTTGGGCAAATCAACCAATTTTTCCTTGTTGGAGAGTAAATCCTTGAACATCTTAGCAAATTTTGGCATGTAAGCAAGAGCTTCTGCAAAGGAGATGTTTATGTTGAGTTGCTTGAACATCCTTAAGAAATTTGAGACTTGGATATCATCCTTGTTCTTTAACTTGTCCTTTTTCAATCTTGAAGGGTAAGGAAGATTTGGTTTAGGTGTAGGTGTTGTAGTGGAAGTTTTGTCTTTGTTAGCTTCTTCATTGGGATTTGTGGAAGGTAAAGGAGAAGTGGGAATAGGTTTAGAAGGTGTGGTTGATTGAGTAGGAGCATTTTGAAATGGTGAAGTATATGTAGAAGGCTTATCACATGTAGGAACGAAAGTGGTTTTAACAATAGGAGGTGTAGGAGGTGAAGGATCCTTTGTTGATTTTCCACTTCTTGTTGTAATAGCATTGACATTTTCCCTTGGGTTTGTTTGTGTGTTAGATGGTAAAGCCCCTTGTTGTCTTTGATTGAATGCCATCAAAAGCCTATTAGTTTGTTCCTCCGATATACGTTTCATTTGGTCATTCATTATTTTCTCAGTTTCATGAATTTTTCTTTCAACATACTATGAGTCTCTTGTATCCCATATCCTTGATTTTGAAGTTGAGGGTAACCTTGATTTGGGATTTGAGAATATCCTTGATTTGGGAAGGGTGGGAGTGGTGGAATAAATCCTTGACGTGGTGGATAAAAGTTATTTCCTTGATTTCGAAAATTGTTAGGTGCCTTGTAGTTATTCCCGTGGTATTGTGGTCTTAAACCTTGATTCCTTTGTAACAATTGAGGGGGATTTTGTTGAAATTGGGTGGGTGGTTGGGGTGGGAATCCCGGTGGAGTAAGGTAGTTCTGATACTTGTAAGAAAGGTTGTTTGGATTAATGTTTGGCTTGAAATGTTCACGATGTTCCTCTTGGTAAGCATAACATTCCCCTTGATAACCTTGCACCTTATCACATTGTTGATAGGAATGAGTACCTCCACAAGTCTCACATGAAAGGGTAATAGCATGCACATCATTTGTGGAATTGTTCAATGAAAGGCTCTTAATAGCTTGGGTCAATTCTTGATTTGCCTTAAGACTCATCTCATGATCCCTATCTATCTTTTGAAGTATCTCTTGGTGACTCTTGAGGAATTGGTTATCACAAGGTGTTTGAGAAATGTTTTGGATAACATGAACCCTTTCTTCAAATTGAGTGTTTGTTTGTACCATTGCTTTGGTATCAATAATATCCCAAGCCTCTTGAATAGATTTAAGAATAATATTTCCTTCCGCGGAAGCATTGAGTGAGTCTTGGTGATGAGGTTTAAGGCCATTGTAGAAAGTATTGATTTGGTGAACTTCATCCAATCCATGGTTAGGGCATCTCCTCAATAACTCTGTATACTCCTCCCAAGCATCACTAAATGTTTGACTAGGTTTTTGTTGAAAGCCTATAATTAAGTTCCTCAAAGCCGTAGTCTTAGATGGGGGAGTGAAACCATCCCATGTGGTAATGCTCTCGGGTGGTTGTGTATCTAAATAATGCTTAGCCGGACCCTCTAGTGAAAACTGCACCAATATCAACTTAATGGCATCATGGGGAACTCCATTGTACTTAATGGTGTTGCAAAGAGCAAGAAACTTCTTAAGGTGATCATGTGGATTATCATTCTTGTTCCCATAAAAAGGTGAGTTTGAAACCAAGTTAATCATGGATGTTTTTAGCTCAAATGTGTTTGCGGGAATATCGGGTATCTTGATAGCATCGGCATATCCTTTCACATTGGATTGCAATTGCTCCATCAAAGATCGAGTATCAACTCCGGCCATGGCTTCTTGTTGTGGATGAATCAAAGCACGATTCTCGGGATCGGCTTGATGGACGGTGGTGTTCCTACTCTTTCTCTTTTTCTTCCTTTTCAGAGGAAGGGGTTGTACACCAATCGGTATTTGTGCACGCCCGCGAGTGAGCATGCGACTCAATACGAGGAATGAGAGAGAAGCTCTCGTGTGACTTTGAAGAGAAAACGATTATCCTCTTCGAGTTTCAATATGAAATATCCACAAGAAAATAATAATATACGTATGTACTACTTGGGTGCAAGACCCCCAATGAAGCCTTCCTTCTTAGAATACTCACAAGTGAACGGGGGGGTTAGGTGGCGCGAAGCACTTAAGTACCTATTGACCCTTAGATGGCATTTTACAGCACATCGCCTTTCTATTCACTTTATTGTTTGTATTCTTCGAATTATTGCTTATTGGAAGTATTTATCTATTCTTGCTTTATTTTGTTTGATCGATACACGTGTCAAGGACCGGAACGCCCCTCAACACGGTGTATTGTTTTGGCAATACTTATGGAGAATATGTGTGTTGGTTGTTCTTATACGTATACGTATTTACTTATAATAATATATGTAAAATATTTTTATATTTATGAGTTTTTAAGAGAAAATACTATATGTACATAAAAACCGAGAGAATCCAATAATATATATTTTTGGGGTGCAATCTCTTAGGAAAAAGATTGCTTTTTGGATTTTTTAATTTGTTTGGTCAATTCTTTAGAAAAAGAATTGTTTTTGTTATTTTTTAGTTTTTATATATTTTTATATTTTTGATTTTTTATTGTTTTTGATTTATGATACGTAAAAATAACGTTCACTAGGTGAACGGATCCCAAAAGCCAATGAAAACCGTCAATCGATAGTCTCTCGTAAAGTCAAAGAACCGGCAGCGGCGCCATTTGAAATTGTGTATAACTGAAGTTCGTTTTCTCGATTCTTAACCAATTGAAAGTCCTAATAAAATCGGGTTTATGATCGTTTTTGGTTGGTAGGGTTATTTGGCTTTTCTATGTCTAATTGATCAATCAAGTAAAAAGTTGAAAAATATTAACTACGTAACCGTTAAAACAATTAGTCAAATACCAAATTCTTTATTCAAAAAAGGACAAAAATGTAAAACTATGGAATTAAAGTGCTTAAAATGTAAATTCTTGAAATTAAAATGCTTGAAATGTAAATTCAGTTAACTACAAGGACTAACTATGCAAATGTAACAAACTAGTAACTAATTTGTAACAAAATGCAAAACTGACTAACTGATTTTGTAAAGTTTCGAAAATACAAGGACTGAATATATGCAAACCCTAGTTTAGTAGAAGATTAGCCAACTTTGCAAACAGGAACAAAATGTGAGGACTAAAGTGCAATTAAATGTGAAAAATTCTCAAAAACGGGCAAGTATGATCAATAAGCTCGTTTAAGCTGTTAACTGAACCAATTAAGCTCTAGTAACTTGCAAAAGGCTTAAAACTTCATTTTACCTAGGCTTGTAAAAGGATTAAGTCTGAAACTTAGTAAATCTCAAATAAGCTAATCATAATAAGCCACAATTAAGCTATCTAATAATCCAAACGTGCACAAAATGATTTCCTTGTCAAAACTTGTTAATCAAGCCATAAGGAGCATGAAATGTCTCTTGAATTTTAAAATGGTCAAGTAATGAAGTAGGAAATTGAAAATAAGCTAAAACAAGCTTATTTAACCAGCGTTGACCAAATTTTTGGAAAAGCTGAAAATCTCCAAATCTATTCAGGAACACTTACTAAACACAAATGTGGAAGAAAACTAGAAGGTTTATGAAGTTGAAATGCTGTTTTAAGAAATCAGTTAAGCATAATATTACATAAACTTCACTTATCTCAACAGCTTATTGAACTGCTTATTTCTATTGTGAATTGGAAAACTGTATACTTTCCTTGATAGAGCTTAAAGTTCAGATGTTAAGGGACAACTGAGAACTGGTTTGAAACAATTTCATCCAGGAATGAAGAATTGCCAAGCAAATCAAATCAAGAACTTTTTATGAACTAGTTAAACTGAAAACTGACCCATACTTTTTTTTGTGACCAATTGCCTTTTTGACTTAAGACTTGACTTAAAAACTACCAAACTTTTTTTAAAATGACTAAATGACTTAAAATGAACTATGTTTACTCAATTATCAACACTTGAACACAAATTTACAGCTTAAACCAAACACTAGTTTAACTGATTTTAACAAACTTTTATGAAAGGAATTAAGGAAATTGGTTGAACTAGTTAAAATGTGATATCAGACTAAACTTAACAACTCAAATTTAATGTAAAAGAACCAAATTCAAGCAGTTTAACCAAGTAAAACTCAAAATGAACTAGCAAGCTAAGTTGACTGATAAACTGATAACAAGAACAAGAATTAAGATAGTCATTAAGTATTAAACTACAATTAAGCTACTCAAACACCAAAATTAGTTCAAACACTATCTAAACACACTTGATCATGCAAGCAAACAAGTTTACACTAGGAATTAAGCAGGTAATATTTTTTAGAGGAACAAAAACTCTGAAATGTAAAACCTTTAAGCATAAGCCTCCTTTGATGGAGTAGGTTGGCGCTTGATATGAGCAAAAACTCATATCAATTAATCAACAAATCACCCTAAAACACAAGGAAAATACCTAACTTTTGTGCTATAAAGCGGAATTATGTGGTATGTTTTGTGTTTGTGTATAAATAGGTAAGAAGGATACATTTTTCAAGCAAACAAAAAGGAAATCAAGCTTATTTGGATAAAAAAGACAAAGAAGGATCAAAGATGACAAGACTTTGAAGATAAAGGACCTATCTTGACAACACTTCAAAGTTGAAGGATCAAAAGTGTAAATTTGTCAAAGTCAAGATGAAAGTCAAACATGGTAAACTCTTCAGTCAACCAAGTCAAAGGGTCAAATTTATCAAGAATGCAAGTGGAAGGACCATTTATGCCAAAGAAATGAAGTTCCTAGCTCAATTGTACAATCTTCCATACTTAAGGGACTTAATTTGCCACTTTTCAAAGTAAAAACAAGTTTAATCCGTGTGAAATGATTCCAACCAATGAGAAGGCAAGAAACAAGTCACACGGATTGCCACATGAGACGCCACCTCATCATTGCAATAACTGCGCCGCAAAGCAATTTATTAACTTCCAATATCCAAAAGTAGCCAATAGGAATACGCCACTCAATATTCAAATTATCCAATCCGGATAATGATCCGTGTGCTCCTATTTCACCCAACCAAAAGATGACACGTGGTCTTCTTCTTCAACAAAGAACCCAGGGACGTATATGAGTTACACTTAATTTCAGAAGGAGTTATCTACATGAAAGTTGATCGTTTTTTAGAGAGGAACACATTGGACACACTCAATTAAGCTCAAAATCGATGAATCAAAAGTCCCCAAATTGTGAAGAACATGATGATGAACATTTAGCAGTTGGATGACACGTGGCAATAATCAAGTGGTGGAAACACGTCATCAACTCCAAAACTTACTCACATTTTGTCTATAAATAGGATTGTAATCTTTTATTTTCACAAGTAGTTAATGTGTGAAATTTTCACACACATCTCCATTTTCTCTCATTCCTAGTTCTAGTTAGTTAGCTCAACAAACTCAAGAGTCTGACAAGCTCTTGAGTTAGTTAGCATAGTTGTAACAAACTTACCTGCTTTGTAACAAACTTACGTTCAATCAATAAAATTCACATTTCATCTTCTTCAGTCTACTGTTCATACCCTGAATCTTGTTATCCTTGTGTTGATTTTAGCTTCTTATGATCACAATTGATCATGATTAGCTAATTGTTGAAGATTTGTAGCTGTTTGAGTTGATTCTGTTCATCCAGTAGAGTTCTTGTTGATTTTTAAGTTTAAAGGTTTAACAATGGTGATAATGATGATTGTAGCTGGTTAAGTAGATAGTTGATAGTGTTAAGGTGGTGGTTAACACTATCTAGGTGGCTAAGCGCCAACCTAGTCCATCAGAGGAGGCTTATGCTTCAAGGTTTTAAGTTTCTGCATTTTTGTTCCTCTAAACAGTCATGCCTGCTTAATTCCTAGCTAAATCTTGTTTGTTTGCATGATCAAGTGTGTTTAGTTAGTATTTGAATTGATTTTGGTGATTGAGTAGCTTAAGTGTAGTTTAATTCTTGATCATTAGCTTAATACTTGTTCTTATTATCAGTATATCAGTAATTTCGGCTTACTAGTTCATTTTTAGTTCTAGCTTGTTTAACTGTTTGTTTTTGGTTCATTTGCACTTCATTTGAGTTGCTAAGCTTAGTCTGATATTCCATTTTAATCAGCTTAACCAATTGCCTTGTTTCCTTTCATAAAAGTTTGTTAGAATTCAGTTAAGTGGTGTTTGGTATAAGCTTTCAAGTTGTAGACAAGTGTTAGTAATTGGTTAATTCTAGTTCATTCTCAGTCATTTAGTCATAATAAACAAGGTTCAATAGATTTCAAGTCAAGTTTTCAGTCAAAAAGGCAATTGGCAACAAAAAAGTATGGGTCAGTTTTCAGCTTAGAATTTCAGAAAAAGTTCTTGATTTCAATCACTTGGAATTTCTTTTTTCTTGGATGAATTTGTTCCAAACCAGTTCTAATCTTTCACTTAACATCGGAACTTTAAAGTCTATCAAGGAAGTTACACCGTTTTCTAAAACAAAGAAGAAATAAGCAAATCATTAAGCTGTTGAGATAGAGCAAGTTTCTGTAATATTGAGCTCAACTGATTTCTCAATCAAGCATTTCTACTTCAGAAACCTCCCAATTTTCTTTCACATTTATGTTTAGTAAGTGTTCCTGAAGTGATCAGGAAATTTTCAGCTTTTTCCAAAATTGGTCAAACTTTTGTCAAATAAGCTTGAATTAGCTTATTTCCATTTTCCTACTTCATTACTAGATCAATTTTGATTTCAAAATACATTCCATGCTCTTTATGGCTTGACAAACAAGTTTTGACAAGAAAATCTGATTGTGCACGTTTAGCTTATCAAATAGCTTAATTGTGGGTTATTAGGATTAGCTTATTTGAGTTTCACTTGATTTCAGACTTAATCCTTCTACAAGCCTAGGTAAAATCAAGTTTTAAGCTTTTTGCAAGTTACTAGAGCTTATTTGGTTCATTAGATTGCTTATACGAGCTTATTGAACATCTTTGCCCGTTTTTGATAATATTTCACATTTAATTGCATTTTGGTCCCTTAAGTGTGTAACTGTTTTCATTAAGGGGTAAACTTGCACTAATCTAGGGTTTGCACTTGTTAAGTCCTTTCATTTTCAAAACTTCACATTTTCAGTTTATCAGTTTTCAATTTTGTTACAAACTAGTTACTGTTAGGACTATTGTAATAGTTATATGTAATAGGTAGACTAGGAGGTATGTAGTTCCTCCTGGTCCTAGTCGTAGTAGGAGCAAGTCCTGCTCATGGTCCTAGTTGAAGTCAAACTTTATTATTTACTTAATATTCTGTTAGGATATGCATGAGATATGTTAGGAAAGGATATGCATTTCAGTTTTACACGTTTTCTTTAATGATGTATTAGGGTTTCCTTGTAGTATAAAAGGAACCTTAGGCAGAAGGGTTAGACACACCTTCACAAAACGTAGTTCTAGTCATTATCAATATTAGAAATCCTTAGAAAGGATCAAGTCTTTATAGTTATTCTGTTCTTCTTAATTATATTTATATTCTACATTCATATTGTGTATAGAGTCTCTTTGTGATTTGACTTGTGATTACAGAAGTCATTCACCGGTCCTGACAGGCTGCAAGATCTACATCTAGTAGACCCAACAAGTGGTATCAGAGCCTGGAAGGGTCTCTATACAACAAGAATCAAGTTCTCTTATTATTCACAATCTGTTTATCATGTCTGCCTCAACTTCTACTCAAACAGGAGAAGAAAGCACTCCTAAAATTGTGCAACCTCAGCAGATCCTGGCTACGGTCTCCAACACGAATGGAAAATCCCCTCTTCTGAAGAAGGGTGAATATGATAACTGGGCAATGAAGATGGAATGGTGGATCACCAACACTGATCAAGATCTTTGGAAGATCATTCTGAATGGGAACAGCAGGAAGCTTACTGGACGAGACAAGAACGGTAATATTACTCTTCTTGACCCTAAATCTCATGAGGAAATCATAGCTATTCAGAAGGAGGTAAAAGCAAAAACAATTTTGCTTCAATCTCTTCCTGAAGATCACATGGGTGACTTCTACCATTTGGATGATGCCAGAGAGATCTGGAATGGCATAAAAGCAAGGTTCGGCGGGAATGAGGAGTCAAAGAAAATACGAAGGTCCATGCTAAGAGATGAATTTACCGAATTCAAAATCTCAGAAACTGAAGGTCTAAATCAAGGGTATGATAGGTTCCAGAAGATCTTGAGCCAATTGAATCAACTTCGGTCAAAACCTGATGATGGTGACATTAATGCAAGGTTTCTTAAAGCCTTACCCTACTCATGGAACCAGGTGGTGATCTCTCTCAAAGCCAAAGGTGGGCTTGACTATCTCACCTTTGATGACCTGTTTCATAGGCTCAGAACATTCGAACCTCATGTGAGAGGATATCCTAGTGACTCTTTTCCCACCCCTGCTAATTCAGCCTTTGTGAGTACTATGGCATCTAGTCCCATGTCATATGCAAGTAGCCCAAGCAATACTGTCTCCTCTCAGCACACTATTCAGCATACTTCTGCTCCTGATCCTGCTGCCAAGTCTGGTAGTATGGTAGAAGCTGTTCTTCATTCTTTTGTGGCTGATGTTAATGCTGAACAACAACTTGCTTTTGATGACTTCAAACAGGTCGATAAACTTGACCTGGATGAGATGGATCTTAAATGTCAGATGGCCATGCTTACTCTTAGGGTTCACAAGTTTGAGAAGAAAGCAGGAAGGAAATTTAATTACAACCCTTGGGAGCCAGCAAGATTCGATAGAAGCAAGGTACGATGCTATAACTGCCAGCAACAGGGTCACTTTGCAAGGGAGTGCCCTAGCAAGAATGATCAGGAGAAGAGCAGGTACTCCGCTTTCAAGGTTCAGGAGGTTAAAGATGACAGGAAGGCATTGGTATCTGTTGACTCTATGGTCAACTGGAATGATCATCAGGCTTCTACTCTAGAATCAGCTGAATCCTCAACTGACGTGTTAGCAATGATTGCTGGGAATCTCTCTGATGCAGAAGAAGCAGACGAGTTTGCTCTTATGGGCATCTCACCTCAGGTACAACATTGTCCTCTTGGTTGTCATGATAAATACACAGAATTGTTGTCCCAATTTAATGAAGTAAATGATCAAAATGATAAGTATTTTTTAGAGGTACAAGCCTATAAGGCTTCATTAAACACATTGGAACAACAAAAGAGGTGGTTACAAGATACACAACGTGCGTATGAGGATAAAATAAGGATACTAAGCATTGATTTAGAAAACACTACAAATATGCTTAAATATACAGAAACTGAAAGAGATGCTAGTATCAAAGAAAAAGAGGAGATGCAAGCTAAATTAGATGCTACAATGCTAAGATTTGACAAATGGCATGTCTGGCAGAACTAAAAGAGGCTTAGGATTTGAAAAATATATTGATTCAGAAGATGTATTTGATTTGTCTTTCTCAAGTGTCTTTGATGCCGACAAAGAGGATGAGAGCAAACCTAGTTACAATAGGTTTAAACCAGCAGCAGAAATGCATGCTGTCCCTCCTCCTCTTACTGGAACTTTTATGCCCACTTCATGGCATAATGACTCGGATGAATCACAGATGCTTGAGTCCCCAACTAGTTCTACTAATACTAATGACTTTGTCTCATGTACTTTCAGTGACAAAGCCGGTGACTCTGCATCAAATGGTTCAAGTGACGAGTCAAGACCTATAAGTTCCAAGTCGAATGAACATGTTGCTACTGGTGCTAGGAAGTGTGAAGAAAAAGTTGCTGTCAAGTCAAGTGTGTCTGGTCCTTGTTTATTGAGTCCTAGGAAGAATGTTTCTCCTAGAAATGTGTGTAATAAAGTAGGCAGTATGAAACAATCTCATTCTAATAAAAGGTCTTTCAAAACATGTTTTGTTTGTGGCAGTTCCTTTCATTTAATTAAAGATTGTGATTATTATGACACACATGCATCTGTTAATAATGCTTATCCTGCTCCTGGTTCACCAGGAGCTGCTTCCTATGCCTCTAGAAGACTTAATCCTAGTGCTCCAATGTTTAATACTTCTAGAGTATCCTCTCCTTTCGCGTCTGATTATTGGAGAGATAGTGGATTCCAAACAACCAGTAATTATTTTCAAAATTTTAATCCAATCTATCCGCATAATTTAGACCACACGTATTTTGGTTTGGGAAATTTGGGAACTGCTGTTAAGCCCTCAGCAGGTTGTTCTTGGTCAAATAATAATACCCATATGATGCATAGACAACCAAGGAACAATGGTGGATCTCATCAATCTTCTTGGCATTCATCTAATGATCCACAAGGCAGGCTCAAACCTGAAAAGGTTTGGGTCCCCTTAAGACACTAACTTTTGCATTTTTATTATCTTGTTGTTGTAGGTTACTCCATACCAGGATCCTAGTCTAGGCATTGTTGATAGTAGTTGCTCCAGGAGCATGACTGGCAATAAAAGTCTTCTCTCTAACTTTGTACCATTTCATGGAGGCAAGGTCTATTTTGGTGGAGGTGAAGGCAGAATCACTGGCAAAGGAACGATAAAGACTCCAAATCTTAATTTTGAGCAGGTCTACTATGTGGAAGCACTTCAACATTTCAACTTGATATCGGTCTCTCAGATTTGTGACAAGAAGCAGTTTGTTCTCTTCACCGATACTGATGCACTTGTGCTTTCCAAAGACTTTCAGCTTCCGGATGACTCACAAGTTGTACTCAGAATCCCTAGAAGACACAATCTATATAGCATCAAGTTGAATGAAGTCAACCCTACTGGTCAACTAGCATGTCTGGTTGCAAAAGCCTCAGAAGATGAAGCCACTAAATGGCACCGAAGGATGGGACATGTGAACTTTAAGACCATTCACAAACTTGCCAATCTGAACCTGGTCTCTGGTTTACCTCCCAAGACGTTTAGAAATGATATAAATTGTATTGCCTGCAGCAAAGGCAAACAACACAAAGCATCCTTCAAGGCCATTACTGCTTTAAGTCTTATTACTGAACCATTGCAGCTTCTACACATGGACTTATTTGGTCCTACTTCCATCAGAAGCATTGACCACAAGCAATTATGTTTGGTGGTGACTGATGGTTATAGCAGGTTTACGTGGGTGTTCTTCATGGCTGCCAAAAGTGAGACCTACTCAATTCTTCGAGATTTTCTTACCTTGATAGAGAATCAGTTGTCCAAGAAAGTTAAAGGTATTCGTTGCGACAATGGAACCGAGTTTAAAAATAGAGACCTCATCGAACTTTGCAATGCTAAGGGCATCAAAAGAGATTATAGTGCTGCTAGGACTCCTCAACAGAATGGTGTGGCAGAAAGAAAGAACAGGACACTAATAGAAGCTGCAAGAACTATGCTTGCGGATTCCAAGCTTCCAACCATGTTCTGGACAGAAGCTGTTAATACTGCAAGTTATGTTTTGAATAGGGTTTCTATTACCAATCCTCACAAGAAGACTCCTTATGAGCTGCTCACGGGCAAAGTTCCAAATATTGCTCATTTGAAGCCTTTTGGGTGTCCAGTCACCATTCTGAATACTAGTGACTATTTGGGGAAGTTTGATGGCAAGGCAGATGAAGGATACATTGTGGGATATTCAGCTCATTCTCGGGCATATCGTGTCTATAATCTTCAATCCAAACGGATAATTGAAACTATTAATCTCAGGTATTTTGAGGAAAAGTCAAACATCCAAGGCAAAGGTCCAGAATGGTATTTTGATCTTGATTATCTTAGTGATTCGTTAGGATATTTTCGTTTCAAAACTAACCATGATGCAGGACCATAAGTGTTTGCAACTTCTAGTACTGGTGTTCCTTCTAGTCTTTCTGATTCAGATGATGAGGATGACATTTTTGTGGTTCCATCCTATTCCACCACGGTTTCTCCTACTCCTCCTAGTGATGAAACTCCATTGGATGTACAGGATTCCCAAGCAGCTCTTGACACTCTTCTCAAGCAACAACAAGAAGCTTCTAAAGCAGCTGCTCATGGTAGTTTTGAGTTTCCCTTGGTTGAGCCTACTGACAAAGTTGCTCCTGGTACTCCAGCTTCTGCTCCTAGTGCTAGCTTATCACCTACTGGTACTCCGGCTAGTGAGTCTGCTTCCAATACACGTTTCTCCAGTCCTTCTGATTTGGGGAACCATGAAAAGAAGTCTTCTACCAAGCTGGATGATATACATAAACAACCGGTCGATGGGATTTTCCAAAATGCTTCATATGATGCTGACTTTGTTGGTGATCTCAATAACTTGGCACCAGACGTGGAGGTTTCTTCCAATCCAGTCTTGCAATCACATAAAGATCATCCTACCACTCAAATTATTGGAGATCCTGGTTCTACCGTAAAGACACGCAGAATGCAGCAGAAGGCCTCGTCTGATCATCATGCTCTTGTGGGCTATATTGAGGATCAAAAGCGTAATAATCATACGGACTTTCAACAATGTTTGTTTGCTTGTTTTCTTTCACAGGTGGAACCTAGGTCTGTTTCTCATGCACTTGAGGATCAAAGTTGGGTGGAGGCTATGCAGGAGGAAATGCAGCAATTCTTGTTTCAGAATGTTTGGGTTCTGGTTGACTTACCAGATGGAAAGACAGCTATCAATACCAAATGGATTCTGAAGAACAAGAAGGATGCACGGGGAATTGTCGTAAGGAATAAAGCTAGGCTTGTCGCAGAAGGACACACTCAAATTGAGGGCATTGACTATACTGAAGTCTTTGCGCCGGTTGCCAGGATCGAGGCCATTCGTCTGTTTTTGGCCTTTGCTTCATATGTTGGCTTTACGGTGTTCCAGATGGATGTCAAGAGTGCATTTCTCTATGGAAAAATTGACGAGGAAGTGTATGTTACTCAACCTAAGGGTTTTGTAGATCCACTTCATCCCAAGAAAGTCTACAAGGTGGTCAAGGCTCTTTATGGGTTACATCAGGCTCCTAGAGCTTGGTATGAGCGTCTTTCCACTTTCTTGTTAAAGAATGGCTATAGAAGAGGTACTATTGACAAAACACTATTTCTTCGGCGGAATTCCAAGGATATTATCCTTGTTCAGGTTTATGTGGACGACATTATCTTTGGTTCTACAAGGAAGGAGTGGTGTGATGAGTTTGAACACTTGATGAAAGGCGAATTTCAGATGAGTGCCATGGGAGAACTGTCATTCTTCCTTGGTCTTCAGGTCAAGAAACAATCGGATGGGATTTTCATCAGTCAAGATAAATATGTCCATGAGATTCTTCAGAAGTTTGACATGGATCCTCTTAGACCAGCAGCAACTCCTTATGAAGTTGCTAAAATCAAACTTAAGAATGAGCCAGACCCCCCGGTAAATGTTCACATGTACCGGTCTATGATTGGCTCCCTCATGTATTTGACTGCATCACGTCCGGACATTATGTTTGCAGTAAGTGCTTGTTCTAGACACCAGGTGACTCCAACGGTTTCGAACTTAAATGCAGTTAAGAAGATTTTCAAGTATATCAAGGCTCAACCTAAATTGGGTCTATGGTATCCTAGAGAATCTCCTTTTGTTCTGGAAGCCTATAGTGATAGTGACTATGCTGGTGCTAATAATGATAGGAAGTCTACTACTGGTGGTTGTCAATTTTTGGGTCGTCGGCTTATTTCATGGCAATGTAAGAAACAGACAATCGTCGCTACTTCTTCAACAAAAGCTAAATACGTTGCTGCTGCTAGTTGTTGTGGACAAGTTTTGTGGATCCAAAATCAGATGTTGGATTATGGTTTCAATTTTATGAATACCAAAATTTTTATTGACAATCAAAGCACTATTTGCATTGTGAAGAATCCTGTTTTTCATCAGCGGACGAAGCATATTGAGATTCGGCATCATTTTATACGGGATGCCAATGAGAAGAAGCTGATACAGGTTCTTACAGTTCATACGGATGACAATGTTGCTGATTTGCTGACTAAAGCTTTTGATGGTCCTCGGTTTAACCACTTGGTGGTTCATATTGGGATGGTCAATCCTTGAGGTCTAGGATTGAGGGGAGGCAAAGCCTAAGGGGAGACTTTGTGTACATATTAGGTCAGACTAACGTATTCATAGTATTTAACAACATAGTTTTTTTTGGTTATGATGGTGTGTGGTGCTTATGATGGGGATTTTTGCTCTCTTCTGGTGGATATGGCCTTACATGACTGGCTTCTGGTCCTCTTTGGTCAGCTTCTAGTTATGCTTGGTTGCCTTCTGGTGGTTTAAAATCCTTTCAATGTCACGTGGTGTTTGGCTCCTGGTACTGGTCTGGCATACTGTTCATTCCTTTTGTCCTTTGTTAATCACGTTTTGCTCCTGGTTTGACCATTGTGTGCTTTGACTTTTGGTCAACGCTCCCAATGCTGGTATTTACAAGTTTGAATTAAGCAAGTTAATTGGGAGTTGGTTATTATGTTAAAAAGGGCAAGTGGTTATTATGCACTTATGGTTTAATTTGAAAGGGCAACCCCCCATTAATAGGGGTCAATGAACAGTTACTACTTTCTTTATATATGGTCAACATACACCCTTGACTCACTCATTGCAATTAACACACACACAAAACCGCTTCTACTCTCTACACCCCAATCCCATTCCTTCATCCATCAATTCATCAAGATCCATGGCTGCTCTTGCTTACCAACCTGCTCACAACCGTGTTGCTTATCTGGGTGATGGTCCAAATCGTGAACATTTTGCTGACATCTTGGATTTCATTGAAGCTTCTAACTTAAGGTTTGCATTTACTGTCTGTCCCACCATATATGATAGTGTGATACGTCAATTTTGGGCGTCTGCTCAACTTGTGAATGTGGCTGGACGCCTACGTGCACTCCATGCTACCATAGATGGACGTGCATATGTGGTGACTGAAGCGTCTATTCGCTCTTCTCTTCATCTTCAGGATGAGGGGGGTGTTGAATCAATCCCCAATTCGGAAGTATTGGAGGGAATGGGTACCATAGGTTATGAACATGGGGGGAAGTTTAACTTCTAGAAAAATAGGTTTTCCCCCTAATGGAAGCTTCTGGTTCACTTTTTAATCCATTGTATGAGTCCCAAGTCTGGGAGTTGGGATGCTTTCCCTACTCCTTTGGCTACTGGTCTTATTTGTTTAGCCCAGGGTAGAGTGTTTAATTTTTCTCATTATCTATTTGAGGGGATGGCTAGTAATTTGTCTACTGCTGGTTCGAGGAAGAAATTTCTTATGTACCCTAGGTTTCTTCAACAAATCCTTGTTTGCATTCCACGTGATAGGACTGAGCATGTGCCATCTAAACTTACAGCTAAAGTGTATTACAATATGATGAATGGGTTTACTGGGGATTGGAGGCCCCTGACTGAAGCCATGTTAGGGTTGGCTCAGGGTCCTATGGGTGAGGAGGAGGAGGCTCCTGAGTTTGTTGTGATAGATGATGACCCCATGGAGGAGGAGGCTCCTACTGTTGGTGCCACTCCTGTGGTAGAGGAGGAGCTAGTTGAGTAAGTGGTGGTTGAAAAACCATCTCCTACCAAGGCTGGTCCTTCCTCAGTTCCACAAAGGTCTCCATTTGTGGAGACTTCACCTCCTAGTCCTGCCCCACATTCGACTGATATCCCGTTTGATGCTAGTTCTCCACAAGTTGACCCACATGTTGCTTCGGGCTCCCGTGATGCTTTCCCTGATCCAAGTTCTCTTGGTGGGCAGGCGGAGGAGCCTACTACACTGATATCTTTGCTCGATCTTATGCACAGGTACCATGAGAGGATGATTTGTTTGGAAGCTGACTTAAACCAACATCGGAAGCTTACAAGGGAGTTTGTTCTTCCTCTGGCTGATCGCATTAAGGCGTTGGAGACTCAACAACGTCGTCGCAAGAAGCATGTGGTTCATTCAGATTCTGAGGATGAGGGTGCGGAGAATGTTGAGGATGGCTTGACGTTGTTGGCAAAGGCTGCCTTTGCTGATAAAGTTTATGATGATTTGCCGGTTCCTCCAACGTCCTCCAATGTTCCTTCTCCTGGTGCTATTCCCCCTTCTATGGGTGGTGATTCTGATCCTGCTGATGGTTCTCATGCTGGTCCCTCTCATGATCCAAAGGGAAAAGCCCTAATGACTGATGCTCCATCTCCATCTCGCAAGCGTACTCGTCGACAGATTGAAGAAGAAAGGCTTGGTGAAGAGGCTACTCGTCGAGTTCAGGCTGAGATTGATGAGGCGGATAGGGCTGCTGAGGAAGAGCTTCGAGAGCGCAGGCGTGCACAAATTCAGCATGATGCCATGCATTGGAGTGATAGTGAATGGATGCAAGTGTTGACTGTTCTCACTCGGGATTATGCTCAGTTTAAGGATCTTTTGGGTGACGATGTTGATGAACACAATTGTATACCGAAGGCTATGGTATTGATGCGTAAGCATCAGTTGGCTCTTGCTGCAGAACTTAAGAAACAGAGAAGGAACAGACCTTTATCTCGGGCTGAGGAGCGCCAGCAGATGCAACGTTATGTGAAATACCAATCTGCTGCTCATTTCAATGCTCCGTGGACTTGGGCTCGGGTGAGGGCTTTGACTTTTGATGAGCTTAAGGCCCTTTATGAAAAGATGCTGAAGCGTCAGAGTCAACCTATTCCGGAAAGATTTATTTACCATCCTCGTGGTGTGACTGCTTCTATGCCTGCTGATTCTACTGGTCCTTCGTCTGCACCCACTCCTGGTTCTGCTGGTAGTCCTTCTGGTTCTGTTGCTACTTTTGTTGGTCCTTCTACAACACCCTTGGTTGCTCCTATGGGTTCTACTGCTGGTCCTGCTACTACCATCTTTGTTACTACCACCACCACTCATGCTTCCACCACCACACCTGTTACTACTACCACCACACATGTTCCTGCAAGCACCTTTGTTGATACCACCACACCTACTGCTACTACATCTGATGTGCCATCTCCATCACCACCAGTTCCTGCAACACAACCTAATCCTACTTCTGATGCAGCTCCTAATGGTCCATTGGGTGGACATGTTCATGAGTCTACTTCTACTGCTTCCCCTGCTGTTGCTGAAGTTAAGGTAAAGGTTGAATCAACACCTTCTGCTCCCACACCTCGACGTTCCATTCGCCAGAAACAAGCTCGTCGTGTTCGCCGTGGTAAGACAGTTCCTTTTGAGAAGCGTGATCCTGAGAATTTAATTGATGCAGCTTCCGACAGCGATTCTGACTTGCCCTTGGGCAATGGGAACATTACTGGTTATACGGTTGAACATTCTACTACACTTCCTGGTGGTGTGTCCCATCGGATTACTTTGAGTGATGGGTCTGTGCGATTGGCAACGAGTTTGCAGGGTGTATTGTCTTGGGCTGACCGTATGGATCTTATGGCGTTGTATGGACTTGTTGATTCTAGTATGCCGTTTAACCCAATGGCTGTGTCTTCCTGGCCTGGTCTCCGTTTCTGGGCTGATCTCAAGCTGATGTTAGATCCTCCTCCAAATGCTCCTGTTTCGGGCATATGGAAGGATCAAATGCAATGGGAGATTCTGCGATGGAAGCTATATGCTGGATGTGGAGTTCATGTGTTGGAATTAGAATCTGGTCATATGGTGTTTATGCTGACGGATGTGGAGTATCCTTTGACTATTTCTTCCATGGAGGCGATGTTGGCGAGTCACCTGAAAATTTCTACTGCTCCTTCTGGGAATGAGTCGAGTATGGCCACGGCTTTGGTAGAGGGTATTCAGGCAAGGTTGCTAGCGGATAAGAAGGCAGCTTCTGGTATGTAAGGTGATTGGGTTGTAATTGTTTATGCTTTGTATTTTTGTTCATTCGTTCTTATTTTTATTCTTTTCACCAATATGTACAGTGATTGGTGAATTTCATTCTTTATAGTTTTAAAAAAAAAAAATTATATAAAAAAAATAAAAAAAAAATAATATACTTTTTATATAATATCTGCTTATACTTTAAACACAGTTTTGCTTTTATACTTGTACATAATATCCCTTGGCTGTTTCACAATGTGGTTCCTGGTTTGAGCTTGTCCTGGTACTTGGTTTCACTTGGTGTTGGACGTGGTCCACACAACAAATGGTTCTCAACTTACCATGTCTAATCGACAAGAAAAAGTTGATTCACCTTGAGGGTACAGCTCCTGGTGCGATTCTTAAATCCGTTGATGGTTGCCAGGTTACCCAAAACTGGATGGTTTTCACTTGCCATAGTCATAGACTGAAAAGTGGCTAATCTAAGGGGGTACGGCTCTTGGTAAAGATCTTATCAAATCCGTTGATAGCTGTAATAGCTTGCTTAAAGCTATAGGGTGTTCAACTCACCGATGCTTCATTGCTAAGAGTTGGCGAGTCCAGAGGGGTACGGCTTCTGGTAAAGACGCATCAAATCCGTTGACGGCTGTGATGGTTTGCCTAAAATCATCAGGGTACTCTCACTCACCATTGATTCACGTTCTAAGAGTTGGGTTGGGTTCTAGTCTCCCAGGGTGATGCTTATTCCACCAGAATGACTAGCTAGCCCAAGCGCGAGCAGCTACTTGGTAAAGGCTCATCAAATCTGCTCATGTTGCTGAAAAGATTCAACACGATGCTGATTTGTTACAAGCTTTGGAGAAGCTTCTAGTGTTTCATGTTGCGGATGTTACTCTGATTCTTATCTTGTTGATGCTGCTATTTGTTTTGCTGATACAATCCTCGGGCTTTCTTTGCACGTGTTCCGAGAAACTTGAACTCAACAGGTCAAATTCAAGTTTAGGGGAGGATTGTTAGGACCATTGTAATAGTTATATGTAATAGGTAGACTAGGAGGTATGTAGTTCCTCCTGGTCCTAGTCGTAGTAGGAGCAAGTCCTGCTCCTGGTCCTAGTCGAAGTCAAACTTTATTATTTACTTAATATTCTGTTAGGATATGCATGAGATATGTTAGGAAAGGATATGCATATCAGTTTTACACGTTTTCTTTAATGATGTATTAGGGTTTCCTTGTAGTATAAAAGGAACCTTAGGCAGAAGGGTTAGACACACCTTCACAAAACGTAGTTCTAGTCATTATCAATATTAGAAATCCTTAGAAAGGATCAAGTCTTTATAGTTATTCTGTTCTTCTTAATTATATTTATATTCTACATTCATATTGTGTATAGAGTCTCTTTGTGATTTGACTTGTGATTACAGAAGTCATTCACCGGTCCTGATAGGCTGCAAGATCTACATCTAGTAGACCCAACAGTTACTAGTTTGTTACATTTGCATAGTTAGTCCTTTTAGTTAACTGAATTTTCATTTCAAGCATTTTAGTTTTAAGAATTTACATTTTAAGCACTTTAATTCCATAGATTTACAATTTTGTCCTTATTTGAAAAAAAATTGGTATTTGACTATTTGTTTTACGGATACGTAGTTAATATTTTGCATTTTTCACTTGATTGTTCAATTAGACATAGAAAAGCCAAATAACCTTACCAACCAAAAACGATCATAAACCCGATTTTGTTCGGACTTTAAATTGGTTAAGAAATGAGAAAACGAACTTCAATTATACACAATTTCAAATGGCGCCGCTGCCGGGGAATTCTTTATAAGAACCGTAAAATTGCATGATGCTAAGATCAAGAACCGTGAGTTTAAAGTTGGAGAGCCGGTTCTCCTCTTTTACTCAAGGTTGAAACTTTTTGCGGGCAAGCTTAAGTCGAGATGGTCCGGTCCATTCACTATTGCTCAAGTATTTCTATATGGAATTATTGAGTTGTCACAACCCGATGGTACAAATTTTAAATTGAATGGTCACAGTGTGAAGCACTATTTTGGGGAGGACATTTCCATTGAAATGGTCCAAGAGATCCCATTTTCCCCATGAATTAGTTCATTGTGGGAAGAGTCGAGCTAGAGACTCCTTAAATCAAGCTTGAATAACTAGGTTTAGAGTTTTTAGATCTAGAGTGTTGTAGGTTAGAAATAAGGATAGCAATTTGTTGAGAAGTGTTGGGGTAGACCTTCTTTTGTCTTCATGATGTTTGTAGGGTTGCTCACTCATTACGTGCTTTGGAGCTTATGGAGGAGGCCCTTGTATCTGGTTCACTTCGTTACTATTGTGATCTTTCATAGACACCTTGTTCTTTAAAAATGAATTCACTATAGTTGATCTTTCCATAACTTGGGTTAAGCAAAGTCTATTCATTGTCATAAGTGTAGGGGAGGTTTTATACTTCCATGCTCTTAAACATTGAGGACAATGTTTAGCTTAAGTGTAGGGGTGTCTTCTATCGAAGTGACCTTACCTAGAACTTATCATTGACCTTCATGATAAAATGGAAAATTAATTTTTCAAACATTCTTCAAATTTTTGATTTACTTTGGCCACCAAAAATATGCATTCATAATTTTTGCATCAATCATTTTTCATTTGCATAACACATTTGCATTATATATATATATATATATATATATATATATATATATATATATATATATATATATATATATATATATATATATATATATATATATATATATATATATATATATATATATATATATATATATATTTCTTTTATTTTTCATCAAAAATATATAAAAGAGAGAAAAAAATATAATAAGGACATGGTTTAACAAATTTAGACTTCTTTGACATATTAGGCCGGCCATGGATATTTTGACTCAACCCGAGTTTGCTTATCCAAGCATTCTCTAGCTAGTATCCTTAACCATGTAGTCCTTCATTGGTCTATTAGGCTAAGCATCCACCAATCTCATTATTTGAGATTTTAAATTTGTGGAGAATGGGAAATGATAGAGTTGAAGCAAGTATAAAAGGGCTAGATAAACTTCATGATAATTACTTGTGGCTAAACCCTTCTCTTCTTTACCTCTATTTTCTTCGCATGTATATATGTTAATAAATAATCAAGAACGGTTTTAATTGGTTTGTAATCTCTTATACATTTTTGTCTAATCATTCACGGTTGGTATAAGTACGTCTTAAGATTCTAAGTTAGAACGTTTTATGTGTACTAGACTTATGTCATGCTTAATACTTAGCGGGTGTTTTTCCTTTTATTCTTTTCAACTTTCTTTGTGAGGAATAAAGAAAAATAAGAGCGGCTTACAAAAAAATGAGTGGCTAAAAAAAAAATAAAAAAAAATAAAAAAAAATAATACAAGACTCCCAAGAGGGGCAGTGAAGTGTTAATTATAGTAACTATTAGATTCCAATATTACCTTGACGGGTTGCGGGGATTTAATAGTTGCTCCAATCGAATATTACCTTGACGGGTTGCGGGGTTGAAGATCCAAAGTATCAAAAAGATGGCGGATGTAAATTATTGCGTGAGTTTTATTTTTCTTTCCTTAGCGAGTGTGTAGGTACTTATTAATGCATGACATGAGGATTTTACACACAAGGCGAATGACTTATTACTCTTGAAACGGACTTATATTAATTGTGAGCAGTTTTTCAAGTAATGGATGAGAGGATTACTTAGGATTAAAACCGTGCTTCCTTATTTTTGGATTTTGCATTTCTTATACTTCACGCTTTAAATAATGACAAATTTGCCTTCAAGCAATTTTCTCAAATAATAATCGGTTCCACATTTAATTGTCATGAATAAGTTGATGTACTTTTTACTTGTGAATGCAATGATCCCATTTTTAAGCTTGGTATGGGGAAAGTGAAACTTGAGGGTGATAAGTATCCATGGTACCAAAGCCCTAATCCAATTCAAGGATTTCTTTATGAGTTATCTCCATCAAAACCATTTCAATAAAAATCCAAAAAGATATAAGTAGAATTGTTTCTTTTGCATTGCATTGTTCAAAATCAAAATCTTGCATCATATAGTGTAGAGTAGTGTAGATGCATTCCATATTGGCCAAGGTGGATTAATTATGAGGAGAATGTAAATTTGTGCTTTAAAATATAGCATTGCATGAGGTCATGGCAATGTTCAAGTGTAGGGGATTTGATATGAGCAAAAACTCATATCAATTAATCAACAAATCACCCTAAAACACAAGGAAAATACCTAACTTTTGTGCTAAAAAGCTGAATTATGTGGTATGTTTTGTGTTTGTGTATAAATAGGTAAGAAGGATACATTTTTCAAGCAAACAAGAAGGAAATCAAGCTTATTTGGATAAAAAAGACAAAGAAGGATCAAAGATGACAAGACTTTGAAGATAAGGGACCTATCTTGACAACACTTCAAAGTTGAAGGATCAAAAGTGTAAATTTGTCAAAGTCAAGATGAAAGTCCAACATGGTCAACTATTCAGTCAACCAAGTCAAAGGGTCAAATTTATCAAGAATGCAAGTGGAAGGACCATTTATGCCAAAGAAATGAAGTTCCTAGCTCAATTGTACAATCTGCCATACTTAAGGGACTTAATTTGCCACTTTTCAAAGTAAAAACAAGTTTAATCCGTGTGAAATGATTCCAACCAATGAGAAAGCAAGAAACAAGGCATACGGATTGCCACATGAGACGCCACCTCATCATTGCAATAACTGCGCCGCAAAGCAATTTATTAACTTCCACTATCCAAAAGCAGCCAATAGGAATACGTCACTCAATATTCAAATTATCCAATCCGGATAATTCCGTGTGCTCCTATTTCACCCAACCAAAAGATGACATGTGGTCTTCTTCTTCAACAAAGAACCCAGGTACGTATATGAGTTACACTTAATTTCAGAAGGAGTTATCTACATGAAAGTTGATCGTTTTTTAGAGAGGAACACATTGGACACACTCAATTAAGCTCAAAATCAATGAATCAAAAGTACCCAAATTGTGAAGAACATGATGATGAACATTTAGCAGTTGGATGACACGTGGCAATAATCAAGTGGTGGAAACACGTCATCAACTCCAAAACTTACTCACATTTTGTCTATAAATAGGAATGTAATCTTTCATTTTCATAAGTAGTTAATGTGTGAAATTTTCACACACATCTCCATTTTCTCTCATTCCTAGTTCTAGTTAGTTAGCTCAACAAACTCAAGAGTCTGACAAGCTATTGAGTTAGTTAGCATAGTTGTAACAAACTTACCTGCTTTGTAACAAACTTATCTTCAATCAATAAAATTCACATTTCATCTTCTTCAGTCTACTGTTCATACCCTGAATCTTGTTATCCTTGTGTTGATGTTAGCTTCTTATGATCACAATTGATCATGATTAGCTAATTGTTGAAGATTTGTAGCTGTTTGAGTTGATTCTGTTCATCCAGTAGAGTTCTTGTTGATTTTAAAGCTTAAAGGTTTAACAATAGTGATGATGATGATTGTAGCTGGTTAAGTAGATAGTTGATAGTGTTAAGGTGGTGGTTAACACTATCTAGGTGGCTCAACGCCAACCTACTCCATCAGAGGAGGCTTATGCTTCAAGGTTTTAAGTTTCTGCATTTTTGTTCCTCTAAACAGTCATGCCTGCTTAATTCCTAGCTAAATCTTGTTTGTTTGCATGATCAAGTGTGTTTAGTTAGTATTTGAATTGATTTTGGTGATTGAGTAGCTTAAGTGTAGTTTAATTCTTGATCATTAGCTTAATACTTTTTCTTATTATCAGTATATCAGTCATTTCAGCTTACTAGTTCATTTTGAGTTCTAGCTTGTTTAACTGTTTGTTTTTGGTTCATTTGCACTTCATTTGAGTTGCTAAGCTTAGTCTGATATTCCATTTTAATCAGCTTAACCAATTGCCTTGTTTCCTTTCATAAAAGTTTGTTAGAATTCAGTTAAGTGGTGTTTGGTATAAGCTTTCAAGTTGTAGACAAGTGTTAGTAATTGGTTCATTCTAGTTCATTCTCAGTCATTTAGTCATAATAAACAAGGTTCAATAGATTTCAAGTCAACTTTTTAGTCAAAAAGGCAATTGGCAACAAAAAAGTATGGGTTAGTTTTTAGCTTAGAATTTCAGAAAAAGTTCTTGATTTCAATCACTTGGCATTTGTTTGTTCTTGGATGAATTTGTTCCAAACCAGTTCTAATCTTTCACTTAACATCTGAACTTTAAAGTCTATCAAGGAAATTACACAGTTTTCTAAAACAATGAAGAAATAAGCAAATCATTAAGCTGTTGAGATAGAGCAAGTTTCTGTAATATTGAGCTCAACTGATTTCTCAATCTAGCATTTCTACTTCAGAAACCTCCCAATTTTCTTTCACATTTATGTTTAGTAAGTGTTCCTGAAGTGATCTGGAAATTTTCAGCTTTTTCCAAAATTGGTCAAACTTTGGTCAAATAAGCTTGAATTAGCTTATTTCCATTTTCCTACTTCATTACTGGATCAATTTTGATTTCAAAAGACATTCCATGCTCTTTATGGCTTGACAAACAAGTTTTGACAAGAAAATCTGATTGTGCACGTTTAGCTTATCAGATAGCTTAATTGTGGCTTATTAGGATTAGCTTTTTTGAGTTTCACTTGATTTTAGACTTAATCCTTCTACAAGCCTAGGTAAAATCAAGTTTTAAGCTTTTTGCAAGTTACTAGAGCTTATTTGGTTCATTAGATTGCTTATACGAGCTTATTGAACATCTTTGCCCGTTTTTGATAATATTTCACATTTAATTGCATTTTGGTCCCTCAAGTGTGTAACTATTTTCATTAAGGGGTAAACTTGCACTAATCTAGGGTTTGCACTTGTTAAGTCCTTTCATTTTCAAAACTTCACATTTTCAGTTTATCAGTTTTCAATTTTGTTACAAATTAGTTACTAGTTTGTTACATTTGCATAGTTAGTCCTTTTAGTTAACTTAATTTACATTTCAAGCATTTTTGTTTTAAGAGTTTACATTTTAAGCACTTTAATTCCATAGATTTACAATTTTGTTCTTATTTGAATAAAATTTGGTATTTGACTATTTGTTTTACGGATACGTAGTTAATATTTTGCATTTTTCACTTGATTGTTCAATTAGACATAGAAAAGCCAAATAACCTTACCAACCAAAAACGATCATAATCCCGATTTTGTTAGGACTTTCAACTGGTTAAGAACTGAGAAAACGAACTTCAATTATACAAAATGGAGATGTGTGTGAAGCTACTAACTAGAAGCTAGGAATGAGAGAAAATGGAGATGTGTGTGAAAATTTCACACATTAACTACTTGTGAAAATGAAAGAGTACAATCCTATTTATAGACAAAATATGAGTAAGTTTTGGGTTTGATGACGTGTTTCCACCACTTGATTGTTGCCATGTGTCACCAAGCTGCTAATTGTTCATCATCATGTTCTTCAAGAATTGGGGATTTTTGATTCATTAAGTTTGAGCTTAATTGGTTGTGTCCAATGTGTTCCTCTCTTGAAAACGTCCACTTTTCATGTAGAAATCATGATCTGAAATTAAGTGTAGCTCAAATTCGTCCCTGGGTTCTTTGTTGAAGAAGAAGGCCACGTGTCATGTTCTGGTTAGGAGAGAGGGAGTCACACGGATCATTATCCGTATTGGATAATTTGAATATTGCATGGCAGTCTCTCATTGGCTGAATTTAGATAGTGGAAATTATTAAATGCTTTGCAGCACAGTTATTGCAATGATGAGGTGTCCACACAGCTGGCAATCTGTGTGCCTTGTTTCTTGCCTTCTTATTGGTTGGAACTAATGCACATGGATTGAACTCAATTTATCTTTGGAAAATGGCAAATTCAGCCCCTTAAGTATGGCAGATTGTACAATTGAGCTTGAAACTTCATTCCTTTGGCATAAACGGTCCTTCCACTTGCATTCTTGATAAATTTGACCCTTTGACTTGGTTGAATGAAGAGTTGACCATGTTTGACTTTCATCTTGACTTTGACAAATTTACACTTTTAGTCCTTCAACTTTGGAGTGTTGTCAAGATAGGTCCCTTATCTTCAAAGTCTTGTCATCTTTGATCCTTCATTGTCTTTTTCATCCAAATAAGCTTGATATTCTTCTTGTTTGCTTGAAAATGTATCCTTCTTACCTATTTATACACAAACACAAAACATACCACATAATTCCGCTTTATAGCACAAAAGTTAGGTATTTTCCTTGTGTTTTAGGGTGATTTGTTGATTAATTGATATGAGTTTTTGCTCATATCACAACCCGAAGAAGAAGATGGTTTGGACATAAATCTCCCAAACATCAAAAGCAATTTATTTTGACCTTGTTCCAAGCTTTGTTGCATACGGTTTTGACTTTGCTCTAATCTTTGCTCAAAACGGTTTTGGTTTTGTTCAAGTCTTTGTTGATTAAGCTCAATCTTGTTATTTTGCCCCTTGATCGTATTTTGAAACTCATTTTTCAAAGTTTCCATTTGTCCTTGAATATTATTTTGAAAAGCTTTCAAATTTTCCTCATTTGTTTTAATGTAGCTTGACAAATCATTTTGATTATTGTGAAAACCTTGATTGTTTTGATTAGCATTAAACCCATTTCCTTGATTGTAATTCCCTTGGTTACCACGGTTAAAATTATTCCCATTGTTCCCGTTGTTGTACCTATTTTGAACCGGTGGAAAACCCGGTGGAGCAACATGATTTTGACGAGGAACTTGACCGTTGGAGCCATAAGTCCCGTCGCGGCAAAAGCACTAGCTTGATCAAACCCCGTGGTTGAACAAGCATAATTAGGATGTGCTCCCCCACATGATACACAAAAATTCTCAACAATATTAATCGATCCATGAGGATTCTTCCTAATCTCACTCAACAAAGTCGCGAATCCACTATCAATCTTAGAGTCCAATCTAGCAATATCAGGATTAGATGAATTCACATTAGAAACAACCGGTGTGTTTCATGAATATTGCACTCTAGACTTATTCTCAATTATACCCCACGCGTCTCTCGGAGTTTTTCTTAAAAGATTACCACCCGTGGCGGAATTTAAAGAATTTTGTTCAATCATATTAAGTCCATTATAAAAAGTATTGATTTGATGCAATTCCGAGAAACCGTGGTGTGGACATTGTCTTAACAAATCTATAAACCTTTCCCAAGCAACCCCAAACGATTCATGCACTTTTTGTTCAAATCTAGTGATCTCATTCTTAAAGTGTGTTGTTTTGGACGGTGGAAAGAAATAATTCATAAACTTAGACACTAAATCATACCATGTCAAAATCGAACCCGGTGGTTCTTTCTCATACCAAATCTTAGCGTTACCCTCGAGCGAGTACGAAAAAAGCATGAGCTTAATCGCGTCATTCGGCACATCTCTAAACTTGAGAGTCGAGGTAATTCAAAGAAAATTCCGAATGTGAGAGTGCGGGTTTTCGGTCTCATTGCCATGAAATTGGTCGGCACGAATGAGCGATAAAAGACCCGTCTTAATCTCAAAATGATCCGCCAAAATATCCGGCACAACGATTGCTTCCCCATACCCTTCGGTGGGTGCACGGAGCAATTCCTCCATTGTTCGGTTATCGGCCGTCTCTACAACAATAGGTGGAAGCTCGGGTTCCACTATTCGTTGTTGACGATTTCTATTTCTACGAGGAATATTTTCAAGCCTATTGTAATCAGTCGAAAGTCGAGAAGATCGTAATTGCATAAACTAACGTAACGAGAATTTTAGAGGGTTGAAGAAAAGAAATTAGACAAAAAGAAGATTATTTTTGGTATTTTATTTGGTATTGCTCAATAAAAAATGATCGATAAAAAAAACAAGAAATAAGGATAACTACTATGGAAGTAATCTACCCTCGGTCGACTTTGAAACGATAGTTTAAAACCTAAACGTCTCGACGTTCAATAAGTAAACAACAAAAATAAGATTTAATACTACTTGAGTTGGCAAACCAATAATCGGTCGTCCCTCTCAATATACGCACAACCAAGCAGGGAAACGAGGTGGCACAAAGCACTTAAAAACCTTTTTCCTTAGACGGCCTTTTATAGCTCGTCGCCTTATACCCACCTTATAGTTTGTATAAATCGAGTTCAAACTTTTTATTAGTATGTATCTATTTTTCCTTTTTTTCGTTTTGGATTCGAATACAATAGCTAGGTGATGAAATCCCAACTAAGGTCTTATTTGGAAGTAGGTAAATTCATTGTTCTCTGTAATACTACAAGAAAAACGATACATACTATAATAATAGAAAAATAACAAAACTTTCCGAGGACGGAAAGGGTCTTCAAATCAATGATCAACAAATCTCCACGAAACGAATCGTACACAAGATCCCCGGCAGCGGCGCCAAAATTTTTGATGTGTCGTGGAATGTATATGTTAATTAGATACGTTATAGGGTAAATTAGAAAATTACCTTTAGGAAAAAGTAATAGACTAAAATTACCAAAGACAGATTCAATTAAACACGTAGATGAACCAAGTTTATTGTACACGAAGATCGAATGAATTTGAGACGTTTAGTTTTGACTTGGACAATTGATTTGAATTCGATTTTGGTTTTTAATCTAAAATTAATCCTACAAATTAAACCTAAGTTAATCCTAAAGTGCATGAATCGTTCCCTATTTAATCTAAAAAAACAATTATTTAAAAACTAACACACCTTAAAAATTTAACCTATTTAAAAATTCTATTTAAATAAAACTTATTTAATTAAAATACTTTTACACTATTTTAAAAATCTATTAAAAACTATTTTACTTCTAAAAATTAATTAAATCTAATTTATTTAAAAACTAACTTTATTAAAATCTAATTATTTTAAAACTAATTAAATTTCTGAAATTAATAAAACATTTATTTTATTTTATTTATTTATTTATTATTTAAATAAAAAGTAAATCTAATAAATCTTTTAATTAAACTCTATTTAAATGAAACTAGTATCTAAAAAACTGACAGAAGTCAAACTGACTATATTAATTCTATTAGCTGTAATTAAACACAAAAGGTTAACTAGAACAATTGGTAGAGCGTTTGGCCCATGACCAGGAGGTCATGGGTTCGAGTCTCATTGGAGACATTTTTGGTGATTTAACTTTTTATTTTATGGAAAATTAAATGTAAGAAGCAAAGTCACAGGAATGACTTTTTGATTTTAATTTTGGTATGACAGATAAATACCATTACCCAAATCAAACATTTGGGTATCAGCTATGTAACAGAGCAGTAAAAACTAACCACACAGAAGTCTAAGCAAATTATAACAAATATATCAAATGCCACAATAAATCAACACTATCAGTTATAATGCTGATGTATCACACAAATTAAATCCCAAATCATGATTCAGATAAACTAATAAAAACTAATTTAAGTAGAAAAAAAATATAAGCTAACATAAAAGTATTCAAACTAAGCAATCATACATAGAACAATCACAGATCTAACATTATGTTATGCAACCACCAATCCTTAGCCATCAACTCACAACCATGCGGTTTAGACTCAAAACCAGCAAAATTCTAATATCAATTGATTAACAGATTATCAGAATCTAAAATCAGCAGACTTAACGTAAATACCAAACTTAAATCAAGCAGTTCACTCTAAATCAGTTCTAAACATTGTCTTAACTACTTAAATCAACCTAAACTGAATATCTGATGATGAAATCTAGCAGGTCAAATTGTAAAGCCGCTTAGAAATAAATAAACATATACAGACTTAAGGTTTTCGTAAAAACAGAGATCTAAATAAGATTTAAAAACAATCATTGACACAAAAATTAGCAAACAAAATTCACAATGTCTGATTAAACCATCAACCTTTAATACCAAATAATCAAACAGATTTAAGATAAAAACATGAAACTAAGATAATTCATCATTTCAAAGATACAATCGTAGCAAATTATTATGCAGAAAATATAAAAATGAGCTTAACCTTCAATGAAGAGTCCTTTGATGCAGAGGTCGCGCGCTGAGCGGACCTATTAACCCGATTCAGCAACACCTTCTCGAACCAAACCCACCATTCGAATCTACTCTCAGACTTGAACCAGAACAAAAACTTAGATCTCGAACCACCATATAAAATTTAACCAGCCTCCAAATGAACCAGTAGTTCTATGGAAACCGAACCATTTTTACAAATCAAACCAGTAGGGTTTGATTTTTAATCCAAATCTCACTTTTAAAATATTTGATTCAAGCTATTGTTTCAGCGTAATCAAATAAGTTTTCATATTATAATGTCAAAAATAAACAGTAAGACAATATTATAAAAACTTTAACAGTTAAAAATAGTTGAAATAACAAGAAGATTCTCAAATTAACTTTTATTAAATCATTGAAATATTACAAAACTATCAAAATGAAAATACAATACTTCCTACTTCTATTTTAGCATTATAATAGTAAAAGTAAAAAATGGAATGAATTTTACAAAAATAATGGGGGTTTTTATAGGCTAACCACCCTCTTGGGTAAGTTTCTTGAGGGGAATCTTGATTCTTGGCCCTTGATTTCTTCACTCTCTTTCTTCTCCTTGATCCAACGGTTGAGATGAGGCATATTTCATAGGATTGCCAACCTGGAAGGTTATTGTGCTAGTTGTGCTTCTTCCAAGATGAGGTGGCAGGTTTTTATTGGTGGATTGGTGAGGAGTGAGGTGTTTAAGCTAATCAAATCAGAGGAAGGAGCCACGTCACTTTGAGATGCCCACCATCAACCTCCGAAAAACTTGGGGATTTAATACCCAAGCGTGTGAATCACAAGTTCCAAGCAAAAGCCCCAAAAGTTATTGTTTTATTTTTTTGTTGGGTGAATTAGGGTTTTTGTGAATAGGACTGGTTATTTGGTTTTGAGAGGTGAGAGATGATGAACTTTGTTATCATCGAAATAATGTGAGGTGTGAGGTAAGTTTGACCAAAAGAAGTAAATAAATATTTACTTATTTACACCGTTTATTGATTTGTGACATGGGCTTGGGTACAAGTTTACTATTCAGTCCATCTGTTACATAACATATGCAAATTGGTCCATGTGGGCTTTTGATGAAGGAATGAACTATCAATCTGATGAGACTGCTTTTATACATAGTCTCATTGTCCAAATCGGGCTTAAAATACATTAAATATCATCAAAATACCCAAATATATGCTTGTGTTTGTTGCTTGTGTATTTTAGGTACGGATATTGAAAAAATGACAAAAGATCACAAGAATCAGTCAAAAACACACACGGGAAATGAAGCCGCACAATGAACCAAGCCCTAATGAAGAATTTTCCAAAAAAAAGTCCTTGAAGATTTGAAGAATTATGAAGAAGGGTCCTCCAATATGGAAGAATTGACACTTTATACCCTTGTATCTTCATAATTACAAGTTTGGTCCCTAAAGTTTGTCAAAATTACAAAAAGGACCCTTAACTTTGAAGAATTGGCAAATTTAGTCCCTCAACAAAACTAAATTGTCAATATTGGTCCTCCAAGAAGTCAACAAGCAAGTCAAAACCTTGAAGTATGAAGACATGTCACCAACAGCCCTTGAAGATTGAAGAAATTACATTTCAAGTCCTTGTTTAAAGTTTGAAAACTTGTCTTGCCAAATTTGACAAGTTGGTGAAACTTTTTATAAAGGGAAATAGAGTTTGATGGCTGTTATTTACAAAGTAAACAAAAAAGAAACAATGGGGGCCATTACTGTCAAACATACAAACCCATCCCCACCAATCATTTCTCCACATCACCTCCACCAGCCAGTAACATCACACCACCTCACCATCCACCCCACGTCACCTTCCACTAAGTTTAAATAACTGATTAATCAATTATTTAATTACCTTCCCTCCAAACACCAAATTTAAATAATTAAACCCCCAATTCAGATTAAACCCACCCCTTAAACACCCATGAACCCTAGCTAATCCCAGATACAATTAACTATGAAACAAAGGGTTTTGTGCTAAATATTTCCAAATCATAAATTAAACCTACCTTAAACATATCCAAAACCCAAACAGCCCGTCACTCTCACTCATGTGATGTCCTTGGCCCTCCCCTGCACAAGCAAACAAAAGGAGGACAGCTAATCAACGCCTATTAGCATTTTCGTGCTCCCAAAGAAAATATGGACGTCCAAGATCATCTTTTCACCACTGGCATCCCACATACATCCAAAATTCTTCACATGGGTTCTTGACCAAGTTCAAAAATTGGCATCTTTTTGGCATCTTCAAATATTCGAGAAGGGCAAAGATGGGAGTTCATGTCATTAGGGTTTTAGCTTCTTTTCAGTTCTAGAACAAATGTAAGCCTCTATATAAAGGCCTCATAGGACTTAGTTTATACTGTTCTTGCTTTTCTTTTTCCTTGGTCAAACAAGTGTAAATCCCTTTCAAGTTAATGAAATTGGTATTTGTTGTGACGAAAAAGATCAAGAGCCCTTTACTTTTCCATTTGCATCTTTAAGTTTGAAGTTGAAATCTTGTTTCAGTCTTTGTTCCTTTTTTTTTATTTCTCAAGTTATTTGGTTCTTAAGTTACTGTCCAAGCTTATTCAATTGATCATATGAGCCTGATATTCTTGTTGAATATCAAGCTCAAGTGAAACTTAATCAGTTTGTTGATTTAATTATTGTCAAGATTTTCAGAAAACCAAAAAAGAAAAAAAATCAGTTTTGTAATATTACTGTTTCATTTATAAAAGCTATAAGCTATAGGTTGACTTGTCAATAAGTCAATCTTATAGCCTATAGGCTCTCATACCAGGGCATTCTTGTTGTTTGTGGTTTGTTCTTGGTAGGTTCAAAACAAGATCTTAGAATATCATCATCATAATCATAATCACTTTGTATTTCCATTGCCAAAAGTCTGCACAAGCCCGGGCTTGTTTGGAGGTGAATTTTCAGTCACTGTTGGGCCTGGATGTAGGCCCAACAAGGTAGCATCCTTGTTTCCTTTTTTAGTTTTCAAAAATTTTAAATTATGTGATTCATATGAAATTTGGTGAATTTGGATGATAATTGTTTAAGTGTTGTTTTCCTGGTTTGATATTGTTCATTTAGTATTGTTTGCATGTTAGAAGTATTTTGATTCAGTTTGGATTGGATTTGAATAGGATTGCTTTGTTAATTTTTGCATTTCAGTAACTAAAAGGGTGTTTGGGATTAGGGATTTAAGGATCTTAAAGGTTTGTTAAGCTGTTAAAAACTACTCATACTCACTCTCTTTGGTGTATTTAGTGCAAGTGTTTAGTTCTTGTTAGTTCATAGTACTTAATCAGAAGTTTGTATGTCACAAGTAGCATAAAAACAGTCAAATACTTTTAGTGCCTTGTTCTTGCCTATTTTGTGAAAACTTGTGCATCAATTCTTGCTCATTATTAGATATTATGGTAAGATAGGATTGTGTATCTGTTTCATGTGATTGAGTGAACTTATATGCAAATTATTGGCATTTGAAAACAATTTTTGTGCAAGTTTCATCAGAAAGTACACACAACCCATGTTCATGCATATCAGTAACATTCATATGCATGTTTGCTTGATTCTTGTGATAAACCTTGTGTTTTTGTGCTATATTTGACTCCCTACACTCCAACTGAGTGTAGGGGTGCCCATTTGTCCATCCAAAAACCAACAAAAATCCAAGGGACAAGTCCTCTTGTCATCTCTTCACAAGTGAAGATTTTAACTTTGTGTTCATCAATTAAAATTGCAACCTGGGCATTTGTTTTGATTTCAGTAGCTTTAGTTCTTGTTTATTTGTTATAAAAAGTTTGTTTAAAGTGAATTAGGGTTACTGTGTTTGAGTATTTAAAGTTTAAAAAAGAAAAAAAAAGTTTTTCAAAAAGGACGTGGCCAGGACTCGAACCTGCGCCACTCCTCTCACACACCAACGTGATAACCAGTTGCCCTAGGGTCTTTGACTGGTTATCACTTGGTTTGCTTGATATTTAAGTAGTATCTGTTTTTAGCTTATTTAACATAGCAGCTTATTCACAAGCTAATTCCAGCTTATTTTCTTAGGGTTTTTACAAATTAGCATTTTTCTTGTGTTCTCATTAGGGTTTAGGACTTTTCGGTTCAAAAAGTTTATTTTTCCCGTATTTAATTAATTTTCTAGGATTATTTTAAGTTAAAATTTTAGAAAGTGAATAAAAAATAGAAAAAGGGATTTTAAAAATCTGAAAAAATAGTTTTTAGGGTTTTAATTATATTTTTGAGGTTTACAGCTATTTAAGTTTTCATTTTAGCCAATTTTTGATTTTATAGGATTTTAGGGTTTTAACCAAATTTGAAATTTAATATAAAATTATTTAAAAGGTTTTGGAAACTTTTGATTGCATTTTTGTCTTAGTTACATTATTCTAGATTTTTGGTAATTTTTTAGAATTTTTTATAAACTTTGAATTTTTTTGAATATTTTAATATTATTTTATTATTAAAAATTGAAAGTTTGATTTTTTAAGTTTTTACATTTTTCCTAGATTGTAGACACTTAATTAGGAGTTTTGTAACTTTTCAAATATTTTTAGGGCTTTTCAATTATTTTCTAGAATTAATTTAAGTTTTAATTGATTTTAATAGTTTTTAAGTGTTTAAAAATAGTTTTATTTGGTTTTAAAATTTTTAAAAATTACTTTTTAGCTTAATTAGGTTAATTTTGAGGTTTACAAACTTTAAAATCTTGTTTAGGGCTTTTTAATAATTAATTGTGATTTTTAGGGCTTTAATTAGCATTAAAAAGTCATTATCTAATTAATTAAAAGGTTTAGCAAGTTTGGATTTTTTGTAAACTCTTAGAATATTATTGTGGATTTTTAGTAATTTTTAGGAATTTTTAGGTTAAAATTTAAATTTTTGCACTATTTACGGTTTTACGTGATCGCCTTTTTCGTCTTTGTTTAATCCGTCTTCGTAACCGTCTTTCTCTTCTAATCTCATTTCTTTCTTTCTTTTTCAATCATATAATCACAAATCAAAAATCATCTCTTGACACAACGCACTTGCCTCCTCGAGAACGAACTCACTTTTAGGGTCATTCACACACGGTTTTTCCTAAATCGTCGTGCATACTTGCCCTTTTTGCTCTCTTTTCCTAAAGAGTAGTAAAACCTCAACAATCATTTTGGCGCCGCTGCCGGGGAGGCGTGTTGTGTTTTGATTTGAACATTGTTGTTTTTATATATAGCCATAATAGCTATTTGTATTAGTAGCACTTTACTAATACGTATTATCGGTTTTTCGTTTTTTATGAATACTATTACTATATTGTATACGTAGAACAATAAATTTACAAGTACTTCAAATACGTGAGAAATCACAACCTTGACTTGGGAGGTCATTACCTAATCATTGTATTTGAATCTCAAACCAAAGAAAAAGGCAAAAATAGATAAATACTTTCGTGAAGCTCGATTTTGAAAGATACAAACTATAAGGTGGGTATAAGGCGGTTGTATTTCACGACCTAAAGGAAAAAGGCTCTTAAGTGCTTCGCGCCGCCTCGTTTCCTCCGCTTGCTTGTGCGTATTTTGAGATTGAAAGCTAATCAAGGGTTTTGCCGCCCAAAGTATTACTAAGTATCATATATATTTTCTTGGTTTCATTTGATTAAACCCTCTTGAACGATTCGGTGTTCCACCATCATTCTAAAGTCATCGAAGGCGTTCACTTCACGTGATCGTTTTCATTCCTTGAGGCTTCTTTAATCGAGAGATTTGATTAAGGAGGAGATTGTAGATTTGTGTCTACCTAATAGATTCCAAAAATCCAAAAAAAAAAGTAAAAACAATCAAAAACCACAAAAAAATTGAAAAAGTAAAAACACCAAAAAGAATCTTCTTTGCTCACCCTCTCGTTGTACGTGACGTTTATGAAAACTCGCTCCAAAGCAAGACGTGCTCGTAAACGAAGAAACAAATCAACCACTCCTTCTAGTGAGGAGTCTCCTATTAACGAACCCATCGTAGTGAAAGAAGCACCCATGGCTAATCGAACTATGATGGAGTTGCTTCAAGCACCCACCGAGGGTTATGGAGAAGCGATTGTGATTCCCGCTATCCTTGCGGAGAATTTTGAGGTTAAGACGGGTTTGTTGTCCATGATTCAAAACAACAAGTTTCAAGGTGACGAAAAGGACAACCCTCATAACCACATTCGCCAATTTAATCGTCTCACCGCCACTTGCAAGTTTAAGGACGTCTCTAACGACTCGATTAAGATGATGCTTTTTCCGTATTCCTTAGCGGGGCCCGCAAAAATTTGGTTAGAGAAAGAGCCACCCAATTCTATATTGACGTGGAAGGATCTCGTTTCAAAATTCGTGAACCAATTTTTTCCGCCCTCTAAGACTACGCATTTGAAAAACGAGATTTCAAAGTTTTCACAAGAGTATAATGAGAGTTTTTCAACGGCTTGGAATAGGTTTAAGGAAATGTTGCACAAATGTCCTCATCATGGTTTTTCCGACTTGCATCAAATTGACACGTTTTACAATGGCTTGAACGATCATGAGCGTGATTATCTTAATGCCGCCGCGGGTGGTAATTTTTTGTGTAAGACGGTCGAGGAAGCATTGTTAATCATTGAGAATAGGTCTAAGGTCTATAGTCCTCGTAGCACGTCGAGTGTTCGTAAGACTTCGTCTTCGCCTTCGCCTTCATTGTCACACACCGTTGATGCTTGCCAAATCGAGGCTAATTTGGAGAACAAGATTTTTGATAAGCTTAAAGGATTTTTAATTGAGTTTAAAGTTGGTGAACAACCCACTCCCGCTACGGCTAAAGCGGTTGAGGTTTCTTGTATGTATTGTGGTGGAGCTCACGATTACTCCGAGTGCATTACCAACGGTGGTAACACTTCGAGTGCCTTCGCGGCCGCGGGAACTTATAACCAAAATGGTCAAGTTCCCCGCACTAATCAATTGACTCCACCGGGTTTTCCACCAAATCAAAATGCTAACAATTATCGAAACAATCAAGTTGGTTACCAAAACAATCAAAGAAACAATTACAAGGGTAATAACAACTATGGGAATCAAGGAAGTAGTAGCCAATTGCAAAATCAAAACCAAAACCGTAATTTTCAAAACACAAGTCAAGGTCTTCAAAATGTTTACACTAAAGAACTTCCAATGTACTTTTTGAATTACGCTACGGCAAATGATAAGATTTTGGAAAATATTCAAGAGCAATTGGCTAGTCAAGCTAGGGACACGGCTAAAAACACCAAGGATTTGGCTAATTTTGTGAAGGAAAATCTTAACATGAGAAATGAGTTGAAAAATGATTTTGCTAATCAAATTAGAGGTCAAAACAATAAAATTGAACAAAGTCATGCTAGGCTTGAACACAGAATTGACCAAAAAGCCGCTAGTCAAGATGTTAAGCTTAATGCTATTCTAGAAGCCGTCATGGGGAACAAAGCCTCTACTTCGGGTAGCTTGCCTAGTAACACCGTTTCAAACCCGAAGGGAGAGATGAAAGTGATTACCACACGAAGTGGTAAGACACTTAAAGAACCGACTCCTCAACCAATTACTCCAACGGTGGAGGAAATTGAGGAAGAACCCGAGGTGGTGGTCGAAAAGGAGCATATCTCAAGCCCACAAAGTACCGCTCATGCCACACCTACGGTCGACCCTTTACCAACATTAGAACCCGAGATTCCAAAGGCTATGCCTATGCCCCAACCCACACCACCCTTGCCTTACCCATCGAGACTTAGGAAGAAGAAACGACAAGAGCGCGACAACTATCAATTTGAGCTTTTTATGAAAATGTTTCGTGAGTTGCACCTTAATGTGAGTTTCGCCAATGCTTTGGTCATGATGCCTCGATTTGCCGCTAACTTTAAGAGTATGTTGAATAACAAGGAGAAATTGCATCAATTGTCTAGTTGTTCGTCGGTTTATCTTAATCGCATACCTCAAAAAGTCGGTGATCCCGGTAAATTTTTGATCCCTTGTGCAATCCAAGATATGGAAGAATGCTATGACTTGGCCAATCTTGGTGCTAGCATTAATTTGATGCCACTTGCAATCTTCAAGTCGCTCAATCTTCCTAATCTTACTCCTTCACTAATGTCTATCGAGATGGCCGACCATTCCACGATTCGTGCATGTGGTTTGGCGGAAGACGTTTTTGTGAAAGTGGGGAAGTTCTACTATCCCGTAGAATTTATCGTCGTTGATATCCCCACGGATCCTCAAGTTCCTCTTATTTTAGGTCGTTCGTTTTTAGATACGTCTATGGCTTTAATTGATGTGCATGCTAGAAAGATCACCTTACGTTTCAACGACGAGGAACTTGTTATAAACGCAACTCAAAATTCTCAACTTTCTCATGTTTATTCCGTTGCTACCATAAACCTCGTTGATATGATCGACGTGGTTTGCGAGGAATTTTCACAAGAAGTTTTAGGGTTTGGTGATGAAGAAACTAGTGGCAATCCCACTATGTTAGATCCAATTATTGATAATTCGACACCAACCTTCACTCCTTTCGAAGGTGGTGGTTTTACGTTGGAAGAATGCAATGTTCCACGTACTTGTGACGAAGACCTCGACAACGATGAGGACTTCTCGATTATCAAGGATTTTCTTAACGATTTCCCATTTCCTCCACCCGAGGAGGTTATGAGTATCGAGCCCAAATCTTCACTTGAGGAACCACCTATCCTTGAGTTGAAAGATTTACCTCTTCACCTCGAATATGTCTATTTGGAGGAGGACGACAAGTTGCCGGTTATTATTGCGAAGGAACTTTCGAATGATGAAAAAACCGCACTTGTCGATGTTCTAAAGGATCACAAAGGGGCGATTGCGTGGAAGCTATCCGACATTAAGGGAATCGATCCCAAGTTTTGTACCCACAAAATCTTAATGGAGGAGGATTTCAAGCCCACAATCCAAAGTCAAAGGAGGGTGAACCCCAAAATTCACGACGTCATCAAAAAGGAGGTCCTTAAACTCCTTGACGCGGGAATGATTTACCCTATTTCCGATAGCCCTTGGGTGAGTCCTATTCATTGTGTCCCTAAAAAGGGAGGAATGACCGTTGTGCCAAACGATGCCAACGAGTTGATTCCCACTAGACTCGTGACCGGATGGAGAGTGTGCATTGACTATCGAAAGTTGAATGAAGCCACTCGAAAAGACCATTTTCCCTTGCCCTTCATGGACCAAATGTTGGAGCGTCTTGCGGGAAACGATTTCTATTGCTTTTTAGATGGTTTTTCCGGTTACTTCTAAATTCCCATCGATCCTCGTGATCAAGAAAAAACTACGTTTACGTGTCCATATGGAATGTTTGCCTATCGTAGAATGCCATTCGGACTTTGCAATGCACCGGGAACCTTTCAAAGGTGCATGATGGCTATTTTTCATGATATGATCGAGAAGACGATGGAAGTCTTCATGGATGACTTTTCCGTGTTTGGTAATTCGTTCACTTCGTGTTTGTCGAATCTTGAGAGAATCTTAAAACGTTGTGAGGAAACCAACCTTGTGCTCAATTGGGAAAAGTGTCATTTTATGGTTAGGAGTGGAATCGTCTTAGGGCACAAGGTCTCGAAAGCGGGGATTGAGGTAGATCAAGCTAAGGTAGACGTTATCGCCAAATTACCTCATCCCAAAACCGTTAAGGGAGTTAGGAGTTTCCTAGGCCACGCGGGCTTTTATCGTCGATTCATCAAGGATTTTTCAAAGATCTCTCGACCCATTACACATCTTCTTGAAAAAGAGGCACGTTTTGTCTTTGACGAAGATTGTGTACGAGCCTTTAAAATCCTTAAGAGGAAACTTACCGAAGCTCCCATTCTTATTGCTCCCAATTGGAACCTCCCCTTTGAACTAATGTGTGATGCTAGTGATTACGCTATTGGGGCCGTTTTGGGGCAACGTCATGATAAGCACTTCTTGCCTATTCACTATGCTAGCAAGACGATGACCGAGGCTCAACTAAAATACACTACAACGGAAAAGGAGTTCCTTGCCGTGGTGTATGCATTTGAGAAGTTCCGACCTTACCTCGTCTTGACGAAATGCATAGTGTATACGGATCATTCGGCTATTAAGTATCTCATGGCAAAACAAGATGCTAAGCCTAGATTACTTCGTTGGATTCTCCTCCTTCAAGAGTTTGATCACAAAATCGTTGACAAAAAAGGAGCCGAGAATCTAGCGGCCGATCATCTTTCTCGTTTGGAAGATCCTCACCAAAGTGTTTACGAGCCCCAGGAAATCACCGAAACATTTCCGCTCGAGACGCTTGGTGTAGTGAATTCTAAGCTTGATTCTTCCACCCCATGGTTTACGGATTTTGCAAATTACCATGCGGGTAACTTCATCATTAAGGGTATGACGACTCAAGAAAAACGAAAATTCTTTCGTGACGTCAAGTTCTATTTTTGGAATGACCCTTACTTGTTTCGAACTTGTGCGGATCAAATCATCCGACGTTGTGTATTTGGCACCGAAGCTTCTAACATCCTTAGAGCTTGTCACGAGGGACCCACGGGTGGTCACCACGGTGCTAATCTCACGGCTAAGAAGGTGTTTGATGCCGGCTTCTTTTGGCCTACTATTTACCGAGATGCACAAGATCTTGTGAAGTCGTGTGATGCATGCCAACGACAAGGAAAAGCCTCACAAAAAGATGAAATGCCACAAAACATCATCCAAGTGTGTGAGATCTTTGACGTTTGGGGTATAGACTTTATGGGGCCGTTCCCATCATCTCGTGGTAATAAGTACATCATTGTTGCGGTTGACTACCTACCTAAGTGGGTGGAAGCTAAGGCTTTGCCCACCAATGATGCTCGTGTGGTAGTCAAGTTTTTGAAGCAATTGTTTTCTCGGTTTGGAACCCCTCGTGCTATCATAAGCGATCGTGGAACCCATTTTTGTAACGACCAATTCGAAAGAGTTCTAAGGAAATATGGGGTTACACGTCGGCTTTCTACGGCTTATCACCCACAAACGAGTGGGCAAGTCGAGGTTTCAAACTGAGCTTTGAAGAGGATCTTGGAAAGATCCGTTGGGGAAAACCGGCAAACTTGGTCGGATAAGTTGGACGATGCTTTATGGGCCTTTGGGACCGCTCATAAGACGCCCATTGGGTGCACTCCCTATAAGCTTGTGTATGGAAAGAATTGTCATTTGCCTATCGAATTAGAACACAAGGCTTATTGGGCCCTAAAGCATTGTAATGATGATATGGAGACCGCGGGAAAACACCGGAAAATGCAATTAAATGAATTAGATGAACTGAGAGACATTGCTTATGAAAATTCATTGATTTATAAAGAAAAAACTAAAAAGTTGCATGATTCTAAAATTAAAAACCGGGTTTTTAACATTGGGAATCAAGTTTTGCTTTTTAATTCAAGATTAAAAATCTTTTCCGGTAAATTGAAATTCCGTTGGTCCGGTCCATTCATCGTGACTCAAGTGTTTCCGTATGGGACCATCGAGCTAGCTCAAGATGATGGTCCTAACTTCAAGGTGAATGGACATAGGTTGAAGAACTAATTTGGCGGGGAAGTTCCATCCTTGAACTACCTTGACCAAATCACTTTCCCCAATGATAATTAGTATTGAGGGGATCGAGTCGAGCTCATGACTCGGTAATCAAAAACGAGGTGCCTCGTGGGGGAGTCCCATGCTTATCCTATGTACATATTATCGCTTTCTAATGTAGCTTACGTGTGGTGATTTGTGCCCTTCCAACCTTTGTTCCGTGGTTGTTTGTGAATTGTGAACTTTAGATGATCATGATCTTCACGATTGGAGCCTCTCGTGTTCGTTTTATGGGAGCACACGATCGTTTTCTTTGAAGACTTTCTCAATATCCATGATATATCCTTGATTGTTCTAACCTTATGTTTTTAGCACACTTCATAAACGGCTATTAATTTATTGGTTACACCCTTTCCATGCTAGATTAAGCATTCGACTACGTCTCTAGTATGGGGGTGTTTGCACCCCTAGACTCGAAACATTGAGGACAATGTTTAACTTTTGTATGGGGGGGGTGAATAGATACTTGCCTTGTCAAACCTTCACGCTTTCCAAAGTTTATCTTTTTGTTTATCATTTTTGTTGCAAAATAAGGCTAAAAATGGCCAAATTTTAAAAATTTTCTAGTTTTTTATAAGTGTTTGAAGACACGAATGTAGATTTTCCGATGGCGAGAATAAGAGTAATTTTTGACTCGACCGTGCGTGTTGAGCACTTAGCTTTGATTCCTTAACTTCACATTAGGCTAAGTCTCTTAAATGAGGACGAGAAACGATAGAGTTAATTATAAGTTACTATGCTAAACGTAGAGTACTCGTATTCTTTCAAAAACTCATGTGTTCTCGTTATTTGCTTATTCTCTCTTCGCATGTAAATATTTTTTGCTTAATAAATATTGACTTAGCGGTTTAGTTAGGATTGTTGGGTTTCTAGTCTTTTCTAGTAGCTTCCGTGTAATTAAATTGGGAAGACATTAAGGTATCGCCAGCGTCACGGTTTTGAAGTATCGGCACCCGAATAATCGAAAGCTTCACCCAATAATAAGATTTCAAGTGCTCACCTAAATCTAGCAAACAATTTGAAGCCCCACAAGGCCGAAAAATCTATGCGAAACTGAAAGTGAATCAAGCCTTAATCTTCGAAGCTTTAAAGATCCAAAATTCGCCTTAGCGTGAGGATATACGTCTTTGGCTAATAAAACCACCGATGAGGCGGATAATAAAAGGCAAGGCAAGACCGAAGTCATAATAAAAGCTTCATGGCGAAGTTGAATAAAAGATGGAGGTAAACCAAAGATAATAAGGCCCTTCCGTTAGGGGGCGTATAAAAGTCTTGGTAATAAGTCTCATGTTAAAAATCGTTATAAAACTGTGTTTATCGATTCTTCTTGTCAACTTAATTTTTTAACATCTTTGTCTATTAGGAGGGGTTATTGATTTGATGGTCTTAGTTACACCGTTAGGACTTTATTTTTAGACCTAAATCTCTATTATCGCATAAGTCAAACAATGTATCCTCGTGAAACATTCAAGACAAAATAAAATATAAGAGATACAACTTAGGAATAATGGGAGGATAAGTACGTGATTAGGGCATATGAGTAGTGTTAGCATTACTAACTTATAATGACAATGATCTCGTTACACGCTTAGCATGGAATTAGGGTGAAAATCGAGGACGATGAAATTATTTCTAACGAAGCATTCACATGTTCTTATTCTATGAACCTAAATGTCCCATTTTGCGATGAAAATCATACATTATGTCTAAAACGCAAGTAGTAGTAATAGTAGTAGTGTAGCTAGTTTATCATTTCAATAAAGTGAATAAAAATGAATTTTGGAGATGCTATGATACTTTATTCTAGCATTGCGTGAGGGCACGACAATGGTTTAGTATGGGGGAGTGATGAGACTGCTTTTATACATAGTCTCATCGTCCAAATCGGGCTTAAAATGCATTAAATATCATCAAAATACCCAAATATATGCTTGTGTTTGTTGCTTGTGTATTTTAGGTACGGATATTGAGAAAATGACAAAAGATCACAAGAATCAGTAAAAAACGCACACGGGAAACGAAGCCGCACAATGAACCAAGCCCTAATGAAGAATTTTCCAAAAAAAAAGTCCTTGAAGATTTGAAGAATTATGAAGAAGGGTCCTCCAATATGGAAGAATTGACACTTTATACCCTTGTGTCTTCATAATTACTAGTTTGGTCCCTAAAGTTTGTCAAAATTACAAAAAGGACCCTTAACTTTGAAGAATTGGCAAATTTAGTCCCTCAACAAAACTAAATTGTCAATATTGGTCCTCCAAGAAGTCAACAAGCAAGTCAAAAACTTGAAGTATGAAGACATGTCACCAACAACCCTTGAAGATTGAAGAAATTACATTTCAAGTCCTTGTTTAAAGTTTGAAAACTTGTCTTGCCAAATTTGACAAGTTGGTGAAACTTTTTATAAAGGGAAATAGAGTTTGATGGCTGTTATTTACAAAGTAAACAAAAAAGAAACAATGGGGGCCATTACTGTCAAACACACAAACCCATCCCCACCAATCATTTCTCAACATCACCTCCACCTGCCAGTAACATCACACCACCTCACCATCCACCCCACGTCACCTTCCATTAAGTTTAAATAACTGATTAATCAGTTATTTAATTACCTTCCCTCCAAACACCAAATTTAAATAATTAAACCCCCAATTCAGATTAAACCCACCCCTTAAACACCCATGAACCCTAGCTAATCCCAGATACAATTAACTATGAAACAAAGGGTTTTGTGCTAAATATTTCCAGATCATAAATTAAACCAACCTTAAACATATCCCAAACCCAAACAGCCCGTCACTCTCACTCATGTGATGTCCTTGGCCCTCCCCTGCACAAGCAAACAAAAGGAGGACAGCTAATCAACGCCTATTAGCATTTTCGTGCTCCCAAAGAAAATATGGACGTCCAAGATCATCTTTTCACCACTGGCATCCCACATACATCCAAAATTCTTCACATGGGTTCTTGACCAAGTTCAAAAATTGGCATCTTTCTGGCATCTTCAAATATTCGAGAAGGGCAAAGATGGGAGTTCATGTCATTAGGGTTTTAGCTTCTTTTCAGTTCTAGAACAAATGTAAGCCTCTATATAAAGGCCTCATAGGACTTAGTTTAGACTGTTCTTGCTTTTCTTTTTCCTTGGTCAAACAAGTGTAAATCCCTTTCAAGTTAATGAAATTGGTATTTGTTGTGACGAAAAAGATCAAGATCCCTTTACTTTTCCATTTGCATCTTTAAGTTTGAAGTTGAAATCTTGTTTCAGTCTTTGTTCCTTTTTTTTATTTCTCACGTTATTTGGTTCTTAAGTTACTGTCCAAGCTTATTCAGTTGATCATATGAGCCTGATATTCTTGTTGAATATCAAGCTCAAGTGAAACTTAATCAGTTTGTTGATTTAATTATTGTCAAGATTTTCAGAAAACTAAAAAATAAAAAAAATCAGTTTTGTAATATTACTGTTTCATTTATAAAAGCTATAAGCTATAGGTTGACTTGTCAATAAGTCAATATTATAGCCTATAGGCTCTCATACCAGGTCATTCTTGTTGTTTGTGGTTTGTTCTTGGCAGGTTCAAAACAAGATCTTAGAATATCATCATCATAATCATAATCACTTTGTATTTCCATTGCCAAAAGTGTGCACAAGCCCGGGCTTGTTTGGAGGTGACTTTTCAGTCACTGTTGGGCCTGGATGTAGGCCCAACAAGGTAGCATCCTTATTTCCTTTTTTAGTTTTCAAAAATTTTAAATTGTGTGATTCATATGAAATTTGGTGAATTTGGATGATAATTGTTTAAGTGTTGTTTTCCTTGTTTGATATTGTTCATTTAGTATTGTTTGCATGTTAGAAGTATTTTGATTCAGTTTGGATTGGATTTGAATAGGATTGCTTTGTTAATTTTTGCATTTCAGTAACTAAAAGGGTGTTTGGGATTAGGGATTTAAGGAGCTTAAAGGTTTGTTAAGCTGTTAAAAACTACTCATACTCACTCTTTTTGGTGTATTTTAGTTCAAGTGTTTAGTTCTTGTTAGTTCATAGTACTTAATCAGAAGTTTGTATGTCACAAGTAGCATAAAAACAGTCAAATACTTTAAGTGCCTTGTTCTTGCCTATTTTGTGAAAACTTGTGCATCAATTCTTGCTCATTATTAGATATTATGCTAAGATAGGATTGTGTATCTGTTTCATGTGATTGAGTGAACTTATATGCAAATTATTGGCATTTGAAAACCATTTTTGTGCAAGTTGCATCAGAAAGTACACACAACCCATGTTCATGCATATCAGTAACATTCATATGCATGTTTGCTTGATTCTTGTGATAAACCTTGTGTTTTTGTGCTATATTTGACTCCCTACACTCCAACTGAGTGTAGGGGTGCCCATTTGTCCATCCAAAAACCAACAAAAATCCAAGGGATAAGTCCTCTTGTCATCTCTTCACAAGTGAAGATTTTAACTTTGTGTTCATCAATTAAAATTGCAACCTGGGCATTTGTTTTGATTTCAGTAGCTTTAGTTCTTGTTTATTTGTTATAAAAAGTTTGTTTAGAGTGAATTAGGGTTACTGTGTTTGAGTATTTAAAGTTTAAAAAAGAAAATTTTTTTTCTTCAAAAAGGACGTGGCCAGGACTCGAACCTGCGCCACTCCTCTCACACACCAACGTGATAACCAGTTGCCCTAGGGTCTTTGACTGGTTATCACTTGGTTTGCTTGATATTTAAGTAGTATCTATTTTTAGCTTATTTAACATAGCAGCTTATTCATAAGCTAATTCCAGCTTATTTTCTTAGGGTTTTTACAAATTAGCATTTTTCTTGTGTTCTCATTAGGGTTTAGGACTTTTCAGTTCAAAAAGTTTATTTTTCCCGTATTTAATTAATTTTCTAGGATTATTTTAAGTTTAAATTTTAGAAAGTGAATAAAAAATAGAAAAAGGGATTTTAAAAATCTGAAAAATAGTTTTTAGGTTTTTAATTATATTTTTGAGGTTTACAGCTATTTAATTTTTCATTTTAGCCAATTTTTGATTTTATAGGATTTTAGGCTTTTTAACCAACTTTGAAATTTAATATAAAATTATTTAAAAGGTTTTGGAAACTTTTGATTTCATTTTTGTCTTAGTTACATTATTCTAGATTTTTGGTAATTTTTTTATAAACTTTGAATTTTTTGAATATTTTAATATTATTTTATTATTAAAAATTGAAAGTTTGATTTTTTAAGTTTTTACATTTTTCCTAGATTGTAGACACTTAATTAGGAGTTTTGTAACTTTCCAAATATTTTTAGGGCTTTTCAATTATTTTCTAGAATTAATTTAAGTTTTAATTGATTTTAATAGTTTTAAGTGTTTAAAAATAGTTTTATTTGGTTTTAAAATTTTTAAAAAATTCTTTTTAGCTTAATTAGGTTAATTTTGAGGTTAACAAACTTTAAAATCTTGTTTAGGGCTTTTTAATAATTAATTGTGATTTTTAGGGCTTTAAGTAGCATTAAAAAGTCATTATCTAATTAATTAAAAGGTTTTAGGAAGTTTGGATTTTTTGTAAACTCTTAGAATATTATTGTTGATTTTTAGTAATTTTTAGGAATTTTTAGGTTAAAATTTTAATTTTTGCACTATTTACGGTTTTACGTGATCGCCTTTTTCGTCTTAGTTTAATCCGTCTTCGTAACCGTCTTTCTCTTCTAATCTCATTTCTTTCTTTCTTTTTCAATAATATAATCACAAATCAAAAATCATCTCTTGACACAACGCACTTGCCTCCTCGAGAACGAACTCACTTTTAGGGTCATTCACACACGGTTTTTCCTAAATCGTCGTGCATACTTGCCCTTTTTGCTCTCTTTTCCTAAAGAGTAGTAAAACCTCTACAATCACAATCCGTCTCTCCATATTGGGCTAGTGATGGGCTTGTTCACCAAAAGTAGTAATTTAAATTCCTTATGGGGCTTTTGGGCCCATTAACCAAATGTGGGACCCACTAAGTCCAATTAAGTTTCATTATATTAAATCCGCTAAAACGAGCTTGATTTTGGCTTTGTCGATCTTTTCTTCACTCTCGTGTCGAATTTGCCGGTTTTCATGAACTTCGGTACCTACACACATGAAACAACAAAAACGCATATACAAGGCAATATTTATATATTTTATGCATTTATTCATCGTTTTTAGATATAAATGATATGAGTAAAATCACTCATATTAGGTGGCAAATCTCTGATAGCACGAAGGCAGCCACAAATAGTCTGCCAAGGCGAAAAAGGGACTTTTTAACGGTTGTTTGGAAAAAAAAAAGAATACATACGTTAGTTTTACCTAGGAGAGGCGGGTAGATGGTTTTTTTGTTGTTCATCACGATAAGGCAGACGTGATGGCAGCTAGCTGTACGAAATGAAGTCAAAATAATGGTGTGGGAATTCTTTTTCGAGGCCTTCCAAATGTTCAAATTTCGTTATCTTCCCAAATCTGAGTGTAGTCGGGTGTAGCAGTATTTGTTGATAAGGACTTGTCTTCTCACAAAAGAATTCGGAAATTCGGTAAACCTTCCCTAAGCATATCTTGGAATCAAAGTACGCTGTGTAGTTCAGGTCCATGTTTGCTTGGATGGCATGGCCCTTTCATAGGTTACTGTGTTAGATTAGCGATCTGGCGCACATATAGGTCTTATACTTTTAACAGGAAACAAATGCTTCCTTTCTATCAATAAGCATACAACAAAAATTCAAGTCTCAGGTGATTGGGAATATTTTTGTTGGCAAGGTTCTTGCAGTCCATTTTCGATATGCAAATGCTTCAATCACATATCCACGTACACCGACAACCAATTCAGAGATCGGGGTTGCTGCAGGCACTAAAGCGGTACTACTTGTACCAGCCATGTTGGTTTTTCAGCTGCATAACTGATGTGTCGTGGATAGTATAGTGATTTATTTGATACTTTATAGGGTAAATTAGAAAATTACCTTTAGGAGAAAGTAATAGACTAATAATACCAATGACGAAATCAATTAAACACGTGAGTGAGTCGAGTTCGTTGTACACGAAGATCTTATGAATTTGAGATGTTTTGCTTTGATTTGGACAATCGATTTGAATTGGTTTTCGGTTTTTAAACTACAATTAAATTCTACCAATTTTAAGCTATTTAAAATTACCCTAAAGTGCATGAATCGTAAACCCGCCTATTTAAAATTCTACAAACACTTAATTAGAAATTAAAAACACTATTTAAAAATTAAACTAATTAAAAATCTTTAAAATTTAATCTATTTAAAAAAATTATAACTTTTAAACTATTTAAAAATCTAATTTCACTTTTTTTTTAAAAACTAATTAAACTTTATTAAAATTACTTTTTAAACTAATCAATTTAAAATCTATATTTATTTAAATCTAAAGTTATAAAAATTAAACTAATTAAAATTTAAACTAATTAAATTTTTTAAATAAAAACATTATTTTATTTGTATTTATTTATTTTAAACTACTTATTATAAAGAATTTACTTTACTTAAAATTTTAATTAGAAGTTATATTAAAACGTGACAAAGAAAATCAGACTAAAACAAAAGCTGCCAAATAATTAACACTATATTAATGATATAACAGATACTAAAATCAAATGAGCCTATAGCTCAGATGGCTATCACGTTGGAACCCTACCCTTGAGGTCAAGGGTTCGAAACCTGCCATGTACATAATTTTTGGAATTAATTTCTTTTAGACAGATACGAATTCCCAGTCACAGGAGTGACTTTTTGGACAAGCTTATTTGCTTAAAGCTATGAGGACAAGCTTATAGAGCTTATCAGACTATTGAATCTGATAAGCAGTTAAGAAGAAAAATAATAAAGTAAATAAAGCAGACGCAAAACACCAAAATCAAAACAGTTAATTCGATCAACATCAGACACAAAAAGTATCCCAAATAAGCAGAAAGTATAATCTAATAAAATCTGATATAAACTTCAGCAAAAATATGATAAAACTGGGTAATATAACACAATGCTACTAGAATCAAATATTCACTCAAAATAGCAGCAATTCAGAACACACATAAAACCTGATAAGTCTCTCAGCAAAGCTCAACAAACTTAAACCAATCCATATTAACTCAAGTTTAAACCTATATCACACTAATTAAAACTATACTTCGATTTCAAACACCAAATAACTCAGAATCTCAGTCAAGTTAAACCACAAACGAGCAATGATAATAAAACATCTGAATAAGTACTAGCAAATTCAAGTAAGCAGATACTGAATCGGTACTAATCAATCCAAAATCGACTAGAACAGATTTCTGAAACTTATCCTCAAAATATCTAAAACTTGTAATCCAACAGTAAATATCAAATCCTATAACTACTAAAACAGATTTAATTAAACTAAATTAATAAAACAGATGATTCATTCAAACGTTTCATCAGTAACCTAAAATTCAGACAAACATTTTATCATAGCAAAGCTACACAGATTAAGCTAAAATAAAACTTATTAATGACAAGGAATTAAAGGGATTTAGAACCTTTTGACGTGAACCGTTGGGAAGAAGGTGTGCGACCGTTGGGAAGAAGGTGTGCGCTGAGCAACCTTAAAAACCGTAAACCGAAACCACCATTCACCATTATCCATCAATCGACCTTCACTGCTTCTTTTCACTCATCCAGTAGGGATAAGTGTAAAATCCAAACTTTACTTATGATATTAAAAATAAGCTATCAATTAGCTTATCTTCAATATCTCGAATATTATACTCGAGAAACAGTAAATAGATTAAATGTGTATAACAATTAAAGCAGTGAAAGAAATTAGAAGATACGTAAATTAAAATGAAACCAACTGATCATTCATTAATTTTCAGAACTTTTACAATACTTTTATAAAAGAAAATACAAATTTACCTAAATCTATTTCTACAGCATAACAATAAAGTAAAAGAAAGGATGCTCAATACAAGATAAATTGGGGGTATTTATAGCCCCCCAAGGGCTTCCTTGTGCGGATATTCGGATCTGATGAAGAATATTCCTCTTGATTCTGAGCCATCGATCTTCAATCTTTTTCTCTCTCTTTAATCGGATGGTTGATATAGCACCTAGCACGCACGGATTGCCAGCTTGGCACTGGTTTGTGTTAGTTGTGCTAGTTTCAAGCCTTGTGATTGGTGGATTAGGGAGAATGATGTGTCTCCTCAAATCAACAGCTGCCACGTATCACCTTTGATCCACCTCCTTTCTTCCTTAAACCAAGGGGGTTTTATTCCCCTTGGTGTGAATTAACTGATTAAATCAAAAGCCCTTTGTAAAAACGTTATTTTATTTACCTAGGGTTTTTTGAACAGTGTAAATTTACTGGTTTGGGTGAAAGAAAAATTGGATGAGGAAGATGAAAACATGGGAATTAACGAATGTGTGAGAGATATGAATGAAAATGTGTGGAAGTGAATGAGTGGTTTTAACACATGGTTTTATTTAATTCATATAGTGGAAAGTGACGTGGTAAGATAAAAAACGTGTGACAGGGAGACATTATTTATTTATTGTGAAAAGTGGAATGGACGTTTGGTTTTAATACGTGTAATCAACAAGTAAAACCCTAGGCCCATGATTCGTTTCATTTTAATCGAAGCTTTTGGGCTTTTGGCCCAAATTCTCTTTTCCCATCATTTGTTTCATCTGAATACACATTGGGCTTGAAGCCCATTACTCCATCCGTGTGCTAATTTCCCTTTTTGGGCCTTTTGGACTAGTCCCAGCAAATTAACCATGTATAATCAATATTGGGCTTTTCAGGCCCAATAAGCATTTGTGGGTCCCACTTGGTCCGTTTTCTTGACAAAAGATTAAATCCACTCGTGTCGAGCTCGATTTCGGCTTCCTCGATCTTTTCATCAAACTCGTGTCGGTTTTCATCGATTTTCGTGAACTTGGTACCTACACACATTCAAACAAGAAACAAGCATTTCCAAGGAATATATGATACATTTTGTGCAATATTTCATTGTTTATTAATACAAATGATATGAGTAAATACACTCATATCAAATTCTCCCATGCTAAGCAATTGTCGTGCCCTCACGCAATGATAGAATAAAACTATGACTACACCATTATTCAACTTTTGACATTTTATTTTGTAAAGACATAAAATAACTTTAAGGATCATAAAAGCCCAAATAGATTCATCGTCCTCGACTTTTCACTTTTCCAAGCCAAGTGCAAAAACAAGATCATTGTTATTATAAGTTGGTAGACTAACATGAACTCATGTGGGCCAATTATTCACTTAGACTCCCTTATTCCTAAGTGTATCTCTTATATTTTATTGTTGTCTTGAATGATCACGAGGATACATTGTTGACTTATTTCGCTAATTATTAAGCCTAAAATAAAGTGAACGATTTAATCAATAGTTAGCTAAAGGACAAAATCTTTTAAAACTGCTTCTTGGGACTTCATAAAGTTCATATCTTGGCATAACTTGCTTCGCGATTTGAGACCTTTCTCGGATCGATCTTTGGCAATGACTTAATACTTCCAACCTTGAGAGACGTTCACGAAATAATGGTCTTCTCTTCATATAGGAATTTCTTCACTTGAATTTTTGAGAGATTCATACTTGGACCACGACTTCTTCATTTTTCTCCAATCTTTATTTGGGATTTTGATTAACAACGATCCGCCTCCTTTTTGGACTTGGCTTCATTTATCCTCATACCTTATTTTGGTCTTTTTGGATAGACTTCTCCATGACTTTTTGGGAGTATTTTGCTTTTCGTCGTGTGTCTCGATCCTTCATATTGATTTTTGATAAATGAATCTTCACATCACTTGAGATCTTTAGCAATAAAACATAGCCCTCATGTCTTGTTAGGACCTTTTTGGACTCGCCAATCTTCGCATCCCGCTTCAATAAGTTATGCCTTGGCTAAGAACTTTAATCCATACCGAGCAACTTTTAAGCGATCTTGGGCTAGAAGCTAAGTAACTTTTCAAATCCTTCAACCTTATTTATTGCAATTAAATTTATTAACAAGCGATGGGAGAATAGACTCATAATTAACTCACATAAATTCCCGAAAGAATACCGAACTTATAATTGGCTCTATCATTTCTTGTTCTCCATATTGTAAAATTCCAAGAATGAAATCAATGGATACTTAGCCTATTAAATCAAAGTTTTGGGTTTTCAAGTCATCTATAGGATCTTGCATCTTCTTAGACTTTTGCAAGTTTTAGAATTTGCGTTTTAAAGTTCCCTTGATAGACGACTTTCTAGGATCAATTATAGGAGCTTGCGAAAAGTTCTTGTTCTTAACTCGTATGAATTAAGACCTTCGCGTTTTAAAGCTCCCTATATAATAGCCTAGCAAAACTTAATTCAAATACGTTAAGGAAAAGCTAAGGTTAAAAACCGAGTCGAGTAAAAAACTATTCTTATTGAAAGCCTACATTTGTGTCAAAAACACTTATTTTATTTATTAAAACTTAAAAATAACACTAAAAATTTAATTTTTTTATGAAAAATGAGAAAAATAATACGTTTGGACACGACAAAAGCAATTGCAAGCGATTATATCGATTGACTCCCCCATGCTAAAACCAAACATTGTCCTCAATGTTTCTTATCTCAAGAGTAACACCCCCTTGCTAAAATACGAAGAGTCTAATGCAAATTCCTAGCATGGAAAGAGCACGCACATCTATAAGCCGTTTATTAATTATGCCTCAAGATAAAACGTTAGTCGATAAAAATCAAAGGTAAAGAAAGTGTGCCCCTTTTTGGCACTCAAAGAATGAAAGATCAAGTGGACCGGCAATAACCGAACACGAGAGTCTTCAAATATTTGGGTCGTACCTAAGATCACAACACAACAAAAACACGAGCACGAGCTTGAAAGATCAAGCCTTATTAGATGTTAGAAAATAGAAAGAAGATAGAATGTACTCGTTTTTGTTCACCGAGTCATGAGCTCGACTCGATCCCCGCATTCATAGGTCCTTAGGGAAAGTGGTGAAAACCGGCATATTGGATTAAAAACCAACATAAAGCACGATGCCGGGGTCAAAGATCTCATCCTCGTTGTCGGATGACAAACGAAAGGATAAAACTCCAACACAAATCTCTAATAAGAGATGGTAGTCACAACAAATGGTATGGATGTAGCATGCTCCCCGAGATAAACTCGCACCAAGATTATAGAAAAATCTTTCAATTATTACATCGGTGAAAGGCCGAGATTTCCCTAAATCGACGATTCCGGGGTCGAATACCTCGTCCTCGGTGGAGAAAGGAATGGACAACACGGTGTCCTCCCCCCATGCTAATCCAAGATCATATAAAGCACATGGTAATGGTGGGATAAAAATCTCATCCATAGTAGAATCAACATTCTTTGCTTTAACGACCATTTCACCCTTAGAAATGTGATCAATCGGGTCATGGTACTCAATATGAGACACATGGAAAACCCGCACATTAAGGTCAAAGTGGGTGGGAGGAGGACTTGGGACGAAATCATCATCAAGTAAATTCTCTAAAAAGAGAGTGTCCCCCTCCGGGTCGATATCATCAACACCCGGTGGTATCGAATCGTGAGAAGCATGAAAAGTGTCAATCTCCTCCATAAGCGGAACACTATCCTCAATGGGAATAGGAGATGGAGAGAAAGACTTTCTAATATGCTTAGAATTCAAAGCCTCGATCCTAGATATGAGAAGATAGACGTTGGATAATTTCTCACGAAGAACCACGTCCTCCACATCTAAATGAGTAAGTTCATCGGTGAACTTCTCAAGGATCGGAATAGTCAAATCAACCTCATTTCCTGGTGGAAATGGGTCTAAAGGAGCAAGTTCAAAAGTGAACCTCTCAGAAATCGGATCACAATCATCCTCATTTCCCGGTGGAAATGGGTGAAGAAGAGAAGGTTCATCGGTAAACCCCTCAAAATCCGAGTCGTGAATATCATCTTTATAAGAAAGTTCATCGGAGAACTCCTCATTAGAAAATTCACTAGAAGTAGAATCATCCTCAAAATCTTCATTTCCATCACAATTTTCATCATTAGAATTGGAGAAAATATCAACGTGAATAGAAGAAGTCGAGTCATCACAATGCGGCAAATCACACATCTCATTGGAAATACCGTCAAACTCTCTTGGGTTTTGGACAAGAATAGTGCTAATATGTTCGTCCCCCTTGCTTAGAGAATTTTCATGTTCCACGGTGGAAGAATCATGAATAGGAGTGGTGATGTCATGGGAGATTTCCTCATCATCTAGGATGGGAGAATCCTCGGGCTCAATAGCCGGCAAGATACGGATAGGACACACGATAGCACTAGACGAAGGATGAAGAGCCATAAGATCTCGCAAAGAAATAGAACTATCCTCGTCATCATCCAAAAGAAGAGAACGCTTTAGTTCACGATTAGCAAGATATCTTTCTTCCTCTTGAATTTTTTTTTCTTTCTAATTTCAATGCTTAATCCATTATAATCTTGCGAAAGTTTTCTAATCCTTAGTTCACAATCTCGTCTAAATCCCTCATCAATTATTTCTCCATGAAATCGTCGACTTCCTAATTCATTTGTAATGTCATTAATCTCTTGATTAATTTGTCTCTTTTCAAGCAACAAATCTTCAATACTTTTTTCAACAATTTCAACATTTCTTTGATTCGTTGTTTCAAATCGTTCAATATCGAAAGAATATTGTGGAGAATGGTCAAAACCGGAAGGAATCGAATTATAGCAAGGATTAGGCTCATAAAAATTTTGATCTCTCGGTTGACAACTAAAATTCTCGTGAGGACCTCCACAATACTCACAACAAAGATATTGTTGTGATAAACTCGGTAAATCTTGTGAATAACAATTATCATTAAAGTTTTGATTGTAGCTCGGTTCTTGCTCGTAATTAAGCGATAATCGATGCGAACAATCATTACCAAAATGAGAATCGTTTCCACAAAACTTACTCGAGGGTGTCTCGTATGTGGGGTGTGGAGGTGGATTGAAATCGAGAGAATTATTCAAAAAATTCGGATTTCCATATGAAGTAATCTCATTACAATAAGGACAAAATCCAACACGTATATCGTGACGTAAGTCATTTCCACAACGCTCACACGTGCACCACCGACATGGTAAAAAACCATATAACGGTTCTCCACACCCAGCACAATCGACGAAGGAAGAATTAAAATTTAGAGGGTGAGGAGAAAAAGAATTAAACATGATAGAGGATTAAGAAGATTATTTTTGGTATTTTACATGAAAATGATACATACTATATAATAGGAAAATAACAAAACTTTCCGAGGACGGAAAGGGTCTTCAAATCCACGATCAACAAATCTCCACAAAAGCGAATCGTACACAAGATCCCCGGCAGCGGCGCCAAAATTTTTGATGTGTCGTGGATAGTATAGTGATTTATTTGATACGTTATAGGGTAAATTAGAAAATTACCTTTAGGAAAAAGTAATAGACTAATAATACCAATGACGAATTCAATTAAACACGTGAGTGAGTCGAGTTCGTTGTACACGAAGATCTTATGAATTTGAGACGTTTTGCTTTGATTTGGACAATCGATTTGAATTGGTTTTCGGTTTTTAAACTACAATTAAATTCTACCAATTTTAAGCTATTTAAAATTACCCTAAAGTGCATGAATCGTAAACCCGCCTATTTAAAAATCTACAAACACTTAATTAGAAATTAAAAACACTATTTAAAAATTAAACTAATTAAAAATCTTTAAAATTTAATCTATTTAAAAAAATTATAACTTTTAAACTATTTAAAAATCTAATTTCACTTTTTTTTAAAACTAATTAAACTTTATTAAAATTACTTTTTAAACTAATCAATTTAAAAACTATATTTATTTAAATCTAAAGTTATAAAAATTAAACTAATTAAAATTTGAACTAATTAAATTTTTTAAATAAAAACATTATTTTATTTATTTATTTATTTTAAACTACTTATTATAAAGAATTTACTTTACTTAAAATTTTAATTAGAAGTTATATTAAAACGTGACAAAGAAAATCAGACTAAAACAAAAGCTGCCAAATAATTAACACTATATTAATGATATAACAGATACTAAAATCAAATGAGCCTATAGCTCAGATGGCTATCACGTTGGAACCCTGCCCTTGAGGTCAAGGGTTCGAAACCTGCCATGTACATAATTTTTGGAATTAATTTCTTTTAGACAGATACGAATTCCCAGTCACAGGAGTGACTTTTTGGACAAGCTTATTTGCTTAAAGCTATGAGGACAAGCTTATAGAGCTTATCAGACTATTGAATCTGATAAGCAGTTAAGAAGAACAATAATGAAGTAAATAAAGCAGACGCAAAACACCAAAATCAAAACAGTTAATTCAACAACAGACACAAAAAGTATCCCAAATAAGCAGAAAGTATAATCTAATAAAATCTGATATAAACTTCAGCAAAAATCTGATAAAACTGGGTAATATAACACAATGCTACTAGAATCAAATATTCACTCAAAATAGCAGCAATTCAGAACACACATAAAACCTGATAAGTCTCTCAGCAAAGCTCAACAAACTTAAACCAATCCATATCAACTCAAGTTTAAACCTATATCACACTAATTAAAACTATACTTCGATTTCAAACACCAAATAACTCAGAATCTCAGTCAAGTTAAACCACAAACGAGCAATGACAATAAAACATCTGAATAAGTACTAGCAAATTCAAGTAAGCAGATACTGAATCGGTACTAATCAATCCAAAATCGACTAGAACAGATTTCTGAAACTTATCCTCAAAATATCTAAAACTTGTAATCTAACAGTAAATATCAAATCATATAACTACTCAAACAGATTTAATTAAACTAAGAAAAAATTTCGTATTTGGTCCCTATCGTTTACACAGAACATCAAGTATGGTCCCTATCTCAAACTAAGTCCACGGATCGTCCCTATCGTTTACATTTACGATCATAAATCGTCCCTATTTTGGATGGAGGTTAGTTTTCGCCGTTAAGTTCAATGAAGAGAGGGGTATTTTAGACTTTTTTATATTATACATTAATAAATCATATTTTTTCTTTTTTTCTTTTTAATGTTTTTCTTTTCTTTCTTATATCTATCTATCTATCTATCTCTCTCTCACACATAAATCAAAACCCAAATCTGCTCTATCAAAACAAATCCAACTTCAATCTCATCTTGAAGAGGAACGATTATTCCTTTCAAGTCTAATAGACTGAATGAAACATTTAACAGAGGAAAAGCATACATCCCGACTTTTGCAATCTCCTTATCAAACACCTCTCTTGTCCACTATTCTCTCACCATTGCCTTCACGCACTTTGGAAGATCCAACCCACTATTTTTCCAGTTAGTAGCTCGAATAGAATCACTCCAAATCTGAACACGTCACCCTGTTACTCTCAGGGGCTGTATACACATTGGTTCTAAAGAGACACACGCTCTTGGAATTAAACAAATTTGAGTACCCATATTCACTTATCAAAGCTTCCTCCTTTTCATTTAACAAGCCAGTAGCCTTTCCATGAACAAAATAGCCATTTCCCTGAAAACAATAACTCAGTAACTATTTTAGCCATTTCCCTGAAAACAAGATAGCCAAGTTAAAAATGTACTTTTATCATCATCCGTGGATCTAGAAAGATAGGAACCTCAAAAAAATGAAAATATTATTAAACATACTTTTCATAGTGAAGTGAATCTATAATAGCTTAGAAATGATGAACACCTGGCGAGTCATCTGACCCAATCGTGATCTCGTCCTACGTGAACGAATTAATATGTCACCTCGATGGAACGAACTACCACCACTCATCCCATTCACCCATTCAAGAGTATATTCAGATCCCCACTCATCCCATTCACCACGAATTTGTCTTTGATGGAGCAGATTTGGGTTTTGATTTGAGAAAGGGGGAGATCTGGGTTTTGATTTAAGAGAGAGAGATATCTGGGGGTTTGGATTTGAGAGAGAGAGAGATAAGAAAAAAAGAAAAACATTAAAAAGAAATAATATAATTTATTAATGTATAATATGGAAAAGTCCAAAATACCCCCCTTTTTATTAAACTTAACGGAGAAAACTAACTTCTATCCAAGATAGGGATGATTTATGATCGTAAATGTAAACGATAGGGACGATCTGTGGACTTAGTTTGAGATAGGGACCATACTTGATGTTCTGTGTAAACGATAGGGACCAAACATGAAATTTTTTCTTAAACTAAATTAATAAAACAGATGATTCATTCAAACGTTTCATCAGTAACCTAAAATTCAGACTAACATTTTTTCATAACAAAGCTACACAGATTAAGCTAAAATAAAACTTATTAATGACAAGGAATTAAAGGGATTTAGAACCTTTTGACGTGAACCGTTGGGAAGAAGGTGTGCGCTGAGCAACCTTAAAAACCGTAAACCGAAACCACCATTCACCATTATCCATCAACCGACCTTCACTGCTTCTTTTCACTCATCCAGTAGGGATAAGTGTAAAATCCAAACTTTACTTATGATATTAAAAATAAGCTATCAATTAGCTTATCTTCAATATCTCGAATATTATACTCGAGAAACAGTAAATAGATTAAATGTGTATAACAATTAAAGCAGTGAAAGAAATTAGAAGAGACGCAAATTAAAATGAAACCAACTGATCATTCATTAATTTTCAGAACTTTTACAATACTTTTATAAAAGAAAATACAAATTTACCTAAATATATTTCTACAGCATAACAATAAAGTAAAAGAAAGGATGCTCAATACAAGATAAATTGGGGGTATTTATAGCCCCCCCAAGGGCTTCCTTGTGCGGATATTCGGATCTGATGAAGAATATTCCTCTTGATTCTGAGCCATCTATCTTCAATCTTTTTCTCTCTCTTTAATCGGATGGTTGATATAGCACCTAGCACGCACGGATTGCCAGCTTGGCACTGGTTTGTGTTAGTTGTGCTAGTTTCAAGCCTTGTGATTGGTGGATTAGGGAGAATGATGTGTCTCCTCAAATCAACAACTGCCACGTATCACCTTTGATCCACCTCCTTTCTTCCTTAAACCAAGGGGGTTTTATTCCCCTTGGTGTGAATTAACTGATTAAATCAAAAGCCCTTTGTAAAAACGTTATTTTATTTACCTAGGGTTTTTTGAACAGTGTAGATTACTGGTTTGGGTGAAAGAAAAATTGGATGAGGAAGATGAAAACATGGGAATTAACGAATGTGTGAGAGATATGAATGAAAATGTGTGGAAGTGAATGAGTGGTTTTAACACACGGTTTTATTTAATTCATATAGTGGAAAGTGACGTGGTAAGATAAAAAAACGTGTGACAGGGAGACATTATTTAGTTATTGTGAAAAGTGGAATGGACGTTTGGTTTTAATACGTGTAATCAACAAGTAAAACCCTAGGCCCATCATTCGTTTCATTTTAATCGAAGCTTTTGGGCTTTTGGCCCAAATTCTCTTTTCCCATCATTTGTTTCATCTGAATACACATTGGGCTTGAAGCCCATTACTCCATCCGTGTGCTAATTTCCCTTTTTGGGCCTTTTGGACTAGTCCCAACAAATTAACCATGTATAATCAATATTGGGCTTTTCAGGCCCAATAAGCATTTGTGGGTCCCACTTGGTCCGTTTTCTTGATAAAAATTAAATCCACTCGTGTCGAGCTCGATTTCGGCTTCCTCGATCTTTTTCATCAAACTCGTGTCGGTTTTCATCGATTTTCGTGAAATTGGTACCTACACACATTCAAACAAGAAACAAGCATTTCCAAGGCATATATGATACATTTTGTGCAATATTTCATTGTTTATTAATACAAATGATATGAGTAAATACACTCATATCAATAACAAACAGTGAAATGTTAGGTTCATATACAGGAACATATGACGAGAAATTCTATGTTATACAAACATGTATGATAGTTGAAGGTTTATATAGTTCATAGCAATTACACAAAACCCTAAACAAGATCAAAGCACACATATAGCGGAAGCGATTTAACAAGATCATAATAACAAAATTATAATTAATCGAATTAAGATTACGTACCTTTTAGCTAAAGCAAATCGACAAGATAAAGAACGAATCACTAATTAGGGTTTATAACGAACACCACCAAGATATAGTCTAAAGTAAGACTATATTACGTTCTTGTACACACGTAATACAACGAGCTAACCGTGATTCTAGCACGTGTAAATCGAGCTTCTACGCTTGTGGAAAATCTACTCAACAACCCTAGAGAGGGGCTAGTACTAGATTATAAGCAAAACCGAAAGAACAAGAAAACCAACCAAAACCCTTTGTGGGTTTCTTGTTGCGATCGACCAAAGAGAGGAGAAGGGAAGGAGTAAAGAATTATGAGGGTGAGGGGTTATTTATATAGGCCTAGGAATTCTTGTAGCCCAAGTAAAAACAAATAAAAGGAAAGTTTTTCATTCCCCCTTGTCCCATAACCGACGGTTGAACACCCCCTTGTAGGGTGTTCCGGAACCTTCTTTTCTTCTGCCTTTTTATTCAACACTGCTCGTTAATACTTGACTCTTAATTATTTAACGATCGTTAAAGTTATAGCTCGGTTTAATTTAGTATATATAATAAATATATTTATTAAATAAAATAACTCTTTACGTATTGAGTGCAATCCCGTAATCTCGAGGTTGATCCTATCACACGCCTATTAAATATAAGTCCATAAACTTTCAGCTCCCACTTGGACATATTTCGAATATCGTGATTACATTGACTAGCGTCTAGTTACACTAGTAATGTCTCTAGTACAACTCGAGTAAGGTCTCCTGGATAAAACCTTTTAATGATTCATCATTATTATTATCCTTTTATTTCTAATACAACGTTAATAAGGATATGAATCTCAGTCATTCCTTTCATTAACCATTCTGATTCTCGTTCACAGATTTAGCAAGATTGCCAAAACAAATTTGGGTGTGGCCACACAAACATCTTACTAATCCCACGAGGGGCCCAACTATATTAAAACCCCAAAACGAAATTGGAGGAAATAATACAAGCAAAACCAATGAATTTTGCAACACGTTTGAAAATACTCCTTATAGCTACTAGTTACGTTTAGCGTTAGATTATTCCACAAAAATGCACTCAATTCAAAACAGTTTTCTGGTATCTCAGGTCTAAGGATCACTATTTATGATTTACTTGATGACAAAGATCCACAAAGTAAAATCATATAGTTGGGATAAGTCTAATATCCAATTCATTGAATATCATCCAAAATCGATCAGTATACTTTCAAGTATACTCTATCGCAATTTTGATTTGTCTTAATTTAATAATATTCCCATATTATTAATCGACAATGGACATTTAGCATCACAATTTATTCATGGATTAAAACATGTAAATAGGATACAAAATTAAGTAATAAGAATGAACGAAACCCAATCTTTATTTTATTAAATAATAATGTCTTAACATCCTTATCCAAATACTAATCACAGATTTATTGCATGAGTTCGCTAGCTAGTTACAGCCCAATAGCCTTGGCATGATTAACTACCTTTGGTCTAGGCGAAGCCTTAGTAAAAGGATCAACTACGTTATCATCTATGTGAACTTTAACTAATTTGATTTCACGAGCCTCTACTTGTTCTCGGACGTAGTGATGTCTACGCTTAAAGTGTTTGGCGCCTTTCATGACTCCAGAATCATTGGCGAATATTATTGCAGCAGAATTGTCGCAACATATATATAAATAGGCTCTTTTATTGAAGGCATCACTCCAAGATCTCCAATAAACTTCCTGATCCAAACAGCTTCCATTGCAGCTTCTGAAACAGCCATGTACTCTGATTGAGTAGCATGCATTGCATTCGTTTTATTTTTCTTGCTTTTTTAGTCAACTGGTCCTCCATTGATAACAAAGACGTAACCCGTCTGAGACTTTGTATCGTGTTTATCACATTGCCAAGACGCATCAAAGAAACCTGTCACATTCAGTTTTGTGCCTGGTTTCCATCCAAATACCAAAACCATATCTTTCGTACTCCTCAAATACTTTAGAATATGTTTAGCAACAGTCCAGTGGAGCTTCCCTGGATTTTGTAGGTAACGACTGACCAAGTTCTGAGCAAACGCCACATCAGGCCTTGTGCATCTTACAACATACATAATAGATCCTACAGCCGAAGCGTAAGGAACCTTCTGCATGTATGCCTCCTCTTCAGGAGTTGATGCATCCATCTCATAACTTAGATTATCCTTAACTTCCATAGGTTGAAAACCTTTCTTGGAATTACACATATTATACTTCTTCAATATCTTATCTATATAAGTATCTTGACTAAGACCAATTAATCGTCTTTTCCTATCTCGATAGATCTTAATTCTCAAAATGTATGCAACTTCTCCTAAATCCTTCATAGAAAAACATTTACCAAGATAATCCTTAACAGCTTCAAGTCTTGGAATGTTACTTCCCATGATTAATATGTCATCAACATATAGGACTAGAAATACTACATCACTCTTACTAGCTTTGCGATATACACATGGCTCATCATGATTTTGAATAAATCCGAAGTTTTTGATTTCTTCATCAAATCGTTTATTCCATTGACGTGATGCTTGCTTAAAACCATAAATAGATCTTTGAAGTTTACACATGCGTTTTGGATTCTTAGGATCAACATACCCTTCTGGTTGTTACATATAGATGTCTTCATCTAAGCGACCGTTCAAGAAGGCAGTTTTAACATCCATTTTCCATATCTCATAGTCATAGTATGCTGCTATAGCTATGAGAATCCTAATAGCTCTTAAGTCTGCTACAGGAGAAAATGTCTCCTCGTAGTCCACGCCAAAAGATTGAGTAAAACCTTTAGCTACTAAACGAGATTTATAGGATTGTATTTTTCCGTCCATGTCGGTTTTCTTCTTGTATATCCACTTATGTCTCACTACTTTAGCATTTGGTGGTGGATCTACAAGAATCCAAACATCATTAACTTTTATAGATTTCATTTCCTTATCCATAGCAACCATCCACTTATCCTTCTCAGGATCAAGCATGGCAGATTTATAATTAGCAGGTTCTCCAAGATCCCTTACTTCATCATCATCCTCTATATTAAGACATATATTGATATTTGCGTTTTTAATCCTTTCGGATCTACGCATAGGAACTAATTCTGGTGGAACCGCCAGACTTTCTGGTTCTACAGGAATTATTTCGCTAGTGTTTTCAGAAGGTAATTTTAACACCCCCAAATTTACACGCAGCGGAATATATCTTTGGGTGCTAAACAATGGTATAAAAACACACAATTTATAAAGAACAACTCGAAAAGAGACGTTTCAAATTTATCGTTCCTAAAACATTCATCAGAGTAGCGTAGTCCCAAGTAATCGTTACCAAAAGATAAGTTAAAACAACATTTAGTTTGTTTTAAAAAAATGGACCGATAAATAAATCAAAGAGTTTGAACAACAAAAGCAGTGCAAAACTTCATTCCCGTGACCTCCAAGCTTCCACTTCTTGATTACCTGAAATACATGTGAGTAAAACAATCAGCAAAAATGCCGAGTGAATCTATAGGTTTATGTAATCAATTTGAACACAAGTAAAGATTATAAGTTTGTGGCATGCTTAATAAGCATCAAATAATAATTTGCATCAACAATAATAATTGTATATAGCATAAATTGCAATAAGCTCATGGAACCGACCCCTTAGACACTCCGTTAGGTCTAATAAGACAAGAGATTTATTAATTGTCGTTACCTCCAGATTAATGGTACATTGTCGTATACCTGACTTCTCAATACAATATGTTCAAACAGTGCGGAGGTCGGGCCTAAGCTTCTGTGACAAGTCCACACAAACTGAACCGGGGCAGCTTCCCCCAAAGATCTATTAATTGTACTAGCGGTTAACCCATCATAGGTTAATTAACGGTCCATAATTGAGGCTTTAACAATGGCAATCACTTAATGCAATTTAAAGGCAACCACGGGTCCATTCAAAGAGGGACAAAGCATACCATAAAATCTTGTGTTCTAAGTCTATAAAACATGTATTCCCCCTCGCGGGTTTTAAAAATATTTGAATGAGCTCAAACGAGGCTATAGACTCACCTTAGTACTTATAGTAGTTGAAGACGATCGCCGACGATAGTAGATGCCCGATAAACACGACAACCGCAACCTAGCAAATAAGGTGCGTACATTAATAATAGACTCGAGAAATAAATGATACATAATAAAATCAAACTCAAGTATAAAATCATGACAACTCGAGAGAAAACAATACAAGTGGTTCTATTATACTCTCCTATATATTCATTTTATTATTCTATGCCTTTAATAAAAATCTGCCGGAACATACCGAATGTCCAAGCCGTTTTCCCATACTTAAACATATCAAATTTTTATGATACTACTTAGAGAACTTAATTACTATATGTAGAAAGTCCTCCCAAGAGCCCATCAAAAGATTTTACTTCTAAAGTTCCCTGCCCGACACATATTTGAATTACAAAATCCGGACAGTTTAGCGACCTTGACTTACGAAACCATTTTGACCATTCTAAACAACTCCATTTATAAAACCAACACTTGATTCTAAAAATAGACTCAAAATGCTAAACTTTGAGCCTGATAAAAGCCCTTGAATCATTTTGAAACTCATTTTATAGTCCCCGATATTCGATCCAAATATCGACAACAATTTTCGGATTGTGTCAACACTCGTCTCCCGGTACACGAAAATCAAACTAGTGTATCTTCCACCTCGTTTGGAGTTGGAAGGCCTACTTTATATCAAATCGAAGCTAACGAAATTCCCTACGACATAATCCCATAATATCATCCTATATTCAGACTTAAGGCCCTCGAAAATGGCCTCAAACCTACTGCCTAAAATTGACCATTTAAAACCATACAAAATCAATTTTTCAACACATTTTACCCATTTCTATACCACTAATATGATCATTCCATCACTCCTACACTATGATCAAAACTCTAACACACTTGCATGTACAAATCTAATAAATCAAACTCAAAAATTCAAACATGCAAACACTCCACTATGTAATATAATAAGATTAACACCCATTTATTCCTTCAAAATGAATCAAACAAGTATAATTCATCAAGAAAATAAATTTTTGGAAAAATTAGTACATGTTGAAGAAAATCATACCAATGTGTAGCCCTTTGAAAATCTAGGATGGGACTTGTTTTGTTTTTGGATGGATCAAAGTTGATCATCAAAATGTTTGATGATTTGTGTGTGTGGGTTGTACGGCCAAAAGAAAGAGAAGGAGGAAAGTGGTGGTGATTTTTGTTAAATAATTTTTTAAATGAATTTTGTGCTAGTGGAAAATATATATATAGTCCAAGGTTAGGGTAGTTTTTGCCAATTTATGATAGTTTTGGTCCAAAATGTAAATATTAGTTAAAAAGCGGGAAATGACTAAAAGTCATGTTTACAAATATTTACGGGATTCAGGTTTCGTAAAAATACTAAAAGGTTTAAACGCACACGAGAAATAATAATATAACGACTCGATGCGTAATTAAAACGATATCGTCGAAAGTATTAAATATCGAAACGATTGATAATAAAATATAAAATTTATGGCATCCGTCGGTATCGCGATCACTAGTTGTCCTTGTTACTCTTCAAAATATTAAAATATAATATTTAATATCGGTTTCAACTTAAACCGTTAAACATAATAATATTTAACGTTATAAAATACTTCAAAATAATTGAAAATAGACTTAAATTATGACCTTATTTTTACGGGTTTTACATCCTCACCACTTTAAGGGAGCGATGTCCCGACGCTCAACTCACCTCATACTCGAGTTGTTCACTACCCGGAAGGATGAGGGCATTCCTTAATAAGAAGTCCTCACGTTCTCACGTGAATCTCGATCAACGATCTCCACTGGTTCTTTTACAAAACGTAACTTGTCGTCAAGTTGTATCTCACCAAAAAGGAATAAATAAATCCTTATCCACCAGTCACCCGTCAGGCTCGACACATGAAAATTTTATGAATCACACGAAGCTCATTCGACGACGAGAATAAATGGCAAGATTCTCGGGTAAGTCCAGTTAAAAGGGAAGGTTGCAAATTAAAGGATATCCATCGGCCAGATAGCCATGGACACACATAAAAAAGAACTAACAAGAAAAACATTTTCGTCATCAGAGGGTGCTCACACACGGGTCCCTACTCAAAAGATAATACAAAGACACCATCTCACTTTCGCCAACGCGCATTAAAGTCTCAATAAACATCGTCGTTGAAAGTCAAAAAGATATTACATGATATGTGTTCTACATGATCGGACGTCATCGGATGATGTCGTCTCAAGTTCTCACAACTTACGATCATTTGACTAGATCACACACCATATAAGTATATAAAAGAAAAGGTCGAACATAAATATCGAGTATAGATCTCCACCGTTAATCATCGAGAAAACCTTGAACGAACCCTTGATAATAGCCACTTGGTCTCAAGAGTATTTCCACTTGCGGTGTCGGCTTCAACATACTCCTCGAGGTTGTAACGAATTTATTAACTCCATTCATTAAGAGATTCGGTCCATTGGTGAAGATTCTCAATATAACGCATAAATCCTGGTGACACTTATCGTTTCTTCTTATACACTGCTTCTCGAGATTCATTTTAAACTCAGAATAAAATAATGATCTTCAATACGAGGAACAGAACGAGATAAAAATAAATTCAATAAACGTATAAACGGACAAGATGTGGTAAAATGATTTAAGGTTGACGATCGACGAGGGATCTCGAATCACGTAACCGTAAAACATAATAATTCACAATACTAGAAAAATGAGAGCGAAGAATGAATTAAATATTAACATTAAAATAATGTTTGTCACAATTATCCGTCCCGGATTTGGTATTACCTTAAAACTCAGTTGAGGTAGTTTCTTGATAAGGATGATATATCAAAGATAGAAGTTAAATAGCTTCATAATTTATTTTGGTTGTCTTAAGAAACTTTGAAAGAATGACATAAATTTATTAATTAAACTCATATTGATGGTTATATTTAGAAAGTATAATTTCTAAATTAAATCATTATTAGGAATATAAATTAAACCGGTAATTTTATTACATTAAAAGTAAAGTATGATAAATCAATTTGTTCAAAAGGTAAAACATAATTTCATTTTAAACATTAGTTTTAGTTATACAAAATGTGATGTATTAATTTGACCTTTTACTTGTGATGGTTATTTCGATAATTGAAAATCATTGGAAAAATATATAAAAGTTCCATAAAATTTTTATAATACATTGTAGAAATACATAAAGATGTTTATTACTTCAAATTAAACATGAGATATATTCGGGTTTCAAAATGTGACAAGATAATAAACGAATACGAATAGAAATAATGGTCAACAATTAGTACGAAATCAGCGGTACAAAAGGGACGAAGCAAATGTCGTATGAATTCTTAAAGAGAATAATAAGATAAAGGCGTTGATGGTAAGACGATAAGAAATAATAGATTAGACAAGTTGTCAATTTTGTTAGTGCGGTCGGTGGTTCACCAACATCAGCTCGTTAACTTAGCGGTGGTCGATACACGATCGGAAATAAGATCCATACAAAATTTTTAATAAAAGAAGATTCCTAATAATCACTTGTAATTAAAACTAATCAAATGAACGATGTTAGTGTTTAAATAGAGAAGTCAAAGCACGGTTCATAAGAGTGGATTTCAATACAAACGAGAGTGACGGACGTCACCCCGGATATACGGAAATCACTCTAGTGATAATTCATTATTCACGTGCGGAGACATTCCAAAGATCTACCCGGTCACATAAAGAATATTGGATGAGAAGGAAGGATAAAACATCGAGACTTTCAAGTCATTTATCAACAGTCAGTAATTAGACGAACGGTCCAAAAGAAATCACTTATAAGATAAAATGAAGTAACAAGTTGAAAAACGATCGTAGAGTAAAAACGTATTCGTAAGCGCGTAATTCGTTCAGGAAAAGGTAAGAAAACGTATGCGGATGCATAGAAATTGCGCTACTTGCATAAATTATAAAGGTTTTCAAAATTCTTTTCACTTTATTTCATTTTATTTATCTTTATCATAAATACAAGTAAAAAGTTGATTATTATCAAGATTTTTAAGGTGACTACTATTCAGCCTAGCATGGCTCCTTCTAAATTAGACATAGGTGATCAGGCCATGTATAATTTAGGGCTAGCAATGCAGTGCTCCATTTCGTCAAAAAATATTACGTTTCTTATGTTTATATATAAACCATGCCATTTGTAAAATGGAATTTAAAAATAGTTTATAATTTTATAGGATACAAGTAATTTGTAAGATACTCAATAAGCAACTTTTAATGTTACGAAAAGTATTTAATAAAACCAAAGTAAAAACAATTGGTGAAATAATCGTAAAACAATATCATATTTATTTATAAGGTGACATTATGACAACGTATAAAGTAGCCAAAGGTTTGCAAAAAGTGACAAATAGTAGCTCATAAAACAGCCAATGAAATGGTTACAGGTTGTTAAGGTTTAAAGGGTTATAAGGTTTAGACGAAAACGCCATGAGACGCGTGATAAAAATATCGACGAAGAATGTGAAGATAAAACTTTAAAACTCAACCCAAATCAGTGGAAGGTTAGAAGAAAAAAAAATCACATCGAATGGCAAATGAGTCATATATATAAAAAGAATAAATCAATCCATATGTGTATTCTATGTAAGATACTCGACACAACATGCTTTTAAGAAAGTATATTATTCATTTTCAAATTACATCATTAATTCGGTAATTCCTAATCCTATAATGTTTCTATTTTTAAACATTTTTACATGCAACTAGTATTTGTTAGTTGTAAAATAATATTCGTTATAATTTTAGGATCTCAAATGAACTCAAAACTGTTTAGAAACGTTTAAACCCATGTTCCGATTTTTTTTATCAGATTTGACTTTTTAAATATGAGCCGATTAATTGACCCGATAAACAACATCTCCAAGACTCGGAGTCTAAAGCATTTTGATACAAAATGACGTTTCAGACGACTTTCTAGTTTTACCCGAGACCTGAAACCCAATAAAAATGACCAAAATACCCCTGCAAGTTCTGTGCAGGTTTGACTATTTTATTTAAAAAAAACGCAGGTTTTACTTTTAAGTTTTGACCTGTTTATACACCCCGTGCAGTTTCTCCATTAAATATATTTTTTCGACACTTCCTAACGACTCAAAATATATATACACACATGTCTTGTGGATTTTACAACAATGAGAAATAAATCTCATAATGAGCATCAAATAAAAATATAGTAAAATGAATGACATAAGATGCTTCAAGGTATTCAACACGAAATTTAGGAAGCAAAACGGTGAATGACGTTCATAATTTAAGTTTCAAGGTGCAATGTAGGCAAATCTCCTTAGTGCCACGATTGTCCAAAAACACAAAACATAACAAGAAAAGAATGGAACATTAACGGGTGGCACTCCGGGAGCAAGAAAGTTAATGAAAGAGGATAATACAAGTTTATAGATGTAAATTGTATTCCAATATAGCGCCATAATCTAGACGATGATTTATAAAACGACGGTGACGTTATCGAGATATAAGCGAACAATACACTTCGGAGTCGATACATATAAATGTCAATGAAATAACTCTTCGCATGCCGTGTAAAACGGTGATAAAAATCAACAAAATATTATGAAAAACCATGATATTAATTCAACACGATTTTAAGATATGTTTCAAGATGTGTGACTCACACGATAGCGGTTAGTCTATTCTAAGGACACGTTGAGTTACACAATGGTCTAGAGACTACGTTTCAAGACGTCCAAACACAAACAGCCGGAAAGCGATTTAGATATCTGTATAGATATCTCAAAGGGTTAAACAATGAACATAGCGCACGCAGATGAAGGTATGTAAGGTCATAATATAAAATATGCAATAAAAGCAATTTAAATACTTCAAAAATAAATACAGAAAGATCTTGAAAATTCATTGTATTTATTTAAGTTAATCATTAATAAATGATAAACTTTTATCGAAAAGTTTAACGACATAAATATATATCGATAAAAGGGATCCTAGATATAAATATATATCTATAAATAGATCATAGTATTTATTTATAAATACTTGCCAATAAGGTATACGTAATAACGTATACTAAAATTGTAATCTCAGAAGTAGCTTGAACCTGAAGTCACACGAAGTTATGTGCACTGACTCTTTGAAAAATAAAAACTGACAGTTATAGTTTAGGTTTTTAAAATAAAGACCTACTTCTCTATAACTCATGGCTCTGATACCAATCTTTAACACCCCCAAATTTACACGCAGCGGAATATATCTGTGGGTGCTAAACAATGGTATAAAAACACACAATTTATAAAGTACGACTCGAAAAGAGACGTTTCAAATTTATCGTTCCTAAAACATTCATCAGAGTAGCGTAGTCCCAAGTAATCGTTACCAAAAGATAAGTTAAAACAACATTTTAGTTGGTTTTAAAAAAACGGAACGATAAATAAATCAAAGAGGTTGAACAACAAAAGCAGTGCACAACTTCATTCCCGTGACCTCCAAGCTTCCACTTCTTGATTACCTGAAATACATGTGAGTAAACCAATCAGCAAAAATGCCGAGTGAATCTATAGGTTTATGTAATCAATTTGAACACAAGTAAAGATTATAAGTTTGTGGCATGCTTAATAAGCATCAAATAATAATTTGCATCAACAATAATAATTGTATATAGCATAAATTGAAATAAGCTCATGGAACCGAGCCCTTAGACACTCCGTTAGGTCTAATAAGACAAGAGATTTATTAATTGTCGTTACCTCCAGATTAATGGTACATTGCCATATACCTGACTTCTCAATACAATATGTTCAAACAGTGCGGAGGTCGGGCCTAAGCTTCTGTGACAAGTCCACACAAACTGAATCGGGCCGGCTTCCCCCATAGATCTATTAATTGTACTAGCGGTTAACCCATCATAGGTTAATTAACGGTCCATAATTGAGGCTTTAACAGTGACAATCACTTAATGCAATTTAAAGGCAACCACGGATCCATTCAAAGAGGGACAAAGCATACCATAAAATCTTGTGTTCTAAGTTTATAAAACATGTATTCCCCCTCGCGGGTTTTAAAAATATTTGAATGAGCTCAAACGAGGCTATAGACTCATCTTAGTACTTATAGTAGTTGAAGACGATCGCCGACGATAGTAGATGCCCGATAAACACGACAACCGCAACCTAGCAAATAAGGTGCGTACATTAATAATAGACTCGAGAAATAAATGATACATAATAAAATCAAACTCAAGTATAAAATCATGACAACTCGAGAGAAAACGATACAAGTGGTTCTATTATACTCTCCTATATATTCATTTTATTATTCTATGCCTTTAATAAAAATCTGCCAGAACATACCGAATGTCCAAGCCGTTTTCCCATACTTAAACATATCAAATTTTTATGATACTAATTAGAGAACTTACTTCCTATATGTAGAAAATCCTCCCAAGAGCCCATCAAAAGATTTTAGTTCTAAAGTTCCCTGCCCGACACATATTTAAATTACAAAATCCGGACAGTTTAGCGACGTTGACTTACGAAACCATTTTGACCATTCTAAGCAACTCCATTTATAAAACCAACACTTGATTCTAAAAATAGACTCAAAATGCTAAACTTTGAGCCTGAGAACAGCCCTTGAATCATTTTGAAACTCATTTTGTAGTCCCCGAGATTCGATCCAAATATCGACAACAATTTTCGGATTGTGTCAACACTCGTCTCCCGGTACACGAAAATCAAACTAGTGTATCTTCCACCTTGTTTGGAGTTGGAAGGCCTACTTTATATCAAATCGAAGCTAACGAAATTCCCTACGACATAATCCCATAATATCATCCTATATTCAGACTTAAAGCCCTCGAAAATGGCCTCAAACCTACTGCCTAAAATTGACCATTTAAAAACTATACAAAATCAATTTTTCAACACATTTTACCCATTTCTATACCACTAATATGATCATTCCAGCACTCCTACACTATGATCAAACCTCTAACACACTTGCATGTACAAATCTAATAAATCAAACTCAAAAATTCAAACATGCAAACACTCCACTATGTAATATAATAAGATTAACACCCATTTATTCCTTCAAAATGAATCAAACAAGTATAGTTCATCAAGAAATAAATTTTTGGAAAAATTAGTGCATGTCGAAGAAAATCATACCAATGTGTAGCCCTTTAAAAATCTAGGATGGGACTTGTTTTGTTTTTGGATGGATCAAAGTTGATCATCAAAATGTTTGATGATTTGTGTGTGTGGGTTGTACGGCCAAAAGAAGGAGAAGGAGGAAAGCGGTGGTGATTTTTATTAAGTAATTTTTTAAATGAATTTTGTGCTAGTGGAAAATATATATATAGTCCAAGGTTAGGGTAGTTTTTGCCAATTTGTGATAGTTTTGGTCCAAAATGTAAATATTAGTTAAAAAGCGGGAAATGACTAAAAGTCAATTTTACAAATATTTACGGGATTCGGGCTTCGTAAAAATACTAAAAAGTTTAAACTCACACAAGAAATAATAATATAACGACTCGATACGTAATTAAAACGATATCGTCGAAAGTATTAAATATCGAAACGATCGATAATAAAATATAAAATTTTTGGCATCCGTCGGTATCGCGATCACTAGTTGTCCTCGTTACTCGTCAAAATATTAAAATATAATATTTAATATCGGTTTCAACTTAAACCGTTAAACATAATAATATTTAACGTTATAAAATACTTCAAAATAATTGAAAATAGACTTAAATTATGACCTTATTTTTACGGGTTTTACAGTAATGTATCTATATGACTCTCTTCAAGATCATAATTTCTCCCACTGAATTCTTGATTTACAAGATCACATTCAAGGAAGTCTCCATACCCAGCAACAATCACTTTTTTCTCAGGTGGATAATAAAATTAGTAACCCATAGTTTCCTATTTTCCTTACGGTATCATACAAAGATACATTTCACAGATCGTTGTTGGAGTTTGTCACCCGAGTCACGTTTCACATACGCCTCACAACCCCAGACCTTTAAATAAGTCAAATATGGCTTTTTACCATGCTATAGTTCATATGGTGTCTTATTCACCTTCTTCGTGGGAACCATATTTAAAATGCAAAGAACAGATTCTAAAGCATAATCCCCAAAATGATAATGGTAAAGTTGTAAGATTAAACATAGATCGCACCATATCTAATAGTGTACGATTTCTCCTTTCGGATACACCATTTTGTTGTTGAGTATAGGGAGAAGTAAGATGCTGAACAATTCCATTCTCACTTAGATAATCTTTAAACTCTTGACTTAAATATTTACCACCTATATCAGAACGAAGAGCTTTAATCTTCTTTCCTAGTTGCAATTCTACTTCTGCTTTAAACACTTTGAATGTTTCGAATACCTCGTGTTTATGCTTAAGTAAATAAACATAACCATAACGGCTATAATCATCCATAAATGTTAAGAAGTAGCTAGCACCTTTCCTTGACACATGTCTAAGTGGTCCATACACATCAGTGTGTATTAAACCAAGTAGATCAGTAGCCCTTTCAGTTTTATTATTAAAAGGTTTCTTGGTCACCTTTCCAGAGATACAAGACTCACATTTATCAAATGATTTATCATTGATATTTTCCAAAAGACCTTCTTGTTGAAGCTTTTGTATACGAGTCTTCCTAATATGGGCAAATCTACAATGCCAAAGATAAGAAGAGTTCTTGTCAAACTTTCTCTTCTTATTCATGCTAAAAACAGAATTATTATTATACTAGGATTCATTTTCATGCATGTCTATTTCAAACACACCATTCACAGAAATTGCATTAAAATAGAAAATACCATCTTTCCAAACAGAATTCCATTATTATCAATAGTGTGAATGAATCCAGTATTCAACAAACAAGAAAAGGAAATAACACCTCTAACAATTGTAGGTGCATAATGACAATCATTTAATATCAGTACTAAACCCGAAGGTAAAACTAAGTTAAATATTCCTATAGCTTCAACCGCCGCTTGTGCGCCATTGCCCACTTGCAGAAATTGTTCCCCATAGGATAGCTTCCTTTCCAAATTAAATCCCTGGAACGTATTACAAATGTTAATACCGCATCCCGTATCATACACCTAGGAATTAAATTTTTACGTCAAATTAAGTAATTTAGTCATAAATAAAGTACCTGAAGCTGCAGCGCTGTAAAACCACAGCATTGTCGCATCCTTAATTCGAGGACGAATTATTTTTTAGAGGGGAGGAATTGTAAAACCTGTATTTAAAATCTTCGAATATTAAATACGCGTAGTCTCAGCTCTAAATATAATTAAACGTAATCAGTAAATACGCAGTCCCAGTTTATTTAAATACTATAACAAAATAATTATTCAGAAAATAATTATTTAGTCTCAGAAAATATTACGTATGTATTAATTCTTATACAAAAATAATTAAATGTTAACAGTAATTACGCACTCAGTTTTATATAAATATTACAAAAGATAATTATTCAGAAAATAATTATTAAAATTCAGAAGAACACTACGAACGTATTACGTATGTATTATTTATAATACAAAATGATTATTACGTTTTTAGAATTTAAAAACATGAGAAAATAATACAAGCGCATACGATAAAACACTAAGTAAAAAATAAAAGAAAATCCCAAATACATAAAAGAGGTGGCAGTTTGGACTTCTAAACATAGAAACATGGGCTTTGGCCCAGCCGGTTCACAACTAAACAACAGGCTCCCCATCTCATTTTCACGAACAAACAAAGAAACTAGGGTTTCACCACCCTTTGTGGCCGCCGGATTAAGAAAGGGGGGGGTTAACAATTGATCATCGTGTTTCTCCTTCGTCCATTCCAACATCACGAAGCAAGGTAACAATCTCTTAATCCTCCCTTTAATTCAAGAAAAAACATGGATATAACATGAACACGCGAGGTTAGTATTATAAACATGTTTAAATGATCTAACCAGTCGGGTTTTTTTGGGTGTGGTCACGAAAAACTGAGAGCATGAAAGCTCTCGGTGAAGTTTTGGTGTACAACTGAGACTTTAAAAGTCTCGATGGTGCCTTGTGGAGCAGTCGCAGCCCAAAAACACCCAAGCAAGGGGATACGGGCCTAAGGGGGTGTTTGTTTTTTATGTACAGTAGGTAAAGGTTGATCAACAGGGGTGTTTGTTTTGACAACAGTGGAAACCGAGAGTCCTTAAGACTCTCGGTGGGTCTTGGGTTAGCAGCAAGGGGAATGAGCAACAAAACATGGGGAACGAATAACAAAGAAGGGGAACCGGCAGAGCCGGTGGGAATTTAACCTAAACGGTAGGAACCACCGTAACAGCAGTGGCAACCGGCACTAGGTCGGTGGCTGCTGTTTGTGGATGCCAGCGAATGTACCACATCCAAGGGCTGTGGTGGGCTCGTTTTTGGCTAACCCGAGACTTGGGCACCTCAGGGTTTTGTTTATTTCGGGTTCGGGTTACACGAGTTATACGGGTTGCGCGGATTTTTAACAAGGGCCGTTTGTTTTAAATTCTTTCATAATAAGTTTTAAATTTAATTATTTATAATGAATGATCAAGTATAAAGCATTTACTTTAACTTAATTAAACTTTTATTAAATTAATCGTGATATATTAGTTTTTATTTAAATACTTGATTTCAATTAAATGATTAATTATTTATGAAACCATTTTTGGAAACATTCTATTTTAGGAAACTTTCTATTTCAAGAAACTTTCTATTTCTAGCAGATTACTTTTAGCAGTATAATAAAATAATACAAGAATAAGTGTTATACATTAATCAGATGTACAGTAAAATATATTGATCAGTAGCACACAAGAACGGTCAGATTTATCAAAAATACGCAAGAACAGTTGGATTTACCAGATTATATACAAGGCAATAAAATAATACAAGAGCACATAAAATAAAGTAAGAATAGTAATAATTAGTAAAAGTAAACAGATATCAGACAACTCATTCGCGTCTTTTATTCATGTAGCTTTTGGTGAGTCAGAGTAGGAGTTTCATCTGTTTTTCATCTTTAGTCAGTTACTGGACACGAGGTACGGATTTCTCGTCCTTTAGTAAGGACTTCCTTCTATGCATGATTAGGATTCCCCGTCTGCAGCCAAATGTTTTCCCCAGTATATGATATAAATTATCAGTAATTATTTTAATAATTAAGATATTGCCTGAGCTTTATATACAAGCATGACCAGTTATATGTACTAGTTACGGAGGTACCGTAACCATGACACTTGAGGCACCGGTGTCATGACTCACATGCGGGAGAGTAATATCCCGCAACGTCCCATTCAGTTCAACTTGGCCATTTTATCAATATTATCAGTGGGGCGTATGGATGCATCCTAGGCTATCAGTTTACAGTTTATCAGGTGAATGTGGTGTGTGCTCTACATCCTTCACATTTGAGCTGATCCCTCCACCCAACACATTATTTAGAGGTCACCCCTCTACAACATGATGAGTTCACCCCTCCATTTATTCATGCAGCAGTTGTTACAACACATGACCTATATAAGCTCTTGGCAATTAAAATACAGTAAATGCATGTTTTCAGATTTAATAGATAACAGTTCAGCTTTATTTTTCATAAATCAAACTTTGCAGATTATACACATATTTTCGCTGCAACTTTACTTATCCGTCTTACAGCTTTAGTATTTTATCATCTGCTTTATTTCAGTAATTTCTTATCATGCTTTATATCCGTTCACTGGGCGTTATGCTCAGTCGTAGTTCTTTTCATGTTCTAACGGCAGGTACACTAGGACGCTCTTAGGATTCTGAGAGCATGTGCATTTGAATGGAATCTATCCAGACTTCTTACTTTATGCACTTCTTACATTGTTCTGCTTATTTGGACATTGTTTTAGTCCTTTCCTTCAGTATTTACTTTTCATGTTTTGAGCTTATGTTTGGATTACTGATGTTGGATTTTGGTATTTCCTTTATGGTTAGTTAATGTTTTAGGACATTTACCTTGTGCTTTGATGACATGCCATAAATACACATAACGGTCCACTTATCCAAGTAGGGTGTTACAAGCGCTCTGCTCAGACTTCTTCTTTATTTCTCGCAACTCTTCGAGGTAAAGAGGGCAATTCCTCTTCCAGTGACCACTTATCTTGCAATGGTGACAAGTCTCATCCTTATGAGATTGATTCTTCTTGACAAAGTTCTGCTTAGGTTTCGAATAAGTCGCAACTTGCTTGCCTTTATTACCCTTGCCTTTGCCTTTCTTCTTGTTCGCTTGTGGTTTTGGCTTACTCACTATACCCTTTTGTATTGTTAGTACAAGAGGAGTAGAGTTAGATGCCTTATCCTTTAACCCCTTTTCGTAGTTAATGAGCATTGCATGCAAATCATTAATTGTCTTCCCCGTGCAATGCATATTATAGTTTCTAACAAAATCATTGAAGTCCTTGTTAAGGGACCTATTGATCAAGTTGATAGCCATATTATGATCATAGGGTTGTCCTAGTGCAATGATTGTTCCATATAACCCCTCTCCATGTAATGTGCACTAACAAACTTTCCATGAGTTTGCTTGCAGCTATGCAAAGCATCTACTAAGTCGTAGATCTCCACAACTTGCGGCTTCTCGAACATAGCCTTGAGTTCATCAAGTATACGTTTAGGCGAAAATAGTTCATACTTATTTTGAAGCGGAGGGGCCATTTTCCCTAACATTAAGCAAGCCACCTCCGAGTGCTTCTTAACATTAGCAACGTGTTCAAGCCTTTGGGCTTCAGAAGCTCCTTCAGCAAGATCCTCCAGATTGGGAGTGGTCAAGATATCAATAGTACCCACTACTCTCAAGACAATTCTTAGTGAGCGGTACCAATCATTGAAGTTTGAGCCAGTAAGTTCAGGACGATCAAAAAAGATTTTGAACCCAAAAATTATAGTGTTATTGTCGGGTTGAGCTATTTCTACATAAATAAGTTCAAATATTATTATTTTCGATAATAAATACTTTCAAGAAAATAAAATTACCCTGGTATGTAAATCATTGTATTTTCTTTGAATCCTAGAACATATATTGACATAGATTCATTACATTGGTTGATCTGCTAGTAATGAATGTACTCAATATAGTGACTTGTCGAATAATTCAATTGACAAACAATTTTCAATTTCTAGATATTTAAGGGATTTACATTGCCAAAAAAACGTTTGCCATTGTAAACATGTTTCATCCCTTCTGGATGCCTTAAGTTTCCAGATCTCACTAAGTAACTTAATTAAGTCGTCTAATTTGAATAACATAAAACCGTCATACGAATTCTCATTCTATGAAAGTTTTCTCTCCAATACAACATCGTCCAAAATCTCATATGATGACGTAGTAATTTCAAGTGTTTGTCAATTAGATAGCATTCAACTTAAATTTTAAGGGTATAAATTTGATGTCAAAATCAATGTATGGAGAAGCATTGTAAAACCCGCATGCTTTTACCATGAATAGTACCCTTAAGATCGTACGTACTAGATTAAAACTTTCCTAATATAGCATGATTACGATTACGTGTTAGGATTTTACGTATTACGTACGTGTTAGAACACGATAAGTATTTACTACGCACGATCACGTAATAATTATTTGACGATAATTAATCACGAACATGCGATCATGAAATCATGAACGTAATTAAAACACGAACTATTATTAATTATGTATATATATTTATTAAGAGCGTAATTAAATATATTAGATCATGATAGTTAAGTAACGAGAACACTTAAAACGCGAACACAAATAATCACGAACGAAAACTTAACATCGAGACACGGAAAAAGGTACGGGTACCCCAAGTGGGGCCCCCTACCCGCGGCTACAAGGACAAATGGGCCAAGCCCATTTGTCAAATTTTACTAAAAGGGAAAAAGGGATTTTTCACTACTCATTTACAATTACAGAAGATTTTTAGTAAAAACCTAAAAACCCTCCTTCCTTGTTCTTTTTGTGCCGCCACCCTACAAACACCACAAGGAGGTGGTTGTTGATCTTGGATCTTGGATTATTAGTTGGTGATCGTGTTTGTTCTTCGTCCTTTTGATCCACGAATTCGGTAAATCCTTTTTAAACTTTTTCTTTTGATTTGATCTTTTAATAAATCAAGAACATGTTATGTTTTTTTACAAAAACCTAATAAATAAACATGGATCTAACATAAATTGAGGTTTAATAAAATCAAAAGTATGGTTTAAGGGGTGTTTGTTTTTGGCCGCAGCCTTCACCGAACCCAAAGGGGTTTCGGTTTGGCCAACCGACCACCACCAAGACCATATGGTCTTGGTTGGTGGGTGTGGGTCCCACGACAGCATCAAGGCACGGGGTACCCTGATTTGGTTTGGGGTACGGTGTCGATTTCATGACCGTTTCATGGTTTTGATTCTAGATCCGGTTCATGGTGTATGTTTAGTTTTTATGTTTTATGATCTTATGTTAAAAATTAAATTAATAAAATGACACGATTAATTTAATAACATGACTTAGGTTATTTTAATTATTAATAATCATGAAATTAATTAACCTAAGTATTTTATATTTAGACTTATAATTAATTATTTATTTAAAAACCATGATTATAATTAATTAATTAACTTGACTTAGGTTATATATTATTACTATATACTGTTTTACGAAGAACAGTGCTTGGTTTTTTTATTAGTTTTTTTCATTTTTGGCGGGAAAAAAGTTACGCCACCTGTCCTAGACGCGTGTATGCTAAAAAACTCGAACATCTATATCAACAACCACCACCCCAAATAGATCCACCCACCAATAACCTCCAATTCTTATGTCCTAATATTTAGATTACCAGTTTCGGCTAAACAAATATAATGATTATAGATGAGATTTTGGGAAATACGATATTTAATTTGTTGACAAATTTAGATGATTGGTCTTTGGGATTGCAAACAAAATTATGGAATTAAATGGTCCGACTTCTAATTTGTAAGTATTAACCTTAATTAAATTTTTATGTTTTAGTATTTTATTTAGGGGTTTGATTTTAGATGCCAGCTATAGTTTGAGTAATGATTTTCAAGTTACTTTCAAAAATAGAAATATCTTATTTTAATGTGATATTATATATGGATTTTGTTTATTAAAGTTGTTTTTGTTATGTTGTTTTCGAGAGAAGAAGATCAGAATGACTATGACATCAGATGAGTATTATCAGGTATATAAGAATGACTCTTTTTTTGGTACTTTTTAGTGAAATTATGTAAATGGATTCTAGGTTTAGTTAAAAAAATTGAAACTTTATTGATACACTAGACCCGTTTGAGATAAAAAAATGTGGTTTAAATGCCATAAAAAGATGTTAATTTGGCATATTTTTAGGGATTCAGTAATTTGGGATAAGCTATGAAAGTGCGGGGAGAAATGAAGAATAATGGTTTCAAAGCCCGAATAGCATAACAAGTTGAAGCAAATCAGAGAAGGCTTAAGAAAGAGCTTGAGAAGCAAGATGTCTTATAGGCGAAAGGTATTTCTTTTCCCTCTTGATTCATGTTGGTGACTTCGGTAACGGGTCAATATAAGTAGTCTAAAGATTGTGTCGAAGTACGGTTGATTTGGGTCAAATTGGGTGGAACCATAGAAACATTTCTCTTTGCCCGCTTTGAAGATTCTGTCTTCTTAGTACGGGTTGTTAAACCTACATTGGTATAACAGCTTTGACTGTCTTTCATATTTGTTTTGAAACTTATGAGGATGCTTCAATATCAATCTCATTTACACATAATTATGCATTTTCTAAAGTAGGGGTGTTTGTTATTGGGAATGAATTTTAAATATTCATTCATTTGTGTTTTAATCAATATGCAGAATAACGACGAAGAAATACGAAATGAGATTTCACTAATGGAAGGAACAGGGAAACGTCATCAAGATGAACCAAGTAGCGGGCAACAATGTGGATTCGTTAGACTGATCGGAATCAGATGTTGTGGATTCCGAAACGATGGTGTAGCAAGGATTCCAGCCTCTTAATTCAAAGTTTCGTCTTTTTTTAATTACAATTAAGATTCAATCTTTTATTTAACTATTTATGTGACTTATATGTTTTGATTCTTTATCATTCTGTTTTCTATTAAGTTTGTAGTCTTCTGTTATTTTTGTTCTTTTAATTTGTAAATATGATTAATTTTGTATTTAGTTTTAAGATGGAGAAGAAGATGAGAACATCATCAGGTATGTTTCTTTTACATACGGTAGATTTTGAGGGATTTCTTTTCTAAGGTTTTAATTTTATATTTGAATTATGTGATTTTAAATAAGTATAAATCAATTTCCTCCCATTCAGGGAGTGTTTGTGATAATGTGATTGATTTAGGTTGAGATAATGAGATTGTAAGGGCTTATATTGAAGGGTAATTGAGATTGCCGTTGAAAATTGAAGCGGAAAAAGTTAGACCCGTGTTGAGTTATTGGTTAGCTTATTATTCGTTTATGAGTTTATATGTAGCTTTGTTATGTTTTCGCCAAGTTTTTAGGCACTTACTCAGTCTAGATGTTAAGGAAGCTAATGTAATTTGATTTTTGATTTTCACAGGAAGAGTATAGGCGGGTTTATCCACGTTGGTATCCTAAAAATAAAACGCACACTCATTTGCTAAGCACGTAGCAACCATCCACCGTCCCTATTTACTCAATTTTCACCTCCCTCTTTTTTCACATAGTGATTCTTAAAAAAAACACAAACACAAACACATCCACCGCCTCATCATCTTCAATCATATCCGGTCATCCATATCTTCGCCACTGGAATAAATAAACGTGGCTTTTTACTACTATAAAAAACCATGATCCTTTAGAAAAAGGTTTCGCAAATATAAAACTCCTAATCCTTAAATCAGTTGACATCTGCAATATTGATCCTTTTTATTGCTTTAATGATTTTGAGTTTTGATTTCTTTCAATGTTCATAGGCAGCAACCCTTTATGGACAACAAAAGTCAAGATGCTTTTCATCAGCAAGTAAAGATTAACAATTGTCATATGAGATTAGAGGTATGTGCTTCTTTAAACTTTTGTTAATTGATATGTGGGTTGAAATTTTCAATTATGAAAAATTAGGCTTTTTGTTATCGAGTTATTTGTATAGATAGATGTTTTTTTTCTGGCGAAACTGTTATTTTGAGACACATAAGTTGTATTTTTAGTGATATTTCTGGCCAAAGGGATGTGGCTTCTTATCAAGTTTCTATCTTTTTTAAGGATTTGGAGTTGTAGAAAGTGATTCTGGGACAGGCACAACACATGGTGAAATTCCAAGATAAGTTTGATGGTTGATGTTCTGAAGAAACTTGATTGCTTTTGGATGGAGAGGAGTTTAAAGATAACCGGTACCAAAAATTTTAATACTCATGTGGTTTTTAATTTTTACAAGCATCTAAATCATCAATTTATAGGTGATCAACTAGCTATCGCTAATGAGACCGATAAGAAACTTGATATGGGACAAACATATCCCCATTTTCTTCCTTGCTTGGTGGCCACAAGGATGCATCGATTGTAGATACACGAAGCCAAACCTGTTAAAGAGAATCAAACAAGAAGTTTTACCACAACTTTGATCATATATTTATAAAGGTAATGTTATACGAATCTTTTACTGATACATAGTAATAAATATTTTCACCCAGTAGCTATGCGTTAGTTAGACTTTGGCATAAGATTGACTTAATTATTATTTTAATGGTTGTGGTTCTTTCATATGAGTTTTGCTTATTGACAGTGGTATAAGAGAGGATACATTTTTAGCTCTAACACATGTTTTTTTCTTCTAAATGTGAATTTATATTGTCTTTATAAGGTAAACTATTTCAAAAACAAAGTAGAGATTGACCAGAGTGTCACTTTAAGTACACATGAAGCACACTTATCTACTTTGTTGCCAAATACACAGATAGTTTGTTCAACCACTAAATATAGTGATGCATTTAGTAAAAGTAAGCAATTTTCATGCACATTGCAAAAACAGTTGTAATATGTTGTTAAATAAAATTATTGGACTAAAAGAAAACAATTGAGGATGGGACAGAAGGTTATAGCTGGATAGAAGAAGAGCACACTAGAAATCTAGCTGTATAATGTCTCCTCACAAACCAAGGAATGCAAAGTGTTTTGTATTGTTGAATACGATGATTTTAACCATGAAAAACAAGACAAAATGTATGGAATTCTCTAAACTTGAGTTGTTATGCCATAAGTATTTTGATATGTTCGTACTATAATTGGTTGTTATGAAAAAAAGAGATGCAATTCGTACAAGGTGAGCCCGTTAACAAATCTGTTCGGAGTACGTGTTACCAAAATTAGGTGTAAAACAAACCCATACAAAAAAAATCTAATCAACCATATTCACATTCGGGTTAAACTGGTTCAGTTTTCAGGTAGACTATTTTGGCTTGCCTCATTAACAAGTCTCTTGATCGGTTTGTTTGGCATAGTTGGGTCAGGTGCCAAATATGCCATATGGCGTGCCCTTACCATGCTTTAAAGCTCCACACCAGTAGCTTATTCGGTTTAGCAACGTTTACCTGAACCCAATATTTAAGTTTGTGACTACAAACATCGAGTACTCGAATAGCTAATCTATAGTTACTATGTTTGAAAGCTACACAAAATGTAACTGTGTCCTTTTGTTTTTATACAGAGTTAACCAAGGAAGAGTAAAACAAAGAGGAATTTAGGTTGATAGCTATCTAATAAAGCATGTCACTTGGTGGGTAATATTGTGTGTAAGTTTCTAAGGGTGTTGTGTGCAACAACCCATCTAATTCCATATTAACAGCAACAACTATAGAAGGTGATGTAAAACATTGATGACAATCATGGCTTTCATGTAATGATTTGCAGGCGACGAACCAAAAAATTGTATATGTTTCGATTTGATTGACCTGGAGCTTTATGTGATATCTTCTTTTTTGTACTTATGTGGGTAAATATCTTTGGCAATTGGTGAACTGAGAGTGGGCAATACGCAATAGCATTGTTATCAGCTTTTTAAGATAAAAAAATAATGTTACGAATTCTTCCCATCAAAATTGAAATATAGTTAGCCCCGCAGCAACGCGCGAATGTTGACCTTCTTGTAATAATACATATTTTAAGCTAAGTATTTAATTTTATTTAATTAAAAATATATTATAATTTAATTAAATATTTTAACCTATAGTTTAATTTAATTACATGAAATAATTATTAAACTATACATTATATCATATGACTTAGAAAATAATCATGAAAACACTTAGGCTTATATACTTAGCTTATTTAACCAGCTTATTTCTAATTATGGAAACTTTCTATTTTTAGAAACTTAATTAAATAAGGCAGCTAATCTATTTATGGAAACCTTCTATTTTTAGAAACTTATTTATTTCAGGCAGCTAATTTATTTATGGAAACTTATTTAATTAAGGCAACTGATCTATTTTAAGAAACCTGCTATTTTTGGAAAGTTACTTATTATTACACATTAAGTATAATAACACATGAAATACCAGAAATACTTAATCAGATTAAACAGAATATAAGATAAACACGGTTTAAGGCTTAAAAACAGTAAAACATGGTAAGAACATATAAAATAAGCTAAGACATGACATAAAACCAGCTACGTATTTAGTAAGCAGATACTTATTCATGTATGTATTTATGTAGCGCTAGTGATTCGGAAGTAGGATTCCTCTCAGTTCATCTTTTTCGTTCACTGGACATAAGGTACGGATTCCCGTCCTTTCAGTATGGACATTCTTTCCTTATTAGGATTCCCCGTACGCAGCCAACTGTTTTCTCGTAGTATAAGTTAAGTGTTTGATTGCTTATGTTTAATTAAGATTACCTATAGCCATATACATGCATGACCAGTTTCACCTAGTTATGGAGGTACCATAACCATAACATTAGAGGCACTGATGTTATGACTTCACCACGGCGGAGTGATTGCTCAGCGTCCCTTCAGCTTTTGGCCATTTATATTATATTTATCATGTGGGGCGTATGGGTGCATCCTAGTTACATGTTTTTAGTCAGGATTTCATGGTGAATGTGGTGTGTGCCATGCATCCTTCACAAAGAGCTGATCCCTCCTACCCAAAAAACCAGTATATTAAATTAGAGGCAGCCCCTCTAATTTGCATGATGAGGTCACCCCTCCAAGTATTCATGCACGGTGGATTTTCATGACCTATATTGGCTAATGGTAAAATATGACAAACAGTTTTTATATGATAAACATAAGACTTTCAAAATATTAAACCAGTTTTATCAAGACTTAACCAGGTGACTCGGGACTTAGTTTTCTTCCGCTGTTATATGTTATATGCTTATCCTATTCATGCTTTATTGTACATTCGTGCACTAAGCGTTTTTGCTCAGCCGTTTTCTTTTTCTATGTTCCCAAAACGGTAGGTACTTAGGGACGCTCGTAGACACTAAGAGTACGTGCATATGGACTGGAAGCTGTCTAGCCTTCTTTACTTTATGCATTTCCTTTCTTATGATACAATTGTTATGGACAATGTTTAGTCCTTTCCTTTAATATACTATGTTTGTGTGTGATGAGCTTTACTTTTGGACTACCGATGTTTGATTCCGGTATTTTCCTTTTATGGTCAAGTAATGTTTAGACATTTTTCATTGAATGCTTTGATGACACGCCATAATTTCATGTGACATTTCCATTATCAAAATGGGGTGTTACAATTATGGTATCAGAGCCAAGGCTTCGACCTGTAGGCTCTCAAATATGACCTGTGATTAGTGGGTAGTCACTACGGTCTTCCTAGAACTGACAGTTGTTTTCATGCATTCATCATTTTTAAGCATATACATGTCATTGTCGCAGATTTTTGACTAAGTAATGGTTGGTACAGGACTGGCCCTATTTAGTCGCATGTGTTTTATCGAAACTTTTAGATTTGGGACCGACCCATAGGCGTCCCCTCGCTATGTCTTTTGTTTTGGCTGAACTGACCAGAGGCGTTCACTCTCGAGCATACAAAAGTTTTCATAAAACTGCATCATGCATTCATACAGAAAATTTTCTTGCATAAAATTTTCTCGTGAAATTTTGGTATAAATTTTTTTTCATGTATATATATATATATTTTATGTTTTGATCTGTTTAATCATATGTTTTATGTTAAACTGTCAGATGGCAAACACAGACAATCTCTGGGCAATATTTGCAGCTGCGGATGCAGAGATGCAAGACGCCCTTCATCAGAACGACGGCTATCCTCCCCCGCCTAACATCTTTCCTATGGAAGGAAGGAATCGGCTCATGAGGGAATACTATAGCCTTAGACAGCGACCTGACGAAGATGGCAATGACTTCATGCAGCGTTTCCTTCGCTATGTTGGTGTCCTGAGAGCAGCTGCGGGCACCACTGAGGAACAAGCACTACATTTTCGTTGGGCTCTTAATCCAAGAATCACCAATAACTTATCTGGTGCTCCGTTGGGTACGGTAGCACAAGTGGCCGATGCAGCACGAAAACTGGAGATGCTGCAGGAGAGAGATGAGTTCGGGGAAGCTGAAAGACCCGACAAGAGGTAAACCTTCGTATTCAAGCGGTGACCAATCCGTGTACTTCCATATGTCAATTATTCATCTCTTTAAATGTATCTTTCAGGCAGAAAACTGGGGACCGGTCTCAGCCGGCTACTCAGCAGCAGCCTCATCAGCCCAAGGGAAACGGTCAGACTAACGACCGTTCTGCTACGGATAGGCGTGGCGGTAATGAAAATTACCGTAACAACACTGGGCACTCCAACAGCAGCAGGTCCTAATACTTACGCATTTTCCTTATGATTTCATGTTATAACTCATTTTCTGACACTTTAACAAAACTTCTACCAGGAACCATGGAAACGGTAGGGACCAGAACCAGAGAGGTTCGCAGCCTAGCCGTCCAGCTATCACTGGTATTCAATCTTACGATTATCCGCTTTGATCTTTGTACCCAACTATCATGTATTATGTAAATGTTTCATCAGGTTCCCAGCCAGCCAGAGCACCTGCTGGAGGATACACTCATCCTCTTTGCTCTACTTGCCACCGTAGGCACCCAGGACCATGTCACCGAAATACTGATGCGTTCTTCAAATGTGGTCTTCCTGGCCATATTATGAAGGATTGCCGTAAGGGCGAGATGGAGGGTACATCGGGATATGCTGATACCAAGCCGCCTCCTACTGCCGGGCGTGTCTACACGACATCTCGAGACCAGGCCAACAAGTCTACAGGTACCATCACTGGAATCTTGTATATGTATGGTCAAGCTGCATGTGTTCTTTTCGATACGGGTGCTACTCACTCGGTAATTTCTACTGCTTATGCTAAGAACATTAGGATGCCTCCCTTGCCACTAGAAAATAGGCTTACTATTTCCACGCCTTTAAGGGACTCTGTATTAATCACCCAGGTATACAAGAGTCTTCCCCTAGAATACGATAAGGTTCGTCCTGTCGACGCACTTCCGCTGGACATGAATGACTTCGACATGATTTTGGGCATGGATTGGCTATCCAAGCATCATGCTACCATAGACTGCCATTCATATCGAGTTATCTTCGGTGATGTTAATGCACCAAAGTACATTCACAATGGGTTCATACCCGGACGGTCTGTACAAGTCATATCCACCCTGCAAGCGCGTGCACTACTGTCACATGGCTGCGAGGGTTATCTAGCTACGGTTCACGACATGGATGCTGAATCCCCATCAATTCAGGATCAACCTATAGTGTCGGAATTCCAAGATGTTTTTCCAGCAGAACTTCCGGGCATAACACCTACACGAGAAGTGGAATCAGTATCCAGCTGGTTCCAGGAGCTGAACCAATCTCCAAGGCTCCGTATCGTATGGCTCCCATAGAGCTGAAGGAGCTGAAGGATCAACTGCAAGAACTTCTTGAACGAGGTTTCATTCGATCGAGCGCATCTCCATGGGGCGCACCGGTCTTGTTTGTTAAGAAGAAGGACGACAATATGCGTCTTTGCATAGACTATCGCGAGCTCAACAAGATTACCATTCGGAATAGATATCCACTGCCACGTATTGACAATCTGTTTGACCAACTCCAAGGGGCCAAACACTTCTTCAAGATTGATCTTAGGTCAGGCTATCATCAGCTACGGGTCAAGGAGCAGGACATCGCTAAGACTGCCTTTTGTACCCGTTATGGCCACTACGAGTTTGTAGTTATGCCATTTGGCCTGACAAATGCTCCAGCAGTGTTCATGGATTTGATGAACAGAAACTTCCATGAATTTCTGGACAAGTTCGTCATTGTCTTCATCGATGACAACCTGATTTTCTTAAGGTCCAAGGAGGAACACGAAGACCATCTTCTTACAGTACTACAGATTCTTCGCCAGAAGCAGCTGTATGCTAAATTCTACAAGTGTGAGTTCTGGTTAGACAAGGTGGCATTCTTGGGTCACATTGTATCAGCAGAAGGAATCACTATGGATCCAGCGAAGGTTGAGGCCATTACTAAGTGGCCAAGGCCGACATCAGCGACGGAAGTCTGCAGTTTCTTAGGCTTAGCTGGCTATTACCGTAGGTTCGTGGGGAACTTTTCCCGCCTAGCACTACCATTGACCAAACTGATGCGGAAAGGGGAGAAATTCGTCTGGACTGAAGATCGAGAGAAGAGCTTTGAAGACCTGAAGCAGAAGCTAGTATCTGCACCTATTCTTACTCTACCGTCTGGTACGGGTGGATTTCAAATCTACAGCGATGCATCGGGGAAGGGACTTGGTTGTGTTCTCATGCAACATGGGAAATTGATCGCGTACGCTTCACGGCAGCTTAAGCCTTATGAAGAAAATTACCCCACGCACGACCTGGAACTTGCTGCAGTCGTGTTTGCATTGAAGATATAGAGGCACTACTTATATGGAGAATCGTGTGACATTTTCACGGACCACAAGAGCTTGAAGTATATCTTCACTCAGCGTGAATTGAACATGAGGCAGAGGAGATGGTTAGAGCTGTTGAAGGATTATGACATTAATCTACAGTATCATCTCGGAAAGGCAAATGTAGTAGCAGATGCTCTTAGCAGGAAGTCCGGAATGATCAACGACATTAAGATCGAAGAGGAAATCATCAGAGACTTGGAGCGACTAGACATCGAGATCATGGTACGTGGACAACACAGTTACTGGGCTAATCTTAGAATAGAACCCGAGTTACTATCTAAGATCAAGGAATCTCAGAAGGATGACGGAGAAATCTGGGTGATAGTACATAATTTGGAGAAGTAGACAGAATTCAGAGTAGATGCAGATGGTATCGTATGGCAGGGCACGAGACTTTGTGTTCCTGATGACCAAGAACTCCGGGAAGCTTTGTTAGCTGAAGCTCATAGCTCCCCATTCTCTATACATCCTGGTTCGACTAAGATGTACCATGACATCAAACAGTACTTTTGGTGGAGTGGTATAAAACAGGATGTGACCACTTACATCTCCAAATGTCTTACCTGCCAGCAGGTTAAGATCGAGCATCAGCGATCTGGCGGTCTCCTTCAACCGTTAGACATTCTAGAGTGGAAGTGGGACAAAATCACCATGGATTTTGTTACTGGTCTTCCGCCTACCAAGAGGAAGCACGATGCAATTTGGGTTATCGTTGATCGACTTACCAAATCAGCTCATTTCTTACAGATCCGCAAGGAAGATCCGGTAAGTAAACTCGCAGATACGTACAGAAGAGAGATCATGAGACTCCACGGTGCACCATCCAGCATCGTCTCAGACAGAGATCCTCGATTCACTTTGCGATTTTGGAAAAGTCTGCAGAAAGCTTGGGGTACACAACTTAAGCTTAGCACGGCTTTTCATCCTCAAACGGACGGACAGTCGGAGCGAACCATTCAGACATTGGAAGATATGTTGAGGTCATGTGCGTTGGAATGGACGGGTGATTGGGACGATTACATCTGTTTGGTGGAATTTGCATACAACAACAGTTGGCACGCAAGTATCAAGTGTGCTCCATTTGAGATGTTGTATGGCAGAAAGTGTCGCGCCCCAATCTGCTGGGATCAGGTTGGTGAGCGAACACTTGAAGGACCGGAAATCATACAGATGACCAATGAGAAGATCGCAGTAGCTAAGCAGAAAATTCAGGAGGCACGGTCACGTCAGAAGAGTTACGCCGATAAGCATCGTAGGGATATACACTTTAACGTAGGAGATCACGTCTTCCTTAAGGTTTCGCCAGCACGTGGTGTTAGACGCTTCGGGATTAAAGGGAAATTCAGTCCTCGTTTCATCGGACCGTTTGATATCATTGAACGAGTCGGTGAAGTACCTTACCGATTGGCGTTACCTCCGCAGCTTTCGCATGTACATAATGTGTTTAATGTGTCCTTAATCAGGGGGTACCAGTATCATCCCCTTCACATGGTTCAGTATCCACTGGAACAGATACGTGAAGATCTTACTTTTATAGAAGAACCCGAACGAGTTCTTGACAGACAAAAACGAGTCATGAGAAAGAAGACGATTCCATTCGTCAAAAATCTATGGAGGGATCATACCGAGCGGGAAGCCACTTGGGAAACAGAGGAGTCTATCCGGGCTTCTTACCCTCATTTCATATTTTGAATTCGGGTATGTTCTTCTTTTCCAGTTTACTTTATCTATAATTCGGGGACGAATTATTCTTTTTAGGGGGGAAGAGTTGTAAAACCCGCATGCTTTTACCATGAATAGTACCCTTAAGATCGTACGTACTAGATTAAAACTTTCCTAATATAGCATGATTACGATTACGTGTTAGGATTTTACGTATTACGTACGTGTTAGAACACGATAAGTATTTACTACACACGATCACGTAATAATTATTTGACGATAATTAATCAAGAACATGCGATCATGAAATCATGAACGTAATTAAAACATGAACTATTATTAATTACATATATATATATTACGAGCGTAATTAAATATATTAGATCACGATAGTTACGTAACGAGAACACTTAAAACGCGAACACAAATAATCACGAACGTATAACTTAACATCAAGACACGGAAAAAGGTACGGGTACCCCAAGTGGGCCCCCCTACCCGTGGCTACAAGGACAAATGGGCCAAGCCCATTTGTCAAATTTTACTAAAAGGGAAAAAGGGATTTTTCACTACTCATTTACAATTACAGAAGATTTTTAGCAAAAACCTAAAAACCCTCCTTCCTTGTTCTTTTTGTGCCGCCACCCTACAAACACCACAAGGAGGTGGTTGTTGATCTTGGATCTTGGATTATTAGTTGGTGATCGTGTTTGTTCTTCGTCCTTTTGATCCACGAATTCGGTAAATCCTTTTTAAACTTTTTCTTTTGATTTGATCTTTTAATAAATCAAGAACATGTTATGTTTTTTTACAAAAACCTAATAAATAAACATGGATCTAACATAAATTGAGGTTTAATAAAATCAAAAGTATGGTTTAAGGGGTGTTTGTTTTTGGCCGCAGCCTTCACCGAACCGAAAGGGGTTTCAGTTTGGCCAACCGACCACCACCAAGACCATATGGTCTTGGTTGGTGGGTGTGGGTCCCACGACAACATCAAGGCATGGGGTACCCCGATTTGGTTCGGGGTACGGTGTCGATTTAATGACCGGTTCATGGTTTTGATTCTAGATCCGGTTCATGGTGTATGTTTAGTTTTTATGTTTTATGATCTTATGTTAAAAATTAAATTAATAAAATGACATGATTAATTTAATAACATGACTTAGGTTATTTTAATTATTAATAATCATGAAATTAATTAACCTAAGTATTTTATATTTAGACTTATAATTAATTAATTATTTATAAACCATGATTATAATTAATTAATTAATTAACTTGACTTAGGTTATATATAATAATACATGTTTTAACCTAAGTATTTAATTTTATTTAATTAAAAACATGTTATACTTTAATTAAATATTTTAACCTATAGTTTAATTTAATTACATGAAATAATTATTAAACTATACATTATATCATATGACTTAGAAAATAATCATGAAAACACTTAGGCTTATATATTAGCTTATTTAACCAGCTTATTTCTAATTATGGAAACTTTCTATTTTTAGAAACTTAATTAAATAAGGCAGCTAATCTATTTATGGAAACCTTCTATTTTTAGAAACTTATTTATTTCAGGCAGCTAATCTATTTATGAAAACTTATTTAATTAAGGCAACTGATCTATTTTAGGAAACCTGCTATTTTTGGAAAGTTACTTATTATTACACAGTAAGTATAATAACACATGAAATACCAGAAATACTTAATCAGATTAAACAGAATATAAGATAAACACGGTTTAAGGCTTAAAAACAGTAAAACATGGTAAGAACATATAAAATAAGCTAAGACATGACATAAAACCAGCTACGTACTTAGTAAGCAGATACTTATTCATGTATGTATTTATGTAGCACTAGTGATTCGCAAGTAGGATTCCTCTCAGTTCATCTTCTTCGTTCACTGGACATAAGGTACGAATTCCCGTCCTTTCAGTATGGACATTCTTTCCTTATTAGGATTCCCCGTATGCAGCCAACTGTTTTCCCGTAGTATAAGTTACGTGTTTGATTGCTTATGTTTAATTAAGATTACCTATAGCCATATACATGCATGACCAGTTTCACCTAGTTATGGAGGTACCATAACCATAACATTAGAGGCACTGATGTTATGACTCACCACGGCGGAGTGATTTCTCGTGGCGTCCCTTCAGCTTTTGGCTATTTATATTATATTTATCATGTGGGGCGTATGGGTGTATCCTAGTTACATGTTTTTAGTCAGGATTTCATGGTGAATGTGGTGTGTGCCTTGCATCCTTCACAAGGAGCTGATCCCTCCTACCCAAAAAACCAGTATATTAAATTACAGGCAGCCCCTCTAATTTGCATGATGAGGTCACCCCTCCAAGTATTCATGCATGGTGGATTTTCATGACCTATATTGGCTAATGGTAAAATATGACAAACAGTTTTTATATGATAAACATAAGAATTTCAAACTATTAAACCAGTTTTATCAAGACTTAACCAGGTGACTCGGGACTTAGTTTTCTTCCGTTGTTATATGTTATATGCTTATCCTATTCATGCTTTATTGTACATCCGTGCACTGAGCGTTTTTGCTCAGCCGTTTTCCTTTTCTATGTTCCCAAAACGGCAGGTACTCAGGGACGCTCGTAGACACTAAGAGTACGTGCATATGGACTGGAAGCTGTCTAGCCTTCTTTACTTTATGCATTTTCTTTCTTATGATACAATTGCTATGGACAATGTTTAGTCCTTTCCTTTACTATACTATGTTTGTGTGTGATGAGCTTTACTTTTGGACTACCGATGTTTGATTCCGGTATTTTCCTTTTATGGTCAAGTAATGTTTAGACATTTTTCCTTGTATGCTTTGATGACACGCCATAATTTCATGTGACATTTCCATTATCAAAATGGGGTGTTACAAGCATGCATACAACTCCATAGCATAAGTTTAATAAAATATTTAGTAAACTTTTTCACGAAACTAAATTTCTACATAAATTATGTTGAGGTATTGGTTTAAGCAATCAAAGATTTTACCCACAACTATTTACAACGTACTTACAGCTAAAGCACAAAGTAATAACCTTATTATGATTTCGGATGTGAATTTGCGGTAAATCAACCTTAAGGTATAATGCAAATAATAATCGTCGGTAATTTCAATTTGACACACAGGCGAGCCAGGAATTTGGTTAGCGACTAATGGCTTAACACCTCCTTCCTTAACCGGGTACATGACTAGCGGTGCGTTATACCCACTTTATAGTTTTGTCAGGAGTAAGCCGTTAGATTATTATTGCAATTCACCAATCAAGGTAATTCTATGTAATTTAGATCTCAAACAAATCTTAATTTTAATATGATTTAGTCCATATTTGATTTTCATTAAAAAAACCTTGTTTACAACAATTCGTACAATTTTAACATAAACAAGTAAAAAAACTAAATCATAAACACATAATAACAATTTATATGTGCGATAAATAAATCAAATAGCCACATGAATACAATTTATTCAATAACCTTTAAATCTAGGTTTTTATATTCATATAAAAGTCTTCCCTAATTCAAGATTTATTGAATCAAATAAAGCAAGTAGCACATAAAATCATATAAACATACAATTTTATGATCCATAAAAAAATGCACGTTCATCATGGATACACCCAAATCTCTTAACAATTAAATCTATTTGGATCGTAACCTTTAATTTACATGACATAACAATTAATCATGCAATTTAATCTAAAATTATACAATATGTAATTTAGGGTTTCAAAAACAATTCTTTTTTTTATAAAATTCGGCCAAACCCTAATTTTAAAAACAAAACCTAATTTTTAAGAAAACCTAAAAAACATGTAGTTTTAACAAAAAACAATTATTAGTTAAAAAACTTTAGATTTTCGATAATTATAACATGTTAAAATAGCTCTCGATGCCACTGAAGGTTTATATAGTTCATAGCAATTACACAAAACCCTAAACGAGATCAAAGCACACATATAGCGGAAGTGACTTAACAAGATCGTAATAACACAATTATAATTAATTGAATTAGGGTTACGTACCTTTTAGAGAAAGCAAATCCACAAGATAAAGAACGAATCACCAATTAGGGTTTATAACGAACACCACCAAGATATAGTGTAAAGTAAGACTATATTACGTTCTTGTACACACATAATACAACGAGCTAACCGTGATTCTATCACGTGTAAAACGAGCTTCTATGCTTGTGGAAAATCTACTCAACAACCCTAGAGAGGAGCTAGGACTAGATTATAAGCAAAAGCGAAAGAACAAGAAAACAAACCAAAACCCTTTGTGGGTTTCTTGTTGCGATCGACCAAAGAGAGGAGAAGGGTGTCGGTTTATTAATATCTTAACAATTATATAAACCCTAAACGAGATCAAAGCACATATAGCGGAAGCAATTTAACAAGATCATAATAATAACACAATTATAATTAATCGAGTTAGGGTTACATACCTTTACGGTAAAGCAAATCCACAAGACGAAGAACGAATCACCAATTCGGGCTTATACCGTAATATACCAAGATATAGTATAAAGTAAGACTATATTACGATCTTGTACACACGTAATACAACGAGCTAACCATGATTATAGCACGTGAAAACCGAGCTACAACGCTTGTAAATAATCTACCCCACCGAAACCCTTCGTGGGTTTACCCTTTTGATCGAACCAAAGAGAAGGGAAAAGGAGAGATTCAAGTTATGTCAATTATGATGGATAAGGAGGTGTATTTATAGGCCTCAAGATATTGTAGCCCAAGTAAATAAAAGGCCACCTTTGCCCCCCCCCCCCCCCCTTTGGGTCCTAACCGACGGTCGAAACACCCCTATGGGGTGTTCCAGAACCTACCGTCCTTCTTCCTTTATATTACTCTTACTATATATTTATTTAATATTCGTTAATACTTAACTATTAATTAATTAACGATCGTTAAAGTTATATAGTTATTTTCTCGATTTAATTTAATAAATTCATAAATATATATTGTAAAACCCGCATGCTTTTACCATGAACAGTATATTTATAATCATACGCACAAGATTAAAACTTTCTTTTTATAACATGAATACGTTTCACGAGTATTAATTACAAGAATTACATACGTGTTATTACACGATAAGTATTACGTACGTGTTAATGCACGATAATAAGTACGTACGTGGTAATACACGATAATTATTAATTATAATAATTATAATCATGAATATACAAAACAAGATCATGTGAACCACGTATATATATTATACTCGATAAATAATCATTTCGTATTATAAATATAACATGAACATTTAAAACACGAACTACTCGAATACTTAAAATACACGAACACGTTTACGTAGTTAATTAAACACGACAAGTAGCTACGTAAAATAATATTACATATAACTTGTATAATAATAACAATAATAATTCACGACATTTAAACACAGTTACACATAAGAAATAACAATGTACCAAATCTAAAAACAAGTATGTGGGCTGTTTTGGTTTTGGACTGCTAGAAAGGGGGCAAGAAATGGGCTCAAAGCCCATTGGGTTGTTGGCCGGTTAAAAACAAGAAAACAGGGAGGGATACGTTTTATTTTTTTGACGACACATAAAACCCTTAAAGCAAACAAACCAACGATCGTCCTTTTCTTTTTTTAGGGATCTCTATTCTGCCGTCACTCTCCATCACCAAGACAAGAACCAAAACGTGGCTTTAATCTAGAAATCAAGAGTGGCGTTCCTATTTTATGTTTCTAAACCCAAGGTGCAAAGATAAGTATACCTATCCCGTTTCTTTTTATTTTTATGAAATTATGAAAGCTGTTAAGAACCCTAATCTATAATAACATGATAAAAACAAATCAGTTTAAGAGTGAAATCGTGTTTGTGTTGTTCACAGCCGGGTTACACATAAAACCGAGACCCTATTGGTCTCGGTGGTGGTTATACACAAGCAACCGCAAGGCCTGTGTGGTTTTGGCCTAACGGTGGCATCCAACAGGTTAGCAGGGGGAGACAAACCCTACGCAGTGGCAGCCCAGGGGATGCTGCTGCCGGTGGGTGTCTTGCTCGGCCATTGGGAACCCACGACTGGGCAGTGGGAACCCACGGCTGTCAGTCCCGGCTGGGCAGTGGGAACCCACGGCTGTCAGTCCAAGCTGGCGGTGGGAACTTTGACTCAAACAGGGGAAACCGGCTACTGCTGGTGGTAGTAACACCACTACCAGGGGGAACTAGCAGTTAAGGGGGTGTTTGGTTTTTGATTTAAGACAGACATAAGGGTGTGTTTGGTTTTTGGTTTAAGGCAGGATTAAGGGGCTGTTTGGTTCGGCTTAAAAATAAAAGACGGATTTAGTCACGGGAATCTTTTCTACTAGTCACGTTTTTATTCAAGCTAAATTATTTTTTTTACATGTGACATTTTGCAAGTATATTTTAGCGAGAGAATTAAATTAATTTAAAGTATGGCTAGTAATTAAATTAATTTAAATCATGAACTTAGAATATATTTATTTTGGTAAATAATACATGTATAAGCCTAAGTATTTTTATCACTTTAATTTAGACTATAGTTTATTATTAATTAGTTATTTAATCATGGACTTATAATTAAATAATAAAACATGACTTAGGTTATTATTATTAAACATAATAATTCAATATTAACCTAAGTATTTATTTAGACTAATTTAATTAAATCATGCTTATATTTAATTAAATCATATAACCTATAGTTTATTAAATTAACATGCCTTATTAATAAAATATACTATGAATCACATGACTTAGAATATTAATCAGTAAAACTTAAGCCTATTTTATTAGCTTAATAATCCAGCTTATTTCTATTTATGGAAACTTTCTATTTTTAGAAACTTATCTATTGTAAGCAGTAAATCTATTTTTGGAAACTTCTATTTTAGGAAACTTCCTTTTTTTGAAACTTTCTATTTTAGGAAACCTGCTATTTTTAGAAAGTTACTTATTATTACAAAACAAGTATAATAATACAAGAAGTACAAGTAATACTTAATTAGAATATCCAAAATACATGATAAACACCGCATAACGATAAAATTAGTAAAACAAGACATGAACATATAAAACAAGCTAAGACATGATATAAAACCAGTTACGTACACAGTAATCAGAATACTTATACATGTATATTATCTATGTAGCATTAGTGAGATCGAAGTAGGACTCTCTTCCGTTCGTCTTCTTCGTTCACTGGACATAAGGTACGGATTCTCCGTCCTTTCAGTATGGACATTCTTTCCTTATTAGGATTCCCCGTATGCAGCCAACTGTTTTCCGAGTATATGTTTTATTTGTTTTGATTTGCTTATGTTTAATTAAATGCCTAAGCCATATACATGCATGACCAGTTTCACCTAGTTATGGAGGTACCATAACTATAACACTGGAGGCACCAGTGTTATGAATTCACCACGACGGAGTGATAGCTCATGGCGTTCCTTTCAGCTTTTGGCGATATTATTATGTTATCTACATGTTTCAGCAGATTATTTAGGTGAATGTGGTGTGTGTCTTGCATCCTTCACAAGGAGCCGATCCCTCATACCCAAACTTATATTAATTAGAGGCATCCCCTATAATTGCATGACGAGGTCACCCCTCCAAGTATTCATGCACGTTGATATTTCATGACCTATATTGGCTAATGGTTAACATGTTAAACAGTTTTCATAAGATAAACATAAGGCTTTTCAAACTATTCAACCAGTTTTACTATGTATTACCTGGTTTTTCAAGACTTATTCATTTCCGCTGCTATATGTTATACATGCTTATATTATTCATTCCATGCTTGTATATCCATGCACTGAGCGTTATGCTCAACCGTTACTTTCCTTTCCATGTCCCAAAACGGCAGGTACCTAAGGACAGACTCGAGTATTTGGAGGACGTGCATAGGTTGGAAGCTGTCATAGACTTTTTCTCCTTTTGCCTTCATATACTTATGCTTGTTTAGTCTTTCATTCATTTCATTTCATTTACATTATTTATGTTTTGGACTTATGTTTTGGGCTTATTATGGTATTAGAGCCAAGGCTTCGACCTGTAAGCTCTAAAACTTGACCTGTGACTAGTGGGTAGTCACCAGGAGCTTCCTAAGCCAACACTTGTTATTACACGTATTGATGTTTTCAGCACATTGTTGTTTTAACAATGATGTTTTTAGCACCTTGATGTTTTAACCTTGATGTTTTCATCGATATTGTTTTACTAATATGGATGAACAACCGTCATTCATATTTAGTTACGTGTCATTGTTTCATGCATGATGTTTCTCGTGAACTGTGGCTATGTGGACTGAACCCCTGTAGTTCATAATTAGTCACATAAATTTTTTTTTCTGATAAGTTCTGACAGATGATTTTTTTTATGTTTCATGTATCATTGTTGCAGGAATTTTGACTAAGTAATGGTTGGTACAGGACTGACTCTATTTAGTCGCATGTGCTTTTATCGAAACTTTTAACTTTGGGATCGACCCATAGGCGTCCCCTTGCCATGTCTTTTGTTTTGGGTAAACTGACCATTGGAGTTTACCCTCGCGCATATAAAGGTTTTTATTAACTGCATCATGCATTCATGTACTGTTTTCATGCATAAAATTTTTCTCATGATTTATTGGCATAATTTTTTTTCATGTCCCCTCATAAGTTACTATGTTTTATGTCAAGTATGTTTTCATACTGTCATGGTTAACTTCAGTTTCATGCTGATTATGTTATACACTCCTTCATGTTAGGTTGTTTCATGTATCTTCATGATGATTTCGTCTTCATGTTATTACGTCTTACGTCTCTTTTGTTGTTAATGCTTTCATGCAAGAAACTGTTGGAATTCATTTAAATCCTGCTTTCATGATAGTCATGGTTGGTTTTCATTACTTATGATTTCAGGAAAATCATCGTTGAAATTCGTTCAGCCACGCGTTAGTGTTTCTCTATGCAACCAGAATGAGTTATATACTGGCATTGCCAGGTTATCATGATAGTCTTTCTAACCGTTTAACCAATTATTTTCCTTTAAAATCATGTCATATAATCGACCCCATACCGATCATTTCATGTGCATTCCATGTGTACTCCAAGTATCGTATCCCATGTGCGTATTTCACTTGCTGATACTCTACAAATTGATGATGCCGCTCATAACTTGGAGATGTTACTAAAGGTTGATGCTGCTGATTTTTAGAGACGTTAACAGTGTGGAAACCATGGTTTTCGGATCTTTTAAGCAACTAGGAATGCATCATGTTCATATGATTATACAATCAAAGCGGAATTAGAACACGACACATTAACAAGGTGTTTAGGCACGAATAACATGAATGAAAACAAAAGGGATGTTCATTATATTAATAACAAACATCCACTAGACGTGTATACATTGAATCCCACGTCTAGTGCACACACGCTTTAGGTTTACATTGCGAATATGAATGATGAATAAAACCTATTGTGGAAACCTTGGTTCCTTTTATAGTGTAAGGATTAGGGTTTACAAGAGATAAAAACAAATAAACAAGTAAATCTTCTATTTAGATAAACATATACAGAATATATCCTGCATATATATCCAAATAGAATCTTCTAAAAGCTTCTTGTCTACGTTTCTGTCAATGCTTGGATTGCATGTGACAATGCTTGGATTGCTCTTGACAATGCTTGATTCCATCAACGCCTAAATTGTTCTTGTCAACGCCTGGAATACTCTTGTCAACGCTTAGACAAATACCTTCATGTTTTCTTCGTTTTTGAGTTTCTACCACATCAACTTTTTGACCCAACAATCTTCCCCTAGTTGATAGTGGCAAAACTCTATGTGTATCTCTTGTAAGTTGTATATGATCTTCAAATTGCTTCCCCTCAAGTGTAGCATGTATTTCTTCCCCTTTTTGTCACATCAACAGAGAAGTAAACAATGTATGCAATCTTTGAAGATTCTCCAAATGTAGCTCTAAGTAATGATCTTGAAGAACAATTAATATACTATTTTTGATGTAGAAGTAGAATAACTCAACCTTGTGTTCCATGTCTTGTACTATCCATGTGATGAAGAACTTATAAGAAGTCTGGAAAGTATAAGTAGACCTCCATCTCTTGTCAATATTCTCATCCTAAGTGAGACACTAAGCACGATAATGTAACTCCTTCAAGTGTTATGACAAGTCTTCGTCACCAAACATTTAAAGCACGAACAAGTTATCTTCAAAAGTAATGTTGACCAGACACGACTTTTTAAGATATGATAGAACACAAACTCGCGACAATCTTCTTCAATCATCAAACTTACCATAAGAATTCTTCCCCTTAAGCTAACACTTCTTCATGACGATTTTAATGGAATCACATCTTCATACCATATGTAAAAGTATTTGGATGGATAACTCTTTCACAAGGCTATCCCGATTACATAGTTTAAAATATCCATCAAATTCCCATGAATAGTTGCTAACTCGCATTAAGATCATTAATCCTTTAAAAATATCCGAGCCATAAATATCAACTTGATATTCTAAATTAAAACGGAGATTCCATGTACCTTCGTGTGTAAACTCCTCCTTTTTGTGTGCTCAAAACGTACCAATTTTCTCAACAGCAGCTATTCCTTTGTTGTCCAACATCTCCCTTAGTCCAATATCTTTTCCACATGTACTGTCACATATCGGACAACACATAACAGTGTTTGGACAAACCATACCTCGGACAACAAATAACAACGCCTGTTCTGTCAGCGTCGATTTATTCCCTGTCAGCGTCAAAATATACCTTGTCAGCGTCTCATGCTGCTGACGTCATTCACACATGCTTTCCTTTTTACTTGCAGCAAATAACATGGCCTTCATATGTCTTTGAATATTAAATCAATTACATCCCTTCAAAGTAGGAATATAACTAATATTTTCCCATGTAAACTGCATATAATTCGTCCAAATATAGGAGATTTTATAGGACCAGTGCTAATCCATATTTGGACTCCAAGAAATCAGGGATGAATATAATTACAACACCATATCCCACGTCTTTGACTTCTAGAATCATAACAGCTAGTACAAACGTTTGTATATAACATCTTGTCTGCCCATAAATAGCGTGATTTATACTGCTCACCAAATCTTTTCCTTCCTTTGAACAATATATCACGTCACCTTTTTCCCACAAAATAGGAAAGTGAATAAACGTTTACTTCTTGTCTCCTTGCTGTTGTTAGTACGTGTGTTTCATCATTGTACGCACAACCCTTCACAAAAACATGCAGCCTTTTCTTTTACACAGTCACGTCTCTATCTTGACAGCCTTCTGCTAGCACCATATGCCTTTTCTTGTTATGCTCAAACCAATAATATAACTAGATTGGACCATGTAAAGTAGCAGCCAATCATACACCCAATCTTCACGTGATATACTTGTTGTTTCTCTTTGACAGAATTGAAACAAATCCATCGTGTGAACACAAAAAGTTTCCACCAATTAGAATGAGAGCTTCATGTGAACACAAAGTAGAAAATCGTGTGAATACACAATAGACAACCGTGTGAACACAAAGTAATATGCAATCCTCATGCTCCAAATAAATATTACTATTCTGTTGGACCACAACTGTATCAACATCGAATTGCTGCTGCTTTTGTGCATCAAAACCAAACGTCAAGAACACCACGATCTAGAGTATACACTAAAACCCTAACAAGAGATTTTAGGGTTTTGTACAAACACCCTAACTCGATCTCACAAACATAGCTTCAATCGACTTCCCAGCAGCCTCTAACCATGAACATAGTACATCTTTTCTGTTTCAAACTTGATCTAGGGCTTAGAGGAAACCCTAATTCATAATTTTATGTCAAAACAAAAACTTCGTACCATGTTATGCAGCCAACTTCGACCTCGAATAACTTTTTCATGAGGGCTCAGATTGAAGATCCCTTCGGTGAGATCCTAGACACAAGTGCCAAGAATCTACAGTTTAAAAATCACGAAGATCCAACGGTTAACGAAGGAGAAAACGTGTTTTGAACAAGGCTGTTTACAGAAAACTGCATTCACTCACTGCTGACTTTGACGCTTAATAACTTTTTCCTAGGGATAAAACTCGACAATCCCTCTGGTGGATGTCTATATATATATATGTGTATAGAATACACACAAGTAATTTCGTGACGATCCAACGGTTTAATAAAAAGTTATGACCTTCTGAATACTGCTGCGCACACAAAAACGTCTAGAAAAACCCTAGACGGATTTCTCTTCTTTTCACCATACACGAACACCTTGTTGGTCCTAGAATCACGAGCCACGAGGCTCTGATACCAATTGTGGAAACCATGGTTTCCGGATCTTTTAAGCAACTAGGAATGCATCATGTTCATATGATTATACAATCAAAGCGGAATTAGAACACGACACATTAACAAGGTGTTTAGGCACGAATAACATGAATTAAAACAAAAGGGATGTTCATTATATTAATAACAAACATACACTAGACGTGTATACATTGAATCCCACGTCTAGTGCACACACGCTTTAGGTTTACATTGTGAATATGAATGATGAATAAAACCTATTGTGGAAACCTTGGTTCCTTTTATAGTGTAAGGATTAGGGTTTACAAGAGATAAAAACAAATAAACAAGTAAATCTTCTATTTAGATAAACATATACAGAATATATCCTGCATATATATCCAAATAGAATCTTCTAAAAGCTTCTTGTCTACGTTTCTGTCAATGCTTGGATTTCATGTGACAATGCTTGGATTGCTCTTGACAATGCTTGATTCCATCAACGCTTAAATTGTTCTTGTCAACGCCTGGAATACTCTTGTCAACGCTTAGACAAATACCTTCATGTTTTCTTCGTTTTTGAGTTTCTGCCACATCAACTTTTTGACCCAACAACCAGATGCTGATGCTGTTCACAACTTGGAGATCTTACAAGACGAAGACAAAGGTGTTAGATGAAAGCGAGCGGACGAGAAGATGCTTCACCACCAGACGATTCCCATCAATCATTTTCCCTAATTCTTAGTTACATGTCACACGTCATTCAGTTGTCGTTTCAGTCATATGAGTGCGAACCGGTACCAACCGGCCACTCAGCTGAATAGTTACATGAATCACCGTCATGAGAATGACCGTCATGGAACTGACAAATAGGACGATAGTAACCACTACTATGACAACAACTATCCTAGCAATCGCAACTGAAGCTCCGGCCACGGACGTGATCAGAAATACAAAGGATCAGTAGTCCAACCTGTAAAAACTCGCATGCTTTTACCATGAATAGTGCCCTTAAGATCGTACGTCCTAGATTAAAACTTACCTTATTCAGTATTGATCACATTCATGTGCTAATAATCAAGCAAGTGCATACGTGTATGACAGGATAAGTATCGATTACGTACGAACTCATGATAAACAGTTAATAGATATTTCACGTGAACATAATTAAATCATGATCACCATTTAAAATACGAACTAGAATAATTACGTAAATACATATAATATATTTACGAGCGTTAAGATTACGATAAACTACATGATAAAATAAACAGAAACGCTTCAGACACGAACACGTTTAACCACGAACGAACACGAAACATCGGGACACGAGAAAAGGTACGGGTACCCCATGTGGGGCCCCCATACCCACGGCACATATACCATAATGGGCTTAGCCCATGGACTTTTTACAAGAAAAGGGGGGTTATGTAACTTTTCATTTCATTTTCACTTTTTCAAGAAAATAAACAAAAACCCTAAAAAAGTTTCTCTCCTCCTCCTTTGCTCCTCTTTATGCCGCCACCCTAAGATCACCATAGGAGGGTGATTGGTTGATTTTGATCTTAAAAAAATCATTGCTTTAATCCGTGTTTGTTCATCCTTTTCCAAGCTACATAGTGGTATATCTTTTTAAACCCTTCTTTTTAATTTTTTTGAATCTTTGTTTATGTTCATGAACATGTTATTGTTTTCTTATTAAAACATAGTAATTAATCATAGATCTAACATGTTTTGGGGTTAATTAAAATCAAAGGTTGTTAAAAGAGGGTGTTTGTTTTTGGCCGCCTAGTTTAATCAACCCGGGGGAGGGTTCGGTTTCTTTTTAGCCGCCACCACCAAGACCATTTTTGGTCTTGGTTGGCTCATGTGGGACCCACGGCAGCAAGGAGGCACACGTGCCCCGAGTTTGGCTCGGGGTACGGTGTCGAATTCATGCCCGATTCATGGTTCATTGGTTAAATCATGATTTATGCTACATGTTAATTTTTATGAATTATGAACTTAGGATATATTTAATTAATAACATGAAATATTAATTAAATCATGACTTAGGTTATTTTAATTATTAGTTTAACATGACATTAATTTAACCTAAGTATTTTATGTTATAAGTTATAATTAATTAATTATTAAAACATGCCTATAATTAATTAATTTAGACATGACTTAGGTTATATTATTAATACATAATAATACACATTTTAACCTAAGTATTTTATTCCATTTTAATTAATACATGATATACCTTAATTAAAATGCTTAACCTATAGTTTAATTAAAATACATGAAATAATAATTAAACTATATACTATATCCTATGACTTAAGAAATCAGCTTATAAACACTTAGGCTTATATGTTAGCTTATGTAACCAGCTTAAATCTAATTATGGAAACCTTCTATATATGGAAATCTATCTATTTCAGGCAGCTAATCTAATTATGGAAACCTTCTATATATGGAAACTTATTTAATTAAAGCAGCTGATCTATTTTTGGAAACTTTCTATTTTTGGAAACTTTCTATTTTTGGAAACTTTCTATTTTTGGAAACTTTCTATTTTTGGAAACTTTCTATTTTTGGTAACTTTCTATTTTTGGAAACTTTCTATTTTTGGAAACCTGCTATTTTTGGAAAGTTACTTATTATTACACAGTAAGTATAATGATACATGAAACACCAGTAATACTTAATCAGATTAACCAGAATACTAGATAAACACAGTTTAAGGCTTTAAACAGTGAACCATGACCTAAAACATACCAAATCAGCTAAAATGAGACACAAAACCCAGTACGTAATCAGTGAATCGATACTTATACACGTGTGTATTCATGTAGCGTTAGTGATCCAGAAGTAGGAGTCTTTCTTCCGTTCATTCACTGGACTTGAGGTACGGATTCCCGTCCTTTCAGTATGGACATTCTTTCCTTATTAGGATTTCCCCGTATGCAGCCAACTGTTTTTCCCCAGCATTTGTTTTATTGTTTTGAACTGCTTATGTTAAATTAGCATAATCTATAGCCATATACAAGCATGACCAGTTTCACCTAGTTATGGAGGTACCATAACCATAGCATTGGAGGCACCGATGTTATGACTTCCCCACGGCGGAGTGATTGCTCGTGGCGTCCCTTTCAGTTTTGGCCATATTATTATATCATGTGGGGCGTATGGGTGCATCCTAGTTACATGTTTTATTCAGTTTATCATGGTGAATGTGGTGTGTGCCTTGCACCCTTCACAAGGAGTTGATCCCTCCTACCCAAACCAGTATATTGATTAGAGGCATCCCCTCTAATCAGCATGATGAGGTCACCCCTCCAAGTATTCATGCACGTGACCTTTTCATGACCTATATGGGCTATGGTATATTTATGTTAAAACAGTTTTCATAAGATAAACATAAGGCTTTTCAAACTATAAAACCAGTTTTCTCAATACTTAACCAGTCTACTCAGAACTTAGTCTTCCGCTGTTATATGTTACATGCTTATCCTATTTCATGCTATATTGTATATCCGTGCACTGAGCGTTTTGCTCAGCCGTTACTTTCCTTTCCATGTCCCAAAACGGCAGGTACCCAAGACTCGAGCATTTGGAGGACATGCATAGGATGGAAGCTGCCATAGACTTCCTCTCATGTTTCCTTCATATATTTATGCTTGTTTAGTCTTTCATTCAGTTCATTTACTTTCTTATGTTTTGGGCTTATGTTTGGGAACCGATGTTTGATTCCGGTTTTCTCTATGGTCATGTATGTTTTACTACATATTACCTTGCATGCTTTGATGACACGCCATAATCACGCGTGACATTCCATTTATCAAAATGGGGTGTTACAATTATGGTATCAGAGCCCAAGGTTTCGACCTGTAGGCTCTAAAACTCGACCTGTGACTAGTGGGTAGTCACCAGGAGCTTCCTAAGCCAACGTTTGTTATTCCACGTATTGATGTTTCAGCGCGTTGTTTTAACCATTATGTTTTCAGCACCTTTTTGTTTTAGCCATGACGTTTTCAGCACCTTGTTGTTTTCACCATGATGTTTTCACCAGTATCGTTTTACCAATATGGAATGAACAACCGTCATCCATATTTAGTTATGTGTCAGTGTCTATGCATGATGTTCCTAGTAAACTGTGATTATGTGAACTGAACCCCAGTAGTTCATAATTTTCACATAAAATTTTTTCTGTTAAGTTTTGACAATGACTTTTAATTATTATGTTTCTTACATTCATGCATTTATATCATATGTCATCTGTTGCAGGAATTTTGACTAAGTAATGGTTGGTACAGGACTGGCCCTATTTAGTCGCATGTGCTTTTATCAAAACCTTTAACTTTGGGACCGACCCATAGGCGTCCCCTCGCCATGTCTTTTGTTTTGGAACCGACCCATAGGCGTTCCCTCGCACATATAAAGGTTTTATAAACTACATTACGCATTCATGCACTGTTTTTCTTGCATAAAATTTTTCTCATGATTTAAATTGGCATAAATTTCTTTCATGTCCCATCATAAGTTATTATGTCTTTATGTCAAGTATGCCTTCATACTGTCATGGTTAACTTCAGTTTCATGCTGATTATGTTATACACTTCTTCGTAATAGATGGATTCATGTTTCCTCATGATAATTCCTTCTTCATGTTGATTATGTTTCACGCCTCTTTTGTTATTTACGTTGTCCTGCAAGACATTGTTAGATTTCTTGAATCATGCTTTCATGATACTCATGGTTGGTTTCCATTGATCATGCTGTCAGGCAAATCATCGTTGAATTTTGTGTAACCACACTTTAGCGTTTCTCTATGCAACCAGAATGATGTCTATGCTAATACTGCCAGGTTATCATGATAGTTTTCCTAACCATTTAACCGGTTTACTTTCCTTAAATCATGACAAATGATCGAGCCCATACCGATCATTTCATGTACATCCCATGTGTACTCCACGTACCGTATTTCATGTGTATTACATGTACCTTAATCCACGTGTGTTCCACTTGCAATACTTCACGAGTATTCGCTAGTCGATTCTAAATCATCTCAGGCGTATGTTCACTTGCTGATATTCTACAAGAGTGTCGATGCCGCTCATAGCTTGGAGATGTTACTGAAGGTTGATGCTGCTGACGTTGGGAGACGCTACGAGATGCTGATGCTGATGCTGTTCACAACCTGGAGATCCTAAAAGACGAAGACAAAGGCGTCGGAGCAAAGCAATTGGACGAGAAGATGCTTCACCATCAGACAATCCCCATCAATCATTGTCCCAAATTCATAGTTACATGTCACACGTCGTTCGGCTGTCATTTCAGCCATATGAGTGCAAACCAGTACCAGCCGGCCACTCAGCTAAATAGTTACATGAGTCACGGTTATGAGAATGACCGTCAGGGAACCGACAGACAAGATGATAGTAACCACTACTATGACAGCAACTATCCTAGAAATCGCAACCGAGGCTCCGGCCACAGACGTGATCAGACATACAAATGATCAGTAGTCCAACCGATCCGCCAATTCTGGCATATTAACCTAATATTTGTAGTTCTAATTGTTTCACATCTCGAGACACATGTCAAGACATCAGTCAAGACACATGTCTCACGTATACTTTCTGAGGACACATGTCAAGATACCAATCAAGACATAGTTCACGCTTACATTTCTCAAGACACGAGTCAAGACACATGACTCACGTCTATTTATGGAACATTTCTAAGAAATTCAGGGTACCCTCCAAGGGTACATCTATTTGTTGTGCCATGTATTAATCAGGCCACAAGAATTTCAATACCATTATCAGCGCATCAGTGAGAACTGTCATGTTGCTGATGTCACTTTCATTTCTTTCACCATAGTTCATATATTCCTGACCATGAAGGACGCCTTTCGTATTCCCACGTATACGAAGATTTTCCGTCAGCTTAATGATGAGATCCAAGCTGCTAACGCATTTTCCTCGGACAGACACGAGATGAATTTTTATCCTAATTATGGACTATGAACAGCACACCATGCTACGATTCATAATTATGTACAGTAATGTTCAGGCTCCTGAATACTTCAGCTTGATTTTCCATCGAAATATCTGTGCAAATTTTCTACGCTTACAAGCATGTGCATTGTTAGCCATGGTCGCTAAAATTTTCTAGCTGTCAGTAAGACACAACCACTTAACTCTTTTACGCATAGCCAGTTGATTATTCCAAAGTCTTCCTATACATTCCAGCAGAACCTACAAGGAGAAGGATGGTACCATGAGATTATGTGTCGACTACCGTCGACTTAAACAAATCACCATTCATGACCGTTATTCTCCTCCACGTATTGACGACATGTCCAATCAACCGTATAGTGTTAATCACTTTTCCAAGATCGAACTCATGAACAAGTTGCCAATAGTGACGGGTGAAAGAGCAGGACATGTCCATGACTGCTATTCGTGCACGACTCGGTCATGCTAGATTTATGATTTTGAATTAATCTCATCAATACTCCAATGGAACTATAGGAATGAGTTTCCATGAACTCATAGTAAATTCATCAGTGTTTTCATTAAGGATAACCTGATTTCCTTTAAGCCTAGAAGAAGAACAGGAAGACCATATCTGCACTATGTTGCAAATTCTATGACTAGAGAAATTTTACCCTGGAAATTTTTCGAATCTAACTTTTGGTTGATTACAGCGACATGCTGAATCATATGGATTCCCACGGTTAATCTTACCATGACTCAGCTTATGCGTAAAGGAGAGAACCCTACACTACATTAGGTGTTCTAGGAAACCCTACGCTAGGAGAAGTCTGATTCAAAGACTCAGAGTTTCGCAACCTTCTATGTATCAAGTTTCTACGAAGCAGGATACAGCTACGTCCATATCTATGTACCTGACATACCAACAGGCTATGATAGGACACCAACAGACGGGTATGTTTTCATCATATGAAATTGCGAATCGAAAAGAGACAAGATCTCCATGGATTTTAGTTACCAGATTTCAGCAAACTCATAAGAAGCATGATGCTATCTGGGTTATTGCAAACAGTTAGATCAAGTCTGCAGAATCATTACATTCGTAAGGATTGTAGAACCGACAGATTGATCGAACATGTTCCAGCCAAGGCTCATCCGACCACTTGGTAATCCCGCAGCTATCGGGTCAGACGAAGATTCGTAATTTTATTCCTAACTTACTTCACGTCTTCATTCTAATTCCACGACTTGCTTTCGCGCTCACGTTCATGAGACTATTCACGTTCATGATCGTATTTTGGCTTACGATTTAACGTTCTTTTTGTTCTGGGAAGTTTTGCAAGAACTTGAGAGACCAGACCCAAGTTAGTATAACTCTCCATCATCAGATAGACGTTTCACATCATATTCCACGTCTCACCTTGTAGCGTTTTGCGTTACCGCCATTATATTCTATGGTCACGATATGTCTCACATGTCATGTTCATTCCACGTTCCTCATATCATGATCAAGATATGTTACATGTATCATGGATCACGATATGTTTACTCATACTACACTCGCCATATCTCCACGTAGCACGTTCAAAATTTTTCACGTATCACGTTCAAAATTTTTCACGTACTACGTTTCTTTATGTCTCGCGCATCGTTTCTAATTATCAGTTATGTCAGATTGTCTTGCATCGTAACGTTTCAGCTTGCACGTTAACTCTTATTTTCCTCGATTGAATTTAGGGGATCTACCTTCCGTTGATAACCAAGAATTTCTTCGTATTCCAAGTCAAGGTCAGGAGGACCAAGATTTATCATTGTGTCAAGATCTTCTGAAGGAACCGTTCCAAGAGGGAGGCCACTTGGAAACGGACAAGTTCATCCGGACTTCTTATCCATTTTTCTCTTATCAATTAGATATGTCCTTTCAGTCACGTCACGTTCCATGTCTTTTCAAGACATGTCACGTTCCACGTTCCCTTCTACCATGTCAACTTCATTTCCGTTATTTTGCATACCTTTCCAGTTTGATTCGGGTATGTTACTTCTTTCCAGTTTACTTTATCTATAATTCGGGGACGAATTATTCTTTTTAGGGGGGAAGAATTGTAAAACCCGCATGCTTTTACCATGAATAGTGCCCTTAAGATCGTACGTCCTAGATTAAAACTTACCTTATTCAGTATTGATCACATTCATGTGCTAATAATCAAGCAAGTGCATACGTGTATGACAGGATAAGTATCGATTACGTACGAACTCATGATAAACAGTTAATAGATATTTCACGTGAACATAATTAAATCATGATCACCATTTAAAATACGAACTAGAATAATTACGTAAATACATATAATATATTTACGAGCGTTAAGATTACGATAAACTACATGATAAAATAAACAGAAACGCTTCAGACACGAACACGTTTAACCACGAACGAACATGAAACATCGGGACACGAGAAAAGGTACGGGTACCCCATGTGGGCCCCTCATACCCACGGCACATATACCATAATGGGCTTAGCCCATGGACTTTTTACAAGAAAAGGGGGGTTATGTAACTTTTCATTTCATTTTCACTTTTTCAAGAAAATAAACAAAAACCCTAAAAAAGTTTCTCTCCTCCTCCTTTGCTCCTCTTTATGCCGCCACCCTAAGATCACCATAGGAGGGTGATTGGTTGATTTTGATCTTAAAAAAATCATTGCTTTAATCCGTCTTTGTTCATCCTTTTTCAAGCTACATAGTGGTATATCTTTTTAAACCCTTCTTTTTAATTCTTTTGAATCTTTGTTTATGTTCATGAACATGTTATTGTTTTCTTATTAAAACATAGTAATTAATCATAGATCTAACATGTTTTGGGGTTAATTAAAATCAAAGGTTGTTAAAAGAGGGTGTTTGTTTTTGGCCGCCTAGTTTAATCAACCCGGGGGAGGGTTCGGTTTCTTTTTAGCCGCCACCACCAAGACCATTTTTGGTCTTGGTTGGCTCATGTGGGACCCACGGCAGCAAGGAGGCACACGTGCCCCGAGTTTGGCTCGGGGTACGGTGTCGAATTCATGCCCGATTCATGGTTCGTTGGTTAAATCATGATTTATGCTACATGTTAATTTTTATGAATTATGAACTTAGGATATATTTAATTAATAACATGAAATATTAATTAAATCATGACTTAGGTTATTTTAATTATTAGTTTAACATGACATTAATTTAACCTAAGTATTTTATGTTATAAGTTATAATTAATTAATTATTAAAACATGTCTATAATTAATTAATTTAGACATGACTTAGTTTATATTATTAATACATAATAATACACATTTTAACCTAAGTATTTTATTCCATTTTAATTAATACATGATATACCTTAATTAAAATGCTTAACCTATAGTTTAATTAAAATACATGAAATAATAATTAAACTATATACTATATCCTATGACTTAAGAAATCAGCTTATAAACACTTAGGCTTATATGTTAGCTTATGTAACCAGCTTAAATCTAATTATGGAAACCTTCTATATATGGAAATCTATCTATTTCAGGCAGCTAATCTAATTATGGAAACCTTCTATATATGGAAACTTATTTAATTAAAGCAGCTGATCTATTTTTGGAAACTTTCTATTTTTGGAAACTTTCTATTTTTGGAAACTTTCTATTTTTGGAAACTTTCTATTTTTGGAAACTTTCTATTTTTGGAAACTTTCTATTTTTGGTAACTTTCTATTTTTGGAAACTTTCTATTTTTGGAAACCTGCTATTTTTGGAAAGTTACTTATTATTACACAGTAAGTATAATAATACATGAAACACCAGTAATACTTAATCAGATTAACCAGAATACTAGATAAACACAGTTTAAGGCTTTAAACAGTGAACCATGACCTAAAACATACCAAATCAGCTAAAATGAGACACAAAACCCAGTACGTAATCAGTGAATCGATACTTATACATGTGTGTATTCATGTAGCGTTAGTGATCCAGAAGTAGGAGTCTTTCTTCCGTTCATTCACTGGACTTGAGGTACGGATTCCCGTCCTTTCAGTATGGACATTCTTTCCTTATTAGGATTTCCCCGTATGCAGCCAACTGTTTTTCCCCAGCATTTGTTTTATTGTTTTGAACTGCTTATGTTAAATTAGCATAATCTATAGCCATATACAAGCATGACCAGTTTCACCTAGTTATGGAGGTACCATAACCATAGCATTGGAGGCACCGATGTTATGACTTCCCCACGGCGGAGTGATTGCTCGTGGCGTCCCTTTCAGTTTTGGCCATATTATTATATCATGTGGGGCGTATGGGTGCATCCTAGTTACATGTTTTATTCAGTTTATCATGGTGAATGTGGTGTGTGCCTTGCACCATTCACAAGGAGTTGATCCCTCCTACCCAAACCAGTATATTGATTAGAGGCATCCCCTCTAATCAGCATGATGAGGTCACCCCTCCAAGTATTCATGCACGTGACCTTTTCATGACCTATATGGGCTATGGTATATTTATGTTAAAACAGTTTTCATAAGATAAACATAAGGCTTTTCAAACTATAAAACCAGTTTTCTCAATACTTAACCAGTCTACTCAGAACTTAGTCTTCCGCTGTTATATGTTACATGCTTATCCTATTTCATGCTATATTGTATATCCGTGCACTGAGCGTTTTGCTCAGCCGTTACTTTCCTTTCCATGTCCCAAAATGGCAGGTACCCAAGACTCGAGCATTTGGAGGACATGCATAGGATGGAAGCTGCCATAGACTTCCTCTCCTGTTTCCTTCATATATTTATGCTTGTTTAGTCTTTCATTCAGTTCATTTACTTTCTTATGTTTTGGGCTTATGTTTGGGAACCGATGTTTGATTCCGGTTTTCCCTATGGTCATGTATGTTTTACTACATATTACCTTGCATGCTTTGATGACACGCCATAATCACGCGTGACATTCCATTTATCAAAATGGGGTGTTACACAACCGATCCGCCAATTCTGGCATAATAACCTAGTATTTGTAGTTCTATTTGTTTCACATCTCGAGACACATGTCAAGACATCAGTCAAGACACATGTCTCACGTATACTTTCTAAAGACACATGTCAAGACACCAATCAAGACACATGTCATGCTTATATTTTCTCAACACACGAGTCAGGACACACGACCCACATCAGTCTTCTAAAACAACCCTAAGTAATTCAGGGTACCCTCCAAAGGGTATATCCATTTTATGGTGCCATGTAGTAATCAGGCCACAATAATTTCAGTACCAGCACCGGCATATCAGTGAGATCCGTCACAATTGTTCGATGATACTTTCCTTTCTTGCACCTATATTTCATATAATCATGACCATAATGGATGCCTTTCGTATTCCCCATGTATACGAAGGTTTTCATTCAGCCTAATGATGAGATCCAAGCTGCTAACGCATTACCTCAGACAGATGCGAGTTGAATTTAATCCTAATTATGGACCACGAGCAACACACCCTACTACGATTCATGATTTTGTACAGTAATGTTCAGGCTCCTGAATACATTCAACATGGTTTTCCATCAGGAAAATCTGTACAAATTATCTATGCTTTACAAGCACGTGCGTTGTTAGCTATGACTGCTAAAACCTTCTAGCTGTCAGTTAAGACACGACTACGGAAGTCCTTTTACGCATAACCAGCGGATTATTCCAAAATCTTCCTATCTATTCCAGAAGAACCTTCAGGAGAAGGACGATAACATCAGATTATGTGTCGACTACCGTCGATTTAAACAAATCACCATTCATAACCGTTATTCTCCTCCACATATTGACAACATGTCCAATCGACTTTAGGGTGTTAAACACTTTCCAAGATCGGATTCATGATCATGCTGCCAACAGTGACGAGTGATAGAGCAGGACATTTCCATGACTGCTATTCGTGCACGACTCGGTCGTGCTAGATTCATGATTTTGTTAGTCTCATAAATGCCCCAGCAGCGTTATGGACTTAATAAATTGAGTTTCCATGAACTCGTAAACAAATTCATCAGTGTTTTCATCAAGGATAACCTGAATTTCTCTAAGTCTAGAGAAGAGCGGGAAGACCATTTTTGCACTATGTTGCAAATTCTACGACAAGAGAAATTTCACCTTGAAATTTTCTAATATAAATTCTGGTTGATTACAGTGACACGCTGAATCACATGGATTCTCACGGTTAATCATACCAACACTCAGCTTATGCGTAAAGGTGAGAACCCTACACTACGTTAGGTGTTCCAGAAAATCCTACGCTAAGAGAAGTATAATTTCGGAGACTTATAGTCCTTCAAATTTCTATGTATCAAGTTTCTACGAAGCAAGATATAGTTACGTTCATATCTAAGTACCTGACATACCAACAGGCTAAGATACAACACCAATTGACTAGGATGTTTTCCATCATCGGAAAAAGGTGAACATAAATGGGACAAGATCTCCATAGATTTTGGTTACCAGATTAACGCAAACTCAGAAGGAGCATGGTGTTATCTGGGTTACTGTCAACAGTTTGACCAAGTCTGCAGAATCCTTACATCCGCAAGGATTTCAGAACCAGCATATTGATCGGACGTGTTCCATCCAGGGCTCATCCGATCACTTTGTAATCCCTCAGCTATCGGGCCAGACGAAGGTTCACATTTGTGCTCCTTATTTACGTTCACGTCTTTGTTCAAATTTTACGACTTGCTTTAACGCTCACGTTCATGACACTATTCACGTTCATGATCATATCCTGGCTTGCGATTTTATGTTCATTTTCGTTAGGGAAGGTTTTCAAAAGCTTGAGAGACCAGACTCAAGTTTAGTATAACTCTCTATCCTCAGATAGACGTTTCACGTCACATTCCACGTCACATTCCACGTCTCTCATTATAGCATTTGGCGTTACCGCCGCCGTATTCCATGTTCACGATATATTTCACATGTCATGTTCAGTCCACGTTCCTCATATCACGTTCATGATATGTTACACGTATCATTGATTACGATATGTTTGCTCATACTACACATATCTCCACGTATCACGTTCAAAATTTTTCACGTATCACGTTCATAATTTTTCACGTACTACGTTTCAGTATGTCTCGCGTATCATTGCTAAGACAATACTATTGTAAATTAGTTTGGGTTATTTCGCATTATAACATTTCATTTAACCTTGCACGTTAATTCTTTTTCCCTCGATCAAATTCAGGGTATCTATCTTACGTTGATAACCATGAACTCTTTGTGTTTTCAAGTCAAGGTCAGGAGGACCAAGATTTATCATTTGTGACAAGATCTTGTAGAGGAACCGTTCCGAGAGGGAAGCCACTTGGAAACGGACGAGTCCATCTGGATTTTATCCTCTCATCATTCCATAATTCAGTTATTTTTTTTTCACTCACGTCACGTTCTACGTCCATATTCTTTCAGTTATTTTATCTATAATTCGGGCACAAATTATTCTTTTTAGGGGGAAGAGTTGTAAAACCCGCATGCTTTTACCATGAACAGTACATTTATAATCATACGTACAAGATTAAAACTTTCTTTTTATAACATGAATACGTTTCACGAGTATTAATTACAAGAATTACATACGTGTTATTACACGATAAGTATTACGTACGTGTTAATGCACGATAATAAGTACGTGCGTGGTAATACACGGTAATGATTAATTATATAATTATAATCACGAATATCCAAAACATGATCATGTGAACCACGTATATATATTATACTCGATAAATAATCATTTCGTATTATAAATATAACATGAACATTTAAAACACGAACTACTCGAATACTTAAAATACACGAACACGTTTACGTAGTTAATTAAACACGACAAGTAGCTACGTAAAATAATATTACGTATAACTTGTATAATAATAACAATAATAATTCACGACATTTAAACACAGTTACGCGTAAGAAATAACAATGTACGAAATCTAAAAACAAGTATGTGGGGTGTTTTGGTTTTGGACGGCTAGACAGGGGGCAAGAAATGGGCTCAAGGCCCATTGGGTTGTTGGCCGGTTAAAAACAAGAAAACAGGGAGGGATACGTTTTATTTTTTTGACGACACATAAAACCCTAAAAGCAAACAAACTAGAGATCGTCCTTTTCTTTTTTTTAGGGATCTCTATTCTGCCATCACTCTCCCTCACCAAGACAAGAAACAAAACGTGGATTTAATCTAGAAATCAAGAGTGGTGTTCGTGTTTTATGTTTCTAAACCCAAGGCGCAAAGATAAGTATACCTATCCCGTTTCTTTTTATTTTTATTAAATTATGAAAGCTGTTAAGAACCCTAATCTATAATAACGTGATAAAAACAAATCAGTTTAAGAGTAAAATCGTGTTTGTGTTGTTCACAGCCGGGTTATACACAAAACCGAGACCCTATTGGTCTCGGTGGTGGTTATACCCCAACAGCCGTAAGGCCTGTGTGGTTTTGGCCTAACGGTGGCGTCCAGCAGGTTAGCAGGGGGAGACGAACCCTGCGTAGTGGCAGCCCAGGGGTTGCTGCTGCCGGTGGGTATCTTGCTCGGCCAGTGGGAACCCACGGCTGGGTAGTGGGAACCCACGGCTGTCAGTCCCGGCTGGGCAGTAGGAACCCACGGCTGTTAGTCCAAGCTGGCGGTGGGAACTTTGACTCAAACAGGGGAAACCGGCTACTGCCGGTGGCAGTAACACCACTACCAGGGGGAACTAGCAGTTAAGGGGGTGTTTGGTTTTTGATTTAAGACAAACATAAGGGTGTGTTTGGTTTTTGGTTTAAGGGCAGGATTAAGGGGCTGTTTGGTTCGGCTTAAAAATAAAACACGGATTTAGTCACGGGAATCTTTTCTACTAGTCACGTTTTTATTCAAGCTAAATTATTTTTTTTACAAGTGACATTTTGCAAGTATATTTTAGCGAGAGAATTAAATTAATTTAAAGTATGGCTAGTAATTAAATTAATTTAAATCATGAACTTAGAATATATTTATTTTGGTAAATAATACATGTATAAGCCAAAGTATTTTTATCACTTTAATTTAGACAATAGTTTATTATTAATTAGTTATCTAATCATGGACTTACAACTAATTAATAAAACATGACTTAGGTTAATATTATTAAACATAATAATTCTATATTAACCTAAGTATTTATTTAGACTAATTTAATTAAATCATGCTTATATTTAATTAAATCATATAACCTGTAGTTTATTAAATTAACATGCCTTATTAATAAACTATACTATGAATTACATGACTTAGAATATTAATCAGTAAAACTTAAGCTTATTTTATTAGCTTAATAATCCAGCTTATTTCTATTTATGGAAACTTTCTATTTTTAGAAACTTATCTATTGTAAGCAGTAAATATATTTTTGGAAACTTCTTTTTTTGGAAACTTCCTTTTTTTGAAACTTTCTATTTTAGGAAACCTGCTATTTTTAGAAAGTTACTTATTATTACACAACAAGTATAATAATACAAGAAGTACAAGTAATACTTAATCAGAATATCCAAAATACATGATAAACACCGCATAACGATAAAATCAGTAAAACAAGACATGAACATATAAAACAAGCTAAGACATGATATAAAACCAGTCACGTACACAATAATCAGAATACTTATACATGTATATTATCTATGTAGCATTAGTGAGATCGAAGTAGGACTCTCTTCCGTTCGTCTTCTTCATTCACTGGACATAAGGTACAGATTCTCCGTCTTTTCATTATGGACATTCTTTCCTTATTAGGATTCCCCGTATGCAGCCAACTGTTTTCCCAGTATATGTTTTATATGTTTTGATTTGCTTATGTTTAATTAAATGCCTAAGCCATATACATGAATGACAAGTTTCACCTAGTTATGGAGGTACCATAACCATAACACTGGAGGCACCAGTGTTATGACTTCACAACGGCAGAGTGATAGCTCGTGGCGTCCCTTTCAGCTTTTGGCCATATTATTATGTTATCTACATGTTTCAGCAGATTATTCAGGTGAATGTGGTGTGTGCCTTGCATCCTTCACAAGGAGCCGATCCCTCATACCCAAACTTATATTAATTAGAGGCATCCCCTCTAATTGCATGACGAGGTCACCCCTCCAAGTATTCATGCACGTTGATATTTCATGACCTATATTGGCTAATGGTTAACATGTTAAACAGTTTTCATAAGATAAACATAAGGCTTTTCAAACTATAAAACCAGTTTTACTATGTATTACCAGGTTTTCCAAGACTTATTCATTTTCGCTGCTATATGTTTTACATGCTTATATTATTCATTCCATGCTTGTATATCCGTACACTGAGCGTTATGCTCAGCCGTTACTTTCCGTTCCATGTCCCAAAACGGCAGGTACCTAAAGACAGACTCGAGCATTTGGAGGACGTGCATAAGATGGAAGCTTTCATAGACTTTTTCTCCTTTTGCCTTCATATACTTATGCTTGTTTAGTCTTTCATTCATTTCATTTAATTTACTTTATTTATGTTTTGGGCTTATGTTTGGGAACCGATGTTTGATTTTGGTTTTCCCTATGGTCATGTATGTTTTACTACATATTACCTTGCATGCTTTGATGACACGCCATAATTACGCGTAACGGTCATGCTTTGATGACACGCCATAACTACATATTACTTGCATGGTATTAGAGCCAAGGCTTCGACCTGTAGGCTCTAAAACTTGACCTGTGACTAGTGGGTAGTCACCAGGAGCTTCCTAAGCCAACGCTTGTTGTTCCACGTATTGATGTTTTCAGCACATTGTTGTTTTAACCATGATGTTTTTAGCACCTTGATGTTTTCATCGATATTGTTTTACTAATATGGATGAACAACCGTCATTCATATTTAGTTACGTGTTATTGTTTCATGCATGATGTATCTCGTGAACTGTGGCTATATGGACTGAACCCCTGTAGTTCATAATTAGTCACATAAATTTTTTTTCTGATAAGTTTTGACAGATGATTTTTTTATGTTTCATGTATCATTGTTGCAGGAATTTTGACTAAGTAATGGTTGGTACATGTAACACCCCCAAATTTATACAATTCAATACAGCGGAAGACTCGTTGGTGTTACGGGATAGCACATTACTCACATTATAGACAACGCTTAAAATTCGCGTCGTTTAATAATAAAAGCATTTCCATTCATAAATATCAAAGTTACATAGGTCCCAAGTCATATTATTTCATACAAAGTTTTACAAAGCATTTGAATGGAAATTATTGTTTAAGTACGGGCTATGAATTCTTGTCGTCTTCCCGAGAATTACCTTCAAGTACCTGAGATAAGACATGTTAAAAGAAAAGGTCAGCGATAACGCCGAGTGAATTCATAGAGTTTAATGAAATCCATCAATATAACATCGGTATAAAATTATTACCGAAAATCATTTTGTACAAATCTTTGTAATAGGCCATAAAATAGCCAAAGTCATTTTATACAAATCCTTATCAAAATCATAATATAGGCATATGCCTTCAAAATCATTATACGAATCATTGTCGTAAAAACATCATACAATACGTTTTATAACGTTGTATAGATTAAATAAAAACCGTTATATGAATATTGTTATATAAAACCAAAACACGAATATAATATCAATAGTAAGACCCCGTATTGCTAGTCAGGAAATATATTGTAATTCAATGCATAAAGCAGTATTTTCGTTACTTGGATTATTATAAGCCGCATGAAATTGTTACCTTACTACAACAAACAACGGGTAGCTAGCCCGAAACTCAATTTGCCCATCTAAATTAGTGTGTCGTCACAATAATCACGCTTGTGTAAATCTTCTCATACATAAATTCGCTTACCAATCAATGTGGCACGACGGGGATCAACCGTCAAGGCGCGAACTGGGGTGATCGTCCCCAAATAGTACTATTATATGCATAAGCGTCTACCAAATCCCGGTAGTTCACAATTAATGCTAATGGGACTTTTAGTGACATAACCTAACTTTAATAATCCATTTCATTTCATCTATCGGGTCATTTAATCATTCATCGGGTCATACAATCACTCGGGTCCAAATCAATAAACAAACAATCGGGACAAATGGTGTCCTTTTTTATAAAAACTAACATGTTATTTCCCTCGCGGGTTTATAAAAAATTTCATAAAAACATTTATAAGAGTGTGAGACTATGAACTCACGTTGATGTGGGAAGGCGATTATCGGCGATTTGGATGTACGGTACGTGCTTCAATCACGGAAACCTAGACAAATAATACTCGTCTTAGACTCTTGTCCAATGACTTCATAAAAATAACAATTATGTATACATATGATGATTATATATATATATGATGATCAAGTGGATTTACATATTCTCTTTTACTCATTTTAGTGTTTATGTTTTGGTAACTTCTTACTAGTTTACTAGTTTTACCTATTTACGTGTTTTAGGTCCAATAAGCCTATTATAAGTTCATTAACTTGTATTAGTCTATTTCATACTTTTATTATCAGTATTTATATTTTACAAGTTGGGCGCAAATGGTTTAAGCCCAATAAATAAGTTTATAAGTGTTTTAGCCCATTTTGTTGTATTATTAGTCCAATAACGTTAACTTAGCCCGTTAATGTCCGTATGTTTTATAGTTCGGGTTTTATCGGTTTTACTTGTTATATATGTTTATATATCAGTATATGAGTTTATAAAAGTTTACATTATACGGGTCCAACCGTCTAAGTTTTATTTAACAGAAACGTTAATTTTACGGTAATAGCCGAAAAAGTCGTAAAAATCATGTTTATAGTTTTATAACTTATAAAACTTATCAAACTACCATTTTTATAAAATTTCCATTTATTTATCCTTATACATATTGATATAAATGAAATTTATAAGTTAGTGGGTTTCAATTCACATTTTATACTATATTAGTTTGAGTGCTTATATAATACTATTAAACATTAATTCTTCAAAATCTGATTTTTAGTTTCATCTTCACCATTTTTATCATATCTTGAGTTCTATAAGGAGATAGAAGCTCATTTTTGGATGGCATAAACTTCATATTATGTGCTACAAATAAGTTAGTTATAGCTACTGCTCATTCCATGTTTAACTATCCTTAACAGTCCCTACAAAACAGACTATTCAGATTGGTACACTCATCTTGTTTTGATCATATCTCACTCATTTTGATGATTCCATTGCATGGCCAATTCTCACATGTGTATAACACCTAATACTTACTGTATATTGATTCTACTTTACCATTTTATCAGTTTAACATTTGGTTACTTACTGTTTTTATACAGCCATCACATTTAAGCAAGATTTTAACCATTTTACCTATGGTTTTCCATCTTTTTAACCATGTTTATCAAATCTATCAACACCAAATCCCCACATAATATTTTTAATCATTATTCATCATCATATACATATACATAAATAAAGAAATTACAATATTACATAATCAAAATAACAAGAGGATAGGAAGAACAATCTTTATACCACCATTAGTGATGAAAAGATGAGATTTTTGATGAACAAGACTTGGTTCTTGTTATCAAATCTTCAACTTTAGCAAGGAAAATTCTTGGGTACTTTGGATAGATGAACACCTCCATGAATTCATCCCTTTAACCTCATGAAAACTCCTTTTCATAGGTTAAGATCACCTCCAATCTTCATATCTTCAAGGGGTTTCCATCATATGTGTGAATAACACAAGTTTTAGTGGTTGAAAATTGATCAAATGGGGTGTTTAAGGTGAGGATGGAACGAATTTTAGAGAGAGGGAGGAGTGTTGTGTGGTTTTTACATGTAAGAAATGAGTTAGTTGTTTAGAGATGGTGGTTTTGATGCATAGTTGCTTACTTTGTAAGCTTAGGACAAGTGTAAGTAACTAAGTTACTTACAACTTGACACCTCTTTGGTGTTGGCTCACACTTGGCCATCCCATATAGTGGGGTGGGGCAAGTGTAAAATTGTCTCATCCTACTAATTTACGGGTATTCCTCGATTCTAGTTTCCTCGATTTGCGTGCCCTCAGGTTGTTTTACGAAAAACGTTTTTATAAATTATGAATCAACAGCACAAAACGAATCTAATAAAAATTGTCTCATCAAAAACGGAGTTCAAAAATATAAACACGTAATCCTAAGGTTTCCGGTTTAGTCGTAAAGGACGTTAAATTATAATCGTAAGTCCTAATCTCTTCTCGTAAATTTGTGAGTTTATGAACCAACACAAATTTAAAATCCCAAAATAATATTCACGGATAAATTTATTTTCTGAAATGTCGGACTGTCACCAAAAACGGTGTATGTAAACGTAAGCACGTAACGTAGAATCCTCCGGTTTAGACGTAGTTGATGCTACTTCAAGACGTAAAATCCAAATTTCTTCCCAAAAATAAGTGAGTTCATATTATAACATTAAAATAATGTTTTCAAATAAATATTGAGAATAAAATATAAACCATAAATTGACGGATTGTCACAGTACAGGACTGACTCTATTTAGTCGCATGTGCTTTTATCGAAACTTTTAACTTTGGGATCGACCCATAGGCGTCCCCTCGCCATGTCTTTTGTTTTGGGTAAACTGACCATTGGCGTTTACCCTTGCGCATATAAAGGTTTTTATTAACTGCATCATGCATTCATGCACTGTTTTCATGCATAAAATTTTTCTCATGATTTATTGGCATAAATTTTTTATCATGTCCCCTCATAAGTTACTATGTTTTATGTCAAGTATGTTTTCATACTGTCATGGTTAACTTCAGTTTCATGCTGATTATGTTATACACTCCTTCATGTTAGGTTGTTTCATGTATCTTCATGATGATTTCGTCTTCATGTGATTACGTCTTACGTCTCTTTTGTTGTTAATGCTTTCATGCAAGAAACTATTGGAATTCATTTAAATCCTGCTTTCATGATAGTCATGGTTGGTTTTCATTAATTATGCTTTCTGGAAAATCATCGTTGAAATTCATTTAGCCACATGTTAGCGTTTCTCTATGCAACCAGAATGAGGTATATACTGGCATTGCCAGGTTATCATGATGGTCTTTCTAACTGTTTAACCAATTATTTTCCTTTAAAATCATGTCATATAATCGACCCCATACCGATCATTTCATGTGCATTCCATGTGTACTCCAAGTATCGTATCCCGTGTGCGTATTTCACTTGCTGATACTCTACAAATTGTTGATGCCGCTCATAACTTGGAGATGTTACTAAAGGTTGATGTTGCTGATTTTTAGAGACGTTACCAGATGCTGATGCTGTTCACAACTTGGATATCTTACAAGACGAAGACAAAGGCGTTAGATCAAAGCGATCGGACGAGAAGATGCTTCACCACCAGACGATTCCCATCAATCATTGTCCCTAATTCTCAGTTACATGTCACACGTCATTCAGTTGTCGTCTCAATCATATGAGTGCGAACCGGTACCAACCGGCCACTCAGCTGAATAGTTACATGAATCACCGTCATGAGAATGACCGTCATGGAACTAACAGACAGGACGATAGTAACCACTACTATGACAACAACTATCCTAGCAATCGCAACTGAAGCTCCGGCCACGGACGTGATCAGAAATACAAAGGATCAGTAGTCCAACCGATCCGCCAATTCTGACATAATAACCTAGTATTTGTAGTTCTATTTGTTTCACATCTCGAGACACATGTCAAGACATCAGTCAAGACACATGTCTCACGTATACTTTCTAAAGACACATGTCAAGACACCAGTCAAGACACATGTCATGCTTATATTTTCTCAAGACACGAGTCAGGACACACGACCCACGTCAAAAACAACCCTAAGTAATTCAGGGTACCCTCCAAAGGGTATATCCATTTTGTGGTGCCATGTAGTAATCAGGCCACAATAATTTCAGTACCAGCACTGGCATATCAGTGAGATCCGTCACAATTGTTTGATGATACTTGATGTTTAGGTTTTTGCCTAGTATAAAAATTAAAAGTTTGTTGTGTTGGTCTAATCGATATGACTATTGGTTTAAGTGCGACTCGGTCGTCTTTTGGTGAAAACAAATGTTTTGTCGTTGTAGAGAAAATAAATTGCAAAGCGTAAAAGTAAGCGACGGTTAATTTAAATCTAAAACTAATTAAACGTAAATGGTGCAATGTTAAAAACTTTGAAAGGATAAACAAAGGCAAAACAAGTTTAAAATAACACTAAGTAAAAATGGCGGGGACATTGAATTTAAAATTTGAAAATAAAGACAAGACATAAAAACGAGGCCCCCATCGGAATCCCATCGCAATATGGCAATCGCAATATATACTCAATCGCAATGCCCAATCGCAATGACGCCAAAAAGGAATCCTATCGCAATATAAACAAAAACAATCTTTTCGGAATGTTGAAACTTAAACCCAATCGCAATGTCACAACCTGAGTCCTGTCGCAATATCACCCAAAAGGAAACTAATTGGAATCCCAATCGCAATACGCGTCGCAATGCAAAACCCTTATGCGATGCTGTGATCGCAATATGGGTCGGAATCCCAAAAACTTTTGCGATGCCTTGTGATTCGAAATAAGCAAATCTAATAAGCTAACTTCGACAATAAGCATAAATCTTAACTTTACCAAAACAATAATAAGACGAATACAATAAGCAACAATTTAAAGACTATTTTTTTCAAAACACGAAATAAGTAAACACAATAAGCAAACTTTTAGAAAGAATATTTTTTTAGAAAACTAAGAAAAGCAAATAAGCTAAGTACAAAACAAGCCAATAAGATTGTCAAACTTATAGCTCATTTCATACAAAAACTTAGATGAAAGTAAAAAGGTGAACTTTTTAATCAATTAAGCAAATGGATTAAGCAAACCTTACTTAATCCGAAATTAAATGAACCAAAAAGAACAAGAAAATTAGAAGGAGAATGATAAAAGTAAACTTGATCAAAGGTAAATAAAGATTAAAGCAACGAAATTAAGAACACTTACTTGGAATTAAAATGAATTAAAGGTGCTAGACAATTAATTAAATGACATGTAATTAAAGAACAAGTAATTAAAGGGTGGAAGAACTAATTGTCACTATTAGCCAACAAGAGAAAATGAAATGAAATCCTAATCTATTTATAGGAGGATTAAGGAGGTGCGTAGGAAGCTTCCTCCCCTCTTTCTTCTTTCTTTAATTGCATCATTAAGTCCTTAATCTTCTTAGTTCTTCGACTTTAATGACTTTGTCTCAGGATTTCTTTAAACTCGTCTTGAAATTTCTTCATAAATAAGACTTGAGTTCTTCGGGTTTAAGTAAACTTCCGTCCTTTGACTTTTTCTTCGATAAATCTTCAGAATTTGTCTTGGACTTCCGTTCTTTTTGCACTCTTGATTTCTTGACTTCGTCTTTTGTCTTTTTCTTCGATAAAAGCCAGTGAATGCCCGTGTTTTCTCCCCTTTTCACAATTTGATCCTAAATCACAACAAAAACACAAACCACGCATAATTCCGACATAAACGACATAAAATACACGTTTTGGCTTGGTTATTGTTGTAATTAAGTGGTAAAAGGATGGGTGTTTACACACCTATCAAATCCCCTACACTTGACCATTGCAATGTCCTCATGCAATGCATTAGTTACAAACACATTTACATTTTTCATCACAATCAATCCACATTGGCCTTTATTAAAGAGATAGAAAATTATAAATATTCAAAGTAAAGAAATCAAAAACATACCTTAGGGTTTTGAAAATATCATGAATGATCATCATCCTCAAGTTTTCACTTTTTCCAAACCAAGCTTAAAAACGAGATCATTGTTATTATAAGTTATCAAACTAACACGAACTCATGTGGGCCAATTATTTACTTAGACTCCCTTATTCCTAGGTGTATCTCTTATATTTTATTATTGTCTTGAATGATCACGAGGATGCATTTTTTACTTATTTTGATAGTTATTTAGGCTGAAAATAAAGTGGGACGATTTAATCAATAGTTAGCTAAAGGACAAAATCTTTTAAAACTGCTTCTCGGGACCTCATAAAGTTCATATCTTGGCATAACTTGCTTCACCATTTGAGACCTTTCCCGGACAGATATTTGGCAGCGACTTCATACTTCCAATCTTGAGAGACGTTCATGAAATAATGGTCTTCTCTTCATAATAGGAATTTCTTCACTTGAAGTTTTGAGAGATTCTTCATACTCTGACCACGACTTCTTCATTTTTCTTCAATCTTTATTTGGGATTTTGATATACAACGATCCGCCTCCTTTTTGGACTTGGAACTATTTATCCTCATACCTTGTTAGGGCCTTTTTGGATAGACTTCTCCATGATCTTTTGGGGAGTATTTGCTTTTCGTCGTGTGTCTCGATCCTGTTGATCCCAAAGTCAGATCTTAAACCTTAATAGCTTGTTTAAGGGTTGTGGTAGAGAGAAAGAATTCAATCTAACACTAGAGAAACTTTGCAAAGCAAAGTAACTAAACAAGATGTGGAATGTAATGTTTAGCACAAGAACATATGTGATTCAAACGTTGAACTTTAATATATCAAAGATATACGAATACCCAAAGTGGTATTAGGGTTTACAAAACCTTAAAGTAATAATAATGAAAGACGAAATGAGAAAGACACACTTTGCATGCTAACCTAGTGAGTCCTTTTATAGGCACAAGGACTCACGTACAAGATCACTACTAACAAACTATGGAAAGTATTAAGGAATAATAACTGAAACGCGTAAAAATCTATTCCATGTTTATCTTTGACGGCAGGGCCTTTGACTTCAGCAGGGGAACCAATCCCCCTGCCTTTGTTATTTAGCAGGGGGAACTTACTCTAGCAGGGGTACGAATAATCAACTAGCAGTGGAAACAAATAAGCATAGATTTATTCCCAACAATCCTCCCCTAAACTTGTGCTTTCCCCTAAAGACAAGTTTCTGAATAAATGCTAGTTGATGAGGATGCTTACAAACTCTCTGGCCAAATCTGACTATGAACCATTCTTACCAGATCATAAGCAACAGGCTTCTTAGCATCTACAATTAGGTTAGCATGTGCCAGTTTCTTCAAGGTGTCCTGAGAGAAGGGATAGTACCTATGATTGAGCAAGTACACACTCACACCTTCCATCACCACCTCATAAACACCAGAATTAGTAAATAGCTTCCAATACAACAAATCTCCTTTGTTTACTGCATCAAATATAGGATCAAATAACTCATGTTCATACATCCTATGCATGCACTCCCAGATTACCCAATCCTTCTCCACACCATCCATGGTAGGAGGTTTTGCAGCAAACGTTTTCTTCAATATTTTCCACAGATCTTCTAAGTCTTCACTATCTAAAATTTGAAACATGACATCTAGACTTAGAAAGGTCTGTGCTGTATTGTCAGCTCTTGTAAGCTTCCACCAAGTCCTCCCTTTGTGTTCATAAACAGCATACTCTATAATAGTAAACTTCTTTCCAAGCTCACTAGGTGAGATATCATCATTTTCCTGCAGAATTAGCTGTTTATCAATCTCATCATTTGAAGGCTTTTGAGACTCTTTAGTAACTATGCCTACTTTCTCCATTCTCTTGAGTCTCTTTGCTGCTCTTTGTACATTAAGTACAGACTTCTCAAGTACTTCTGGAAAACTTCCACCTGCTTGATGCGATGCCCCTGCTTGGGATGATGCACCTGCTTGTGTAGTCTCTCCAGCTTTTCTTTTCTTTGATTCTCTAGCTTTCTGTAGCATTTCACTTTGTCTCCTAAGATACTCAGCTTCCTCAGGAGTGTTGATAGTCATCCAATCCTCCACATCATACAACTTTAGAACTGGCCTGACTGCTCTTTTTATGGCTTCAAAACTCATATCACTGAAGTCACCATCCTTCCACTTTCTATGTCTTTTAAGCAGAACTTTGTAGTGATCAAGTTGCCCTTTCTCTGAAGTTCGATACTTCTCACTCTGAATTTGAATTGCCCTTCTTTCCAGATACTCAGTTTGATATTTGTAAACAAGACAAGTCAACTCATACCTGTCTTCCAAAGGAGCATTTTTCAATTCCTTCTCCCATTGGTCAAGAAACTCTCCAACATGAGGTACCCTGTCATCCAGTTCTCTATGCATAATCTCAACCTGCTTTAGCATATCTTTGGGCCTCATCTTCTCTATTCTTTGGTCCTGCATATCCATCTCCTCTTGTTGTAGCCTGAGAGCTACTTGTGCATCATGTGCTTCTTGGGCCTTTTGCTGTTCAGGAGTCAGATGCTTGTATTTTCTCTTGGGCTGTTGCACCATGATTCCTTTTCCTTTGTCTTTTGGATCCACTGCTGGTGCTGGTTTTGCTTTAGATGCAGGTTCTTTGATAGTTATCCCCTTCTGAGCTGGTTGCTTTCTGTTCTTCCTAACAAATTTTTGAGTAATGTTCTTAGCAGGGGATAAACTTACAGCAGTGGGATCAGCAATGGCAGGGGAAACTTTTGAAGCAGGGGCTTCTTCTTGATTGCCCATGGTGAGCAATGTTTGAGCAATATCTTTGGTTGCACTCCCATTGTCACTTCCCTTATCAGCACTTTCTCTCTCCATCCCTTTCTTAGCACTTGTTATCTTTCCATGCTCCCCACCAGGATATGAATAATACTCAGTAGATCCTTCTGTGTGTGGAATTTCCTCCCCGTTGGAAGCATCCTCATCTGTGGAAAGAATCAGTCTGGGCTTTCTCCTCCCCTCAAGAGTAGCAAGTCTGGTTTCCAATTGAGAGATAACCAGACCTTGCTTTTTGACATCTTGTACTAGTTGTGCATTCTGCCTTTTCAGACTCATGCACATTTTCGTCAATTCCAAATTTGTCAAAGGTTTCATACTGCTCTCAATCCTAGAAGGGAATTTCTCCCCTTGTTGGATATCATGGAGTGGGGGAGAGGACTTATTGATGGTGTCACTATCCTGCTCACCCCTTGAGGATGAGACAGTAGTGGCAGCCAAACCCCCAGGTTGCTCCAAACTCTTGGAGACTCTCCTTTCTGCTGCTTGGGAAGATTCACCAGGCAAGGGAGACCTGGCAAACCTAGATTTTGAACGCCTTTCTTGTTGTGGATCAGTAGGTGGTAGGTTCTTGGCAGGGGAATCAGAAGGTTGATTTGTGGCTGTTTGATTTTTGGCTTCTTCCCGTCTGATTTGGTCCATCATAATTGAAGTGAATGGAATGTTTCTGCCAGAAAACAAAGGTGATGGAGCAAGTAGTGTGGTGAAGAGTTTGGTGGTGTGTTGGGTTGCTGAAAAACAGTTTTTGTGTGTAATGGGACCATGATCACTCATATTTAGCAGAATTTCTATAAACCTTGGATACATGCAAAACTTTGAGGTGCTTGAAACATTTTTAACCATGCCTTTAAAAATCATTTGAGAAAAACAATACTTCCTCCCTGTTGCAAAGCAGATCAGGGCAGAAGCTATCTCACTACCAACCTCATTAAAAGCAGTGGTTTTTGGTGACAATCATTGCATAATAGTATGAATCAAATATTTCCAATGAGGGGCAAACTGGCCTTTAGCAAACTTACATTTTTGATTTTCAGAAAGTTTGTACCCCAATTTAACAAGACCTTCAAAAATTTCAGCCTCAGAAAAGTTGGTTATTCCATCCTCATCATCAAGGAGAAGATTCTCCCTGATGGAGGCAAGTGTGATTACCTTGGAATGACCATCAACTGTGCTTTGAATTATGACCTCTCCATTCACTGTTTTGGTCATGGCTTTAGACCAGAACTGTTGAATGTGTGAGGTATAAATGCGAGGATTGATGAGAAGGGCCACTCTGAAGTACGAAGACTTTAGAAAGGCCACAGCATCAGCAAACTCGGCAGGTTCATCATGAAGCAAAGCAATTTGATTATGATTAGGAGCAATTTTAAGGGTCATGATGAATTTTGAAAATAGTTTGGAGGTTTATAGAGATGAGAGGTAAGTGGGATTAAGTCGAGAGAGAAATATGGACCTGCTGGTAAAGGGAATTAAGTTTATATAGGCGAATTGAAGAGCTGTGATTGGACCAAAATTTTCAAATTGCAAAAATATCAAGGATAAATCTTGATAAAAAATTAATATATTTGAAATAGAAGGAAAAGATTACCAATCAGCAAAGAAAGCGCCTTAAATATCTTTTAAAAATAATAAAATATTCCCTAACCAAAATTTAAGCAAGCAGGCCCAACGGCTATGAACAGGGTAACGGTATTGTCAGTCAACGGTCAAACAGGGGAATGTTGTGAAAGCAGGGGAATAAAAGATAAAAGCAGGGGAAACTTTCCTAGGGTATTGAACTATTCATGGAGAGACTAATGTTAACTAGCTCTGCTCTAATGCACACACTTGTATACACAAGATAGATACATAGAAACTCAAGAGTCCTCTATTCAGCAATGGTCCCAATACAAAAAGTTAATACATAAGTCCCCCTACACCAGGTTATCCCAAGAAAACATGCATACCCCAGTCACCATCCCAACCTTGTCCCTTACATATGGTCAGTCAGTCTTGGCAATGTGTGCCACAGGTCTGTATTTGAACAGCAAGCTGTTTTAATAGAGAAGTGTAAGCACACACTACAGTGCCTCAAGGTTTCAGAGTTTTGACAAGCTTTGCAGCAAGTCATCATTATCCTGAACCCTCACTCACCAGTGGATATGATCTAAGATCATATATAGCATCCTAAGGATACCCTGAGTCCTAAAGGTGTGACCTAACCTCCCCTGAAACATAGAGTATATACCTGATTCACCAATGAGAATAGTATGCACCATATGAACCTCTGCATTGTTAGTCTAAAACCACATAGAACCACTTTTGTAGAAAGAACACACCCAGCTTAAGAGAAAAATCCTCTTGGCAGGGGAATGAACCCCAAGCAGGGGAATCAGTGTTAAAAATCAGTGGAATGAAAGAGATGGACAAATGGACTAACAATTATACAACAACAGCAGTGAAGTAACCCTGATTATACATGACAAAATAGACATCAGATTTTAAGGAGTAACCATTCCAATACCTGCAACCAGATACTGAAACCTCCCTACATCAAAAGCTTTTGTTAAAAGATCAGAAACATTAAGTTCTGTATCAATTTTCTTAGGGACAATCAGTCCTTTTTCAAAACAATCTCTGATAAAGTGATGTCTAATTTCAATGTGTTTGGTTTTGCTATAAAAAACAGGGTTCTTTATAATGCAAATAGTGCTGTTGTTGTCAATGAATATCTTGGTTTTAAGGAAGTTATACCCATAATCAAGCAATTGATTTTGCACCCAAAGAACTTGACCACAGCATGCAGCAGCTGCTACATACTCAGCTTCAGTTGTGGATGTTGCCATGTGTTGTCCCTAATATAATGATGTTATAATCACACGAATTAAGGTAGAAAGAAAGGAAGATATGAGAAGAATTCTAGAGAGAGAAAGTAGTGAGAGAAAAGAGAGAGAAGTGTGTGAACTTGGTGAGATTAGATTAAGAAGTGAGAAATTACAAATGACCATCCACCCTCCTAACATGCTAGGAGGGTAGTATATATAGTCCACCCACATGCGGGCTTTAATGGACTATATATTGGGCCGGGCTTGTCTTTTGGACTTTAATTAGTTTAAATCCAAGCCCGTGAACCACGACTAAATAACTACTTATTACAACGTTCTAATAAATATTACAATAGAAACCTATGACCGAACATTCTTGTTTGACTCAATATTTTGAGGCTAACAATCTCCCCCAATGTGAGGTCATTCCTCTTTAATATTTGGATTCCAATGGAGATTTATGAATTTCGTCATAAATGAGTCTTGAACGTGTAACAGTAGTTTTGTTCCTTTATGCTGTGATCTTTGAGCCTTTGTCGTTGTCTTTTGACTTTGTCTTTAAGTCTTGAGATCTTCAAATCATTCTTGACTTGTCTTTGCCATCTTGTGATCTTGTGTCTTTATCCACATGCTCACACTATCAATTGTTGGATAAGTCTTTGGGCATGAATATGTGGTTGTGAATCTTTGACTTTGCTGAGTACACCGTGACGCCACCTTCTCGAGACAAAACATAGACACGGACTGAATGGCTTTGACATTCGTCCTAAATCGGTAGCGTTTTACCTCCGGTCGGTGAAGACCGTTATACGATATTAAATATCGTACCTGTGATCAGGTAGATTCAATTAAGAATCTCCTTGACAGGGTTTCGCGGCAGTACTAGCCGTTCTCTTTACTCGACCGTCTCAATGCAAGACTGCGAACATAAAGAGTGAATCAATTGGATAAATATCCGCTTGATTAAAGTCGTCAATTCAAGTTCCTGGAACAAGTTTGATTCATAAAGAATCTTACCATTGTTGCTTTCCAGTTGACACAAGTTTGATTCATAAGAATCTCACAAGTTACCTACCGTAGCGCTGTTTGATGTTGACGCTAGAAGGATTTCCATTCGTCACTGTGAATATTACTAAATATCACTCTGAATGTTCTGGCAAGACCATAAAGATATTGCGTAGAAACCTGAAACGAGTTTGAATCAATTCAGAATCAAACCACTGTTGCTTTTCAGTTTTGCACATGTTCAATTCATAAAGAATCTTGCATATGACCCACCGCAGTGCTGTTTGATGTTAACACTGGAAGGATTTCCACTCATCATTGTGAATACTAAGTAGTATCACTCTGAGTGTTCTAGCAATATCACAAGGATATAGCGTAGGACTCTGTTGATCTTCATCCGTGTGTCCTAACGAGATTTGATTGATCTCTTGGCTCTAGACTCTATTTGTGCACTTTTAGTGGTCGGAGGCTGGAGCAGATGCCACCTATTCAATATCAACTATCTCGGAGTGAGAAAGTCAATAGAAGTCATGTTGTTCTCCGTGACAATAAAACAAACTTCTTTTGAGAGAAGCCTGAGTAGCTAGGAAAGGGTTGTGCTTCACATCACTGGGTCCATGATGAGTTTGTCTTCATGATGAGTTGACCCGATTTCTGCCTAAGTTGTATGGAGGGCTTCTTTCTTTAGACCCTTTATCCTTACATTTCTTTTTCATTCTTCAACCCCTTCAATGCTTACCAAGACATCATTACTAGCACCTTGTTGTGATTGTTCCAGTGCTAGCATCAGTACTTAGTCGGCATTCTGCTACGTTCACATTCTACTCCATCTTTCCTAAGGACTTCTAATAATCTATTGGATTGTCCCTGGGAAGATCCCTCCGGTTCTGGTTGGATCATAGGACTTAAACCTAACCACCCTTTTGACACCAATAACGTCGTGAATTAAAGATGTTGTGGGTATTTGATCGTAACCATGAAAACCACTTTAAATTCTAACAAAGTGTTTGAAAACCATTTAACACCTTGCTAGTTTTGTCGTTTTAGAAATGCTCCCCCTTCACATGTGCATCGATAATCGAAAGTGTTTCGCACATGTAGGTAGGAGTGAAAGTGCTTGAGTCTTATATTAGATCACATTTTAATCACATTTTCTCCCCTATCTCTAATATATAAAATCTTTTGATATTAGAGATACCAAATTTGATTAAAATATATTTTGAAAAAATAGTCTTGAAATCTCTGGGAGAAAGATGTGTTAATCTTTTGCATGAAGTTAAAATGCTCCCCCTCAAAAAATTGATCCAATTGAATTGTCATTGTGAGGATATGATCCACATTTCACTTTTTGAGGATGGGAGTTGTTGAACACACAATTTTTGAAAGATTTTGAATATCATTGAAAAATTCTTGAAAAAATTGTGTTCAACGCTTTTTGAAAAATCAATTCTTTTTGTCGAAAGGTTTTTCTAAAGCATAAACTTGAGTTCATAGACTTTGAATGTCTTGACGAATCCACTCAAGTGTAAGAAGATTTCTCTTCTTTTGCTGAGGGTAAGGGTACTAGATCGTACACTCCCCCGTGAATATCGATCCGGGTTGCAATCTGAAAGTGATTACAAGCCATTGTGTTGAGCTCAAAACGTTGAATGTTTTATGACAAGCTCAACCCGTGATAGATTGCTCTACCCGTTGTTGGAAATATTGTCCAAAATAGACAACTTCCGTTTGAAAAGATAGAAATGACATGTTTTGAAAAATATTTACAACTTTCATTCGAGCTTTATGTACACACCCGTGTCGTTATTGAGCGACATTTCTAGGTACGTCCATATTATCGATACTGAAAGACATGTCGAGAAGAATGTTTTTGGATTATCAAAGATTTTTACTTTTGTATTTTGCTTTTTGATTAATATTTACAGGTAGATGTTTGATAGATGAATCAAGCAGGCTTCTTTGCCAGAACCTCCAGTTCTGCTGGAGTCAAACATCTCATACCAATTTGCCTAACTAGATACGCAAACCTCTCTTTCGAAAGAGCTTTTGTAAACAAGTCAGCTAATTGGTAATCAGTTCCAACAAAGTATAATTCAACAATACCCTTTTCAACTTGTTCCTTAATGAAGTGATATCTGACATCAATGTGCTTCGTGCGGGAATGCTGAACCGGATTGCAGGAGATGGCTATGGCCGATTTTGAGTCACAGTACATAGGTACTTTATCAAAATGGAAGCCATAATCCGTGAGTTGTGTTCTCATCCAAAGAACTTGAGCACAACACGCAGATAGAGACACATACTCCGCTTCGGCTGATGAAAGTGACGTGCAATCCTGCTTCTTGGAAGACCATCCCACAAGCTTGTCTTGACCTAGAAATTGTGCACCACCAGAAGTACTTTTACGTGTATCAAGACACCCTGCATGATCAGAATCTGAATAGGCCGTTAGAAAGAAACCGGTTTCCCTCGGATACCAGAGTCCCATGTGAATGGTATTCTTAAGGTACCGAAAGATCCGTTTAACCTCCTTGAGGTGCTTTTCAGTGGGTCGTGCTTGATAACGTGCACAATAACACGTAGCATGATGAATATCAGGTCTGCTTGCTGTCAAGTACATGAGGGACCCGATCATGGAACGATATCTCGTTTGATCTATGGGTAATCCCTCCAAATCAGCATCTAGGGATGTGGTTGATAATGGTGTCCCAACGGGGTCACATGAGGTCATACCATGCTTTTTGATTATCTCTTGACAATACTTAGCTTGGTTTATAAAGATACCACTTGGGGATTGGTGAACTTGAATTCCTAGAAAGAATTTTAGTTCGCCCATCATTGACATTTCAAATCTGCTGTGCATTACTTTTTCAAACCATTTTGAAAGTTTTGGGTTTGTAGACCCGAAAATAATGTCATCAACATAAATTTGCACAAGCAGAATGTCATCCCCATATTTATAAGTGAACAAAGTTAGATCAATGGAACCTTTTGAGAAACCTTTGGATACCATAAATTTTGAGAGCTCGTCGTACCACGCCCTTGGAGCTTGCTTGAGTCCATATAGTGCCTTGTGGAGACGATACACCTTGTCAGGATAATGAGGATTGACGAATCCTTCCGGCTGCGTGACATAGACTTCTTCCTTCAAAGGACCGTTAAGAAATGCTGTCTTTACGTCCATTTGATAGACAGTGAATCCCTTATGTGCAGCATAAGCAAGAAAAATCCTGACTGCTTCCATTCGAGCAACTGGTGCAAATGATTCTTCAAAATCAATACCCTCTTTCTGTCCATACCCTTTAGCCACTAGCCTAGATTTATTCTTGATGATCGTGTTTTCTTCATCCATCTTGTTTTTCCAGATCCATCGAAGATTTAATGGTGTTACATCGTATGGTCTGTCAACCAGTTCCCAGACTTTAAGTCTTTCAAACTGTTGAAGTTCATCCGTCATCGATTCAATCCAAGCATGATCAGCCATGGCTTCTTTGATGTTTTTCGGTTCAGCAGTACTCACGGCGAGTGCGAACATACAAACATCGCCATCGGTTTCAAGCTGTCGTCTTGTACGAACGGGCTGTGAAGGGTTTCCAATGACATGAACCAAAGGATGATCTCGGGTCCAATGATGTGTTGAAGGATGTCGTTGATAGAAAGTATGCATATTTGACGGATCAACATGGCGAGTAGAAGACTCTCCAGTTTCGTGTACCGGTGTACCGAATGGGTTGATAAATTCGTCATCGTCAGATGATGCACCGTCTGCTTGATTTGTGTTCTCTGGAGCAATGACAGTAGTTGTGGATGTTGTAGGATCGATTGTTGAAGTGATATTCTGAGGAGGTAAATCTGCAACAACCCGTGTTGAAGTAGATGAAGTTGTATTCTTTTGTTGATGATGATCGATATCATCATTCGTATCATGAGTGACAGCGGAAGACTTCGATGCAACTTGTTTCTCCCCCGTGAAATATTCATCATACATTGGTCCATATAACATTTCCAACTCTTCAAGTGTCGTGTCCACTGTCATATCTGCTCTAGGAACATGTTCAGGAACCAGCTTTGAACTTGACGGTTCATTGCCGTGGTCTTGAGTTCCGAGTTCCGTGCGGTTGTGAACAGAAGTCGTTTGTCGTTGTGGATCGGGACTTAAACTGTTTTGTTCAAGTGCCATTTCTTGAGATTCATCAAATCGGATGTGAATTGTCTCGACAATCAATTTTGTTCTTTTGTTGAACACTCTATATCCCTTAGACTGAGTTGCATATCCCACAAGAATACATGCATCACCTTTTTCTTTCATCTTATCCAAATTTTCACCATCTCGTATAATGTAACAAGTACATCCAAAAACATGAAGGTGTTTGAGTGAAGGTTTTCGATCATGAATTATGTGATATGGTGTCTTTTCGTGTCTTGGGATAATTAAGGAGCGGTTTTGTGTGTAGCATGCGGTTGACACGGCTTCGGCCCAAAAGTATAGTGGAAGTTTTGAAGCGGATAATAATGTTCGAGCAGCTTCAACCAAAGTATGGTTTCGTCTTTCAACAACGCCGTTTTGTTCGGGTGTTCGAGCAATAGATGTTTCATGTTCAATCCCTTCGGCTTCAAAATACTTTCTCAGATTAGAATTCAAAAATTCTGTACCTCTGTCAGTACGAACCACTTTAACTTGAGCTTGAAGACCACGTTGTATCAATTTAAGGAAGCTAATGAGAACATCGGGTGTTTCATCCTTGGACCTCAAGAAGTGAGTCCATGTGTACCTTGAGTAATCATCAACGATGACCAGAATATATTTCTTTCCATTGATACTCTGAACACGCATGGGACCACACAGATCCATGTGAAGAAGATCTAACCGTCCTTTAGAGCTTGGTGTGGTCTTTGTTTTGAAGCTACTTCGTTTAGCTTTACAAAGTTCACAAGAAGAACAAAGATGATCTTTGATGAATTTCAAGCTTGGAAGGCCTCTCACAATATCTTTCTTGGAAAGAAAGTTAATGGTATCAAAGTTGAGATGAGAAAGACGTTGATGCCATAACCATGCCTGAGTCGTTGAAGCTTTAGCCATGAAGCAAATTGGAGTTGATGAAGTTGTGTCTTGAAGTGAAATTGTATAAAGATCAGTACCCCGTGTACCGGTAAGTAAGTCATTCCCATCATAATCACGAACAAAACATGTCTTCTTTCTGAAAGCAACTTCCAAATCCGCATCACAGAATTGACCAACCGAGAAAAGATTATGATTGAGCCCTTCGACGTAGTATACCCTTTTAATCGTGATATTCCCCTGAACCAAATCTCCATATCCTAGGATCGGTGCAAATTGATCATTTCCGAATCGGACCGTACCTAGGAACTTCTCCACGAAGTTAATTAGAAGCTTGAGATTCCCCGTCATGTGCTTCGTGCATCCGGAGTCCATTATGAAGAGAATTATTTGTATCACCTGCAGAAGAGTTAGAACACGATGGAGCATTTGCTAAATTGGATACCACAGTAATTGTGATAGTAGAATCATTAGTGTCCTTATCAACATTTAAAGGCAAACTAACACTCGTTTTCACATTTTCTGTCCTAACTTTAGGCATCCATTTATATCCGGGAGGACATTGATTAGCAAACCACCATTTCCAAGACTTACTGGCAGACTCATACAATTCCTTAATTTTGCTTCTAGGATTCTTAGTGGTGGAGTCTGATGCATTACTTTTCTTAGTGGGGGTTGCACCAGAATGGTTCACTTTGCGTTTGGGTTTACTAGCTCTAATAGGCATTGCAACTTGCTTCTTAGTTCTAGTATCTACGCCTTTGACTTTATTTATAGCACACATAGAATGATTAGCATTAGCACACTTGCCACATTTGACACAAACAAATTTCACATTCATAACATTCAAAGTCGAATCCTTCAAATCGTCATGACACGCGATTACAGACGTTTTATTCTTAGAAACATTGAAAATCCTAGGGTGTTCTTCTACTTGCTTCATCTTCCCTTGATTCTTGTGTTTCCAGACCTTATCATTCACTTGAGTGCTCTTAAGCTGAGGCCGGCTAACACTAGTAGTGGAGACTATTCCTGTAGTAGAAGACACATGAATATTAGTGTTTCTAGAAGTCTGAGGCGAGTGAGTATCTTTGTTTGTGGGCTTAGTAGACATTCTATACATCCCTGGTTTAATGACATTATTGTGCTTAACACTTGGTGCTATAGGATTCCTTATGGGTTGATTCTGTGGTAACCTTTCCTTTCCATCCATCTTGGGGGCAAACACAGGTTTTGCAAACGAGGAATTAGATAAAGCAGATGGTTTTCCCAAGATAGAGGATCTATTCTCTTTAGAGGCATTGGGTTGTCTAACAACATTTTTCTTAATGCTAGGTTCCACAATTTTCCCACCCATCTTAGCAATGAGTTTCTGCAACTCTGCTATCGCTCTGTCCCTGTCTTGTAATTGAGCTTTCAACCCTTTAATTTCCAAATTCTGTTCATTCATTTCTCGAAATGTTCGGGAAAGTTTTTCTTGCAATTTATTATCATGTGGAAAACGACCAACATCTTTTTGCAAAGCAAGTTCAAGTGAATGACAATGTTTTTGAAGGAAATCAGTTTTGTGTTGAAGTAACTCAAAAGCCTTTTTGTCAACATTTTCTTTACGTTTCGAAAGCTCAATTTCAAGATGTTCACATTCTTTGAGCTTATCAAGATATTGGCATGCAACTTCAGAATATTCATCAATATCGGCACAAGATGTAAAATAAGCACACATAATATCTTTAGAAACGCATTCTTGCAAGAGTAAATCATATTCATCAGAGAAAACGGACTTGTCCATTTGAAGATTATCAATTTCTTTCTCAAGAGACTCAACATATTGTAAATCATCAAACATTTCAGACCCAATTAAGCTTTCGAATTTAAGAACATTTTTTTTTAGTGTGGCCGCGTTCGGTATTAAGATTTGTTTGACAAGCACAGTTATGTCTTGAGGAATTGGTTTCTTCCACTCGTCATTTTGTCGTTGTTTCCAATCATTATCAATAATGGACTTAATATTATCTATGTAATGAGTAAGAAACCCAAATATCTGCCTACTCTTGCTTTTAGAAGCATCTAGGGGCAAGTAGTTGATGAACTTAGAAACGTTTGTTTTCTTAGTGGCAAACGCTTTCTTCCATTGAATTCTCTTTTGCCTGCATTCTAAAAATACTTCCTCACGAGATTTCTGAGTTTGTTTGTGGAACAGACCATAAAGACTATTCTCATAAGCATAATTATATGGTTTCACAAACTCCTTATTAACTGATGGTTGACTATCAGTATCCCAAAGGGCAGTCTCTTCACTATTGGCACTTAGAGGCATGCAATCAAGATCTGTCCTTTCAGTCTCATCAAGATAAAGATGCGGGTTCGCAGCTTGTGCTTTTGCAAGGTACTCAGGACTTGCAAAGCTAGCTTGACCCTTAAACATCGATGGAGGTGCTAGCATTCTTACGGATTGAATAGAATCATGCGTTTTATGAACAACGTTCTTCAAAAAGTCGACTTGTGCTTCTAGTTTCGTAACTTTTTCGGTTTCTTTATCATATCTACTTTTGAAGTCTTGTTTTAACGCATCTACCTCTTGTTTCTTATCCTCTAGAATTTTAGCAGAATCAGTAGTGGTCATAGAGAGCTTTTGTTCAAGTTCATTAACTTTGGTATTGGCAAGGTACGTTTTTTGACGTTCATCCATTAAGAAAACATTATATTGACGCTTTTCTTTAGCTAATAACTCAAGAGTGGTATTATATTTGTTTTCAAAATCGTCCTTTTGACCTTTTAACGCACTTCCCTTGTACCCCTCAAGCTCTTTAGTTTTCTGAAGGAGCTCATCTCTATAGCTTTCAGTCATCTCAGTAGATTTGATAAGAGCAACTTTGCATTCTTCAAAACTTTGAGTGAGCGTAGCGTTTGCCTTCTTTAATTGCTTTTGACTCTTTTTATTTTCAGTGACATCTTTTTGTAAAGTAGCAATTAAATTAGCAAGCGCAATACGTTCCTCTTCATCATATTCATTTGCATGTTGATCATCCTCAGACACATTATTGCACATGTCTGATGAATCGGCTGTGGTATTACTATCAACCGTTTCCATCATACACGTGTCATTAATGGCATTGGGTAGATCACTATGCTCAGGGATATCACCAAACACATTATATTCATCAGTAGTGTGTACCTTATCGATTGGCTCAGTGTCAACGATAGGACCATTGTCATCTTCAGTGACTTTGAGAACTTCTTCAACATGTGCCATGTACGAGTAATGTGCTTCTAATTCCTGGTCGGAGGCTTCATCATCAGTGTCATCAAGCATAGCTCCTTCCTCAGCTGACAGTTTGACCCCTGCTTCCATCTTCTTGCATAGCAGCATCTTTTCCTTATGGTAGCTAGAGTCCCTAACCCGTTTCGGCTTCCTACATTCCTTTGCCATATGCCCATAACCTTGGCAATTATAACACTGAATCCCACTTTGTTGAACCACTTGAGTTCCAACAGTTTCCCTATTCCCAGTAGCAGCAGCAATCCTCTGAGTATCATACTTTGCAGTTTGTCGATCATATCTTGCAGAACCCTCAACATGCGTTGGATTATGTCGATCATACCTATAAGGACTTTCACCACGTCGACGTGTGTCATACCTTGGAGGACTCGCAACATATCGGTTCTTTGTGTTAGATGATGTTCGAAGATTGTTGTTGGTGGGTTTGTAGATCTTCTGGTAAGTCTTCATAATGAAAGCAATTTGTTGTTTCATCTCGCGATTCTTCTGAGCTTGATCTTCATCACTATCTTCTTCTGAAGATGACTCAGATGGTGGTGAAGGTGCTCTTGGTGCTTTGCCGCGTGATCTTGTGGATGATGAAGACTTGGATGATGTGGAATATCGTGGTGAGGATGATGGGCTAGAGTATGGCTTAGGAACACGAGATCGATGATCTTGAACATTTTGAGTGGTAGTTAGTAAAGCAAGTGGATTAGCCGTCTTTGCAACTCGTTCAGCTCGAATCTCATTTGCTTCATGCTGAAATTGTTTCAAGATATCAAAGAGAGTGTGATAGTTTACCTTGTCTAACTGCTTCTGTTGTTTCACCAAAGTGACAAAACGTGTCCACTCTGGTTGGAGTTGTTGTAGAAATTGCACATTGACTTGCATGGTGGATACTTCCAAGTTGTTTCTTGTCATATCATTCATCATCTTGTAAAATCTTGAATAATAGGACTCAATTGATTCTCCATCCAATGCAGTAAATTTACCAAAGTTCCAAAACAAGTTTGTTTTGTCATCTTGCTTGTTGAGAGACTCTCCTTGTTGCAAGCGTTCAATGGCCGTCCACATTTCTTGTGCTGTAGGACATGCATCGACTGTGGAATAAATATCATCTCCAATTCCACTTAGGATCATATAGATCGCTTCTTTTTCTGCATCATGCCAAGCACGTTTCTCGGGTGTAAGGTCAGATAAAGTTTCCTTTTTCTTTGTTGCAGGTACTTCTGGACATGTGTCTGTGGCTGGTGTATAAGGAACATCAATTTCAGAAAAAACATATGGGCCATGGTTAATACATTGTCTCAAGGCATCACCATTAGGTCTTGTATCAAGATAGCGAAGAAAGCGTGATTGCCATTGAGCATATCGACCAGCCACAAGCATTGGTGGTCTCTCTTTATTACCCGCGACCATGATGTTGTTGTTCGTCACACGATATTCTGCAGTAGAATCCATCCCAAAATTCTCTGAAATGATGAAGTGAATATTGATCTTAAGTAGATTTGTTGTGATTGTTGTTGTGGTTTAAATTCCGAAAATTGCAATTTTTCTCCAGGCCGACAATAAATTCTCCAGTCCGACAAAAACGGTAGTCCAAAAATTTTGTAATCGCCAAAATTTGAAATCGAGCTAGAAATGTCCTAAAACTAGTATGGAAAAAATTTGAATTTACTTGACGAAAAAATTTTAACTCTTTTTTTTTTTTTTTTTTTTTTTTCTTTTTTTTTTTTTTGATCTTCGTGGAAACGATATTCTGAAACTAGTCTAGATGGTGGCTAAGTCTAAAAATTACTCAAACAAAATTTAGCGAAAACATGTCATCGGAATATCCATCGGAAAGTGCTATCGGAATGAAGGTTGTCGGAATGTTTAGATCGGAATGTCCTTTGGATCGCAATGTACCAATCGAAATCCCAAATCGCAATGTCCTATCGCAATATCCTTCTGTCGCAATATTCTATCGCAATGTACTATCGCAATATCCTATCGCAATATTCTGTCGTAATGTGGCTGTCGCAAAGTGGGCAGAGTAACGTTTCAAGATTGCCTTAACCGTCGCAATCCAGATCGCAATAACGATCGGAATGTCCAGATCGGAATAAGGGGGCTATCGCAATACGGATCGCAAAGTAAAACCCTAGGGTTATTGCGATCGAAACCGTACTTACCTTTCCTATATTCAAGCTGTCGCAATAATGGTGCTTTTTCTTCCAACTTTTTAGGCAACGATTTTTGGCAACTTTTAGGCAACAAGTTAGCAACTTTTAGGCAACAAATTCGTGATTTTTACCAAACCAAAACAACCAAATCTCTACAACAAGTATATAGATGATTTGTAGCAAGATAAAGAACACGAAAACCACAAAAAAATTTGAATTCGAGTTGATTTATGGAAGAAATCACACGAATCAAATATAAGAAGAACAACCAATAACAAATCTACCCCGTGGCGATTGATACCAATTGTTGTCCCTAATATAATGATGTTATAATCACACGAATTAAGGTAGAAAGAAAGGAAGATATGAGAAGAATTCTAGAGAGAGAAAGTAGTGAGAGAAAAGAGAGAGAAGTGTGTGAACTTGGTGAGATTAGATTAAGAAGTGAGAAATTACAAATGACCATCCACCCTCCTAACATGCTAGGAGGGTAGTATATATAGTCCACCCACATGCGGGCTTTAATGGACTATATATTGGGCCGGGCTTGTCTTTTGGACTTTAATTAGTTTAAATCCAAGCCCGTGAACCACGACTAAATAACTACTTATTACAACGTTCTAATAAATATTACAATAGAAACCTATGACCGAACATTCTTGTTTGACTCAATATTTTGAGGCTAACACCATGATAGTCTGCTTCTTACATTGCCAAGATATAAGCCTGCTCCCCAAAAATTGGCATCCCCCTGTTGTAGACTTCCTATCATTGTTGTCACCAGCATAATCACTATCTGAATAGGCTATCAGCTCAAATAGTGACTCCTTTGGATACCAGAGTCCTAAGGTAGGATGACATTTTAGATACCTAAAAATCCTTTTCACAGCAAATAAGTGACACTCTGTTGGTGACACCTGGTATCTTGCACATAAGCAGACTGCAAACATGATGTCAGGTCTTGAAGCAGTGAGATACATAAGTGACCCAATCATAGACCTGTAAGGATAGAAACGACAATGTATTTTCTATGTTTATCTTTACCTAGAATAGTTGATTCGTAGCTTATTGTACAAGACTTCTTGATCTATAAAAGAAGATCTTTTAGGTTAATGTTTGATATCAGTTTTCATAGTATTCGCAAGTTAAACCTTTCATTGTAATCAACAAGATTATTCTAATACAAGTGAAAGTTTGTTTAACATCATTGTGTTTAAGAGCAAACAGGTTCAATAAAAGGTTCAAGAAGAAGATGGCCTTTAATGCTAAGGATGTTGCTGGATTTGATAAATCCAAGGTGGAGTGCTACAACTGTCATAGGATGGGGCACTTTATGAGGGAATGTAGATCTCCAAGGAGATCTGATGCTGGGAAGCCTTCAAGCCAAATGATTAAGAGCCCAGATCCCAAGGCTATGGTTGCTGTTCAACAAATTGATGGTGTTGGAGAATGGGATTGGAGCTGGATGGCTAAGAATGAAGAAGAGGACAGAGCTTTGGTTGCTGAAGTTAAAGAAGAGCATGTTGAATATGCTCTCATGGCACACTCCTCCTCTTCATCAGATAATGAGGTATATGATGATGCTTTCTGTTCTAAGGGTTGTCGATTAAATACTGAAAAATTAAAACAAGAGATAGTTAAATTATTAGATGAGGCAAGTACTGAAAGATGCAAAGTATCTAACTATCAAGTTGCTCTTACCCAAACAGAAAAGACAGTATCTGAGTATAAGAAAATGGAGTTTGATTTAAAGGATCAAATAAATATCTTAAAACATGAGTTACATCAGAGTAAGGATGTTCAAGATATAGTAAATAGGGTTAATCTTGATTTGATAGCTCAGTTAGAGGAGGCTAACAAAAATAAAGATAATGTGAGTCTTAAAATCCAGAGATTTGATAAGGCCACACAATCCCTAGGAGAGTGTGTTAGTAAACAAAGAGACTCTAAGGATATAAGTGGGATTGGGATGAATAATTATACTGTTGTTCCACCACCAGCTGGGGATTTCTATGGTGTCCAATCAAAGGACTTATCTTGGACTGGCTTGCCAGAATGCCAAGAGGAGGAGTTTATTCCTCCACCTAGAGTGACTTCCCCAGTTGAGGAATATCAGCAAAAGCTGACTGACCTAGAAGAGTGGAAGAAAGCTAACCACACCTTGTTTGTTAAGGGAGGGTTATTGTGTGAAAGTCCAAATGAGCCCACACTAATCACGAGCCTTGATCCTAAACCTATTAAGATCACACACCCTACCACTGGCAAAGCTGTTGACCTTGGCCCACAAACTGTTAGAAAACCTAGTGTTAAATATGCAGAGATGTATAGGAATACTAGGTCACCAAAAAGCCAAGTTAGTAATCATGGAACAGGCTTCTTTGCTTCTAGACCTAAGACTATGTCTAGAAAAGCTTGTTACACATGTGGTAGCTTCTCACATTTGGCCTACAAATGTGTCAACGCTTCCAATGTCAACGCTGATAGGAACCATTTCAGCGCTGACAAAAGTCAACATAGGTCAAACACTGTAAGACCCAATACCTTTGTGAACAAAAGTCCACAAGTTGTTAGACCAGCCCCATTTTTTTCTAGAGGGTCTAACACACAAGGCCTAAGACCTTTTCAAAAGTCAAACACTCGGTCAAATAGGCAATGGGTTCCTGTAGCAAACCCTAGGTTCAACGCTGATAAGAGTAATCGGGGCGCTGACAGGAGTAATTTCAGCGCTGACAGACACACTGCTAAACCTAGGTATTTGCAACCACAGGGAAATAGGTCTAAAGCTTCTACTAGCTTAACATGGAGACCAAAACAAGACCAAAACCCTAATTCTACTGGTATTTCTATGACATGCAACAGGTTTCATTATATTTCAAAGGCATTGTCAACACCAATTGGGGTTAACTGGAAATTTCATTCAAACAGGGATGAAAATGGGGTTGTTATGAGAACCAAGTCTGTTCTTGTTGAACAACCAAATGAATCCAAGTCTTCTAAGGCTTGGGTTCCCAAAGAAAACTAATGTGTTTTCTTTATGTGCAGGGCATTCAGAAGAAGATCAATGATTATGGATACTGGGATAGTGGATGCTCAAGGCACATGACAGGAAAGGAAGACTATCTGACCAATTTCTCTCCTATTCAAGATGGTGATAAGGTATACTTTGGAGGGGGTTATGGAACAATCACAGGAAAAGGAACCCTTGTCACCAACAATCTACGGTTTGAGAATGTCTTCTTGGTAAAAGAACTGGATTATAATTTGTTCAGTGTATCACAAGTGTGTGATAACAAAAATAAGGTTCTTTTCACAGATACTGAGTGCTTGGTGTTAAGCAAAGAGTATAAGCTCCCTAAGGAGAAATACATAGATTTTAGAACACCAAGGCATAAAGACATATATAATGTGAATCTTAATGGAATTAAGGTAAATAATAAAATGTCATGTCTATATGCTAAAGCCTCAGTAGATGAAAGTAATCTTTGGCACAGGAGACTAGGGCACATAAACTTTAAGAATATCAATAGACTTGTGAGGCTTGGTTTAGTTGATGGTTTGCCTGAAAAGGCTTTCCACAATGACCACTCTTGTGTTGCATGCCTTAAGGGCAAGCAGCACAAGGTCTCATTCAGGTCTAAACAGGTGCACTCTAGTTCTAAACCACTTCACTTATTGCATATGGACCTCTTTGGTCCAACTAATATAGCAAGTTTGAAGGGTAAATCATATTGTTTTGTCATTATTGATGATTACTCCAGGTTTACATGGACTTTCTTTTTAGCCAAGAAAAGTGAAACTGCCCTAAGTCTGATTAATTTCATTACCCAAATAGAAAAGAAGAATGGTAATGAGGTCAAAATTATTAGAAGTGACAATGGGGGTGAGTTTAGAAATCAGTTGTTAGATGATTTTTGTGCCAAGAAAGGGATTACTAGGCAGTTTAGCATAGCTAGAACCCCACAACAAAATGGGGTTGCTGAAAGGAAGAATAGGACCCTTATTGAAGCAGCCAGAACCATGTTGGCTGATGCCCACTTTCCTATAGCCTTTTGGGCTGAAGCTGTTAACACAGCTTGTTATGTTCAGAATAGGGCATTGGTCAACAAGATACATAATAAGACACCTTATGAATTACTTTGGGGAAGGAAGCCTAATATTGGCTTTCTCAAGCCATTTGGTTGTCATGTAGTTGTTTTAGAAACTAGTGAGGCCCTAGGTAAATTTGATTCAAAAGGTGATGAAGGCTACTTCATGGGATATTCAGTGCAGAGTAAAGGATATAGGGTTTACATTAAAAAGGAAAAACGTATACTTGAAAAGGTACATGTTAGGTTTTTAGAAAGTAAACCTAGTGATCCTGAGAGTGGTCCAAATTGGTTGTTTGACTTAGAACCTTTGTCTAGAGCTTTAAATTATATGCCTGTTACTAATCCAGACATTGTGAAGGTAACTTCAAGTGTTTTGGAAAAGAGAATTGGTAATGTTTCAGGTATACAGGTTGCTAAGGAGGATGGACCACCAGCAGTTGAATCATCTCCCACAAAAGAATATGTTACACTTCCTATATGGACAGATGAGTATTATGCTGCTGCTGCTGCTGCTAGAAAAGATAATGGTGGTGTTCAGATACCACCAAGTACAAACATGCATACTTCTTCAGGCGCTGACAAAGGGAAATCAAGCGCTGACAAGAGCATTCCAGACGCTGATGGATCAGACGCTGACACAAGCAGTTCAAGCGTTGTTAGCCCTAACGCTGACAAACAAGGATCAGAATTTGACAACACCTTTGCACATCTTTTCTCTTCACATTTTGAACAAGGTGGACCTTCCCATGTCCATGAAGAGATTCGTGTTGATCAAACAGAGTCAGATGAAGAAGATATTGGCAACATGGAGCGAGAAATTGAGGACACCAGACTTATTGAAGGAGGAGTTCTCACTTCCACAGCTAAGGATCACCCCACATCTCAAATCATTGGTGATGTTATGGCTCCAGTTCAGACAAGAAGATCCCATCAAGGTCTTGGTGGATTTATTGCCAATATACACAAGAAGGTTGATACCCCTCTTGTACAAGCATGTTTGTTTGCCTGTTTTCTGTCACAGGAAGAACCCAAGAAAATTTTTGATGCTCTCAAGGAACCAAGTTGGGTGGAAGCAATGCAGGATGAGCTTCACCAATTTGCTATACAGGATGTTTGGGAGCTGGTTGATTGTCCTAGATATGTGAGACCAATTGGGACAAGATGGGTTCTAAGGAACAAGAAAGATGAAAGAGGCATTGTGGTCAGAAACAAGGCACGTTTGGTAGCTCAGGGTTATACACAAGAGGAAGGAATTGATTATGAAGAAGTTTTTGCACCAGTTGCAAGAATTGAAGCTATAAGAATTTTTCTAGCTTATGCCTCTTGTATGAATTTTACTGTTTACCAAATGGATGTGAAGAGTGCTTTCCTCTATGGGACAATTGTTGAGGAAGTATATGTCATGCAACCTCCTGGTTTTGAAGATCCTGAGAATCCAGACAAGGTTTATAGAGTGAAGAAAGCAATGTATGGACTTCATCAAGCCCCAAGAGCATGGTATGGTACATTATCCACCTATTTGGTGGAAAATGGTTTCAAAAGGGGCACCATAGATCAGACACTGTTTACAAAGAAGAAAGGAAAACATGTGTTGCTTGTGCAGGTCTATGTTGATGATATCATTTTTGGGTCTACTGATCCAAAAATGAGTGAGGACTTTTCCAAGCTCATGACAGATAAATTCAAGATGAGTGCAATGGGTGAGATGAACTTCTTTCTAGGTTTACAAGTTCAGCAGAAAGAAGATGGTATCTTCATCTCACAAGATAAGTATGTAGCTGAAATCTTGAAGAAATATGGTTTTTCTCCACATGAAAAGGAGGCTTCCACTCCTATGGATAGGCAACATCCTTGGGGAAAAATTGGAGCTGGAAAGGATGTGGATGTTAGGCACTATAGATCAATGATTGGATCATTGATGTATCTTACAGCCTCAAGACCTGACATCATGTTTGCTATGTGTGCATGTGCACGCCATCAAGTGACTCCCAAAGAATGTCACCTTTTTGCTGTGAAGAGAATTTTTAGGTACCTAAGATGTTACCCAGATCTTGGATTATGGTACCCAAAAGATTCTCCATTGGACCTTATTGCATATTCAGACAGTGATTATGGTGGTGACAAGTTTGATAGGAAATCCACAACTGGTGGATGTCAATTTCTTGGGAGCAGATTAATATCTTGGCAATGCAAGAAACAAACAGTGGTGGCCAACTCTACAACTGAAGCAGAATATGTTGCAGCAGCTGCTTGTTGTGGACAAGTCTTATGGATTCAGAACCAGCTGTTGGATTATGGGTATAATTTTATGCATACCAAGATTTTTGTAGACAATAACAGTACTTTATGCATTATTAAAAATCCTGTACATCATTCTAAAACCAAACACATAGAAATTAGACATCATTTTATAAGAGATTGCTTTGAGAAAGGTTTAATACAACCAGATAGGGTAGATACTGAAGATAATGTAGCTGATTTATTAACTAAACCTTTTGATGCTGGAAGATTTCAATATTTGGTAACAAATATTGGAATGGTTAATCTCACTTAATATGTGTTTTGGAACCTTTTTGTAACAGTATGTACAGGATAATGCATTGTTATTGGTCTTTGTGATGATTTAGATTTTCCACATTATTTTTCTAACACTGACAAAGGTAAATGCAACGCTGTCAAGTGTTATTTTGCCGTTGTTGGAGATATTATTGTCTAACGCTGACAAGAGTTCCTTCAACGCTGATAAGTGTTGTCGGGACGCTGTCAGCAACAAATGTTAGTTTTGTGGTTTTCATCTAAATGTGCAGGTAATGGTAGCTTTCTGCCATTGGATACAGAGTTGCTTATGGATCTTTGAAGAGTTATTTGGACATGTTTTGTTTATGGATGATGGTTGGAATATTTATATTCCTATCTTGACATAAATTTTTTTAATGTTCATATATATATTTTGAGAACTCATGTATCATAGTTTGAGGGGAGGTTTAAGGAACCTTTAGGACTCTTGGGTATTCTTAGAATACTCTCATCACAATTCTAGATTGTGTCCACTGGTGAGTATGGGTTAGTTTTTCTAAACCATGAGGCACTGTAGCATGCATAGTATATCAACTTTGCATGCTGCCAAGACATTTTTGGCCTAGAATTGGTTGTGGTCTGTTGGGAGGCTTGGGAATCCTTTTGATATGGGTTTTACCTGGGAGTAACAAGGATTTTATGAGGTAACTTGGTTGTTAAGAATTTTGGTTAGCAAGGGACACTAGAGGACTGTTATGTCTATCTTGCTTATGCAAGTGTGCATAACTGGACAGTGCTTGCCGCCCTATGATAATTATCAGCTTTTGGTTATCTTCTCTAGGATAAATTACTTGTTAAGGTCATTTTTCACTTTTTAAAACAATTTTATTTTTGGACGCTGACAAGATTTTTCCAAGCGTTGTTGTGACCAAAATGGACGCTGACATGGCTTTAGGCGAACGTTGACAAGATTATAGCCGTTGGGCGTTGATGGGTTATATTTGACCGTTGACAAACAATGGGACCTACCCAGTTGTTACTTTTTGACATATTTTCAAGCCGTAATTTTAGGAGTTGTTACTTTCATTAAATGCATGGGATAACTTATAAACTTTTTCAATATTTTCATGATTGATTTTTGAAAATCTTTGCCTATTTTTGGGCCAATCACGTGCATTCCTCCACTCCTATAAATTTGGCTCCTATTTTAAACAGGGTATCTATAATTCTTGTCTAACACTTTTCTCTTATCAACCTTCATCTTTTATACATCAAATTAACAGCTTTCATCAATGGCACCAAGATTTAACTCAGCAGAATTGGATTTGGGGTTCAAGTCTCAACACAACATGATTGCTTATCTTGTTGCTGATAATACTTTGTTCCCTCAATACACACAGATGGTGGAGTATTTGAATGCATCCCCATTAAGGTATGCTCTTTCTCATGCACCACTCATTCCCGTCACACACATTAAACAGTTTTGGAACACTGTCAGTTCCTCAACAGTTAATGGAGTGACAACATTGACTTCTATTGTACATGGGAGACCTTGGGTGGTTACTGAGGCCTTGGTACGCCAGGCCTTGCATCTTAATGATGCTGATGGTATAACCATTCTTCCCATATCTGAAATAGAACAAGGGCTTAGGGCTTTGGGATACCCTATTCCTGATGAAGGTACTCTTAATAAGTACCATAAGCAGGAATTTCCCCCAGCCTGGAAGTACCTAATTCACATTCTCCTTCAATGTTTGAGTCCCAAATGTACTGCACACAATGAGATCAATAGATCCATTGCATCTGCTATTGTGTGTATTACAACAGGGCAAAATTATAACTGGTCTAAAATGATTTTTGAAGGAATGTGTAAAAACAAGGGGACAAAAATGACTTTAGCTTATCCCCGTTTTCTGCAAATGGTTTTTGATGCACAAAGATATTGTTCAAGGGATCACAATGACTTTTATAAGATCCCTGAACAAAAGAAGGCTATTTTTACCAAGATGAATTCACCACCTCATAGAGACCTACCATTAACCCCAGCCATGCTTGCTGTTATTACAGCAGCACAACCCCAACCAGACCCTCAACCTCATATTGACCCTCACCCACAACTTGAACCTATCCCTGAACCTTTACCCTCACCTGACCAAATGCAAATAGACCAAAATCCCTTCGACGCTGACACATCTAATGTGGGCGTTGATATGCCTATTTCAACCGCTGACACCCAACCATCACAATCCCAAACACCCCTTAACCACCCTACATCTACACCATCTTCTACACCATCTTCCACACCACCAGAATATAGGTTGATTAAACGCCAAAGGACTGCTGGAGTGTTCTCCTCTGGTGGTCCTAGCCATGTAGCAGAGAGAACCACCACCACAAGTGTGGCTGGTGACCTGGATGAGGCTGGGACTATTGGTTCTGGCTTAGAAGCTGGCCAAGACAGTCCCACCATAATTAAGTCCTCATCCATGCCCAATGAACCTGACTTGGGAGGTCCAATCCCCATTTTGGAAGAGGGCAGCCTGGAACCAATGACGCTTTTAGAATTGACGGCTGTCTGCATTAGCTTGCAAAAGCAAAATGCAGACTTAGTACAAATTGTCAGTAACCAAGGCCTTGAACTCAAAGAATTGAGGGAGAGGATTGTTGTTTTGGAGAGTGCTCATTCAAGGGGAGGTATGGAGGAGTCTTCCAAAGGGGAGGAAGCTAGAAATCTGAGTGATAAGAGCAGTCAAGATGGTCAATCATTGGATATTGCTGAAGCTCTTACTACTTTGAAGGAACAAAAAGGTTTTGATACGTCCTTAATCTCTCCAACCAATTTAAATTTATCATTTACAGATATGTTGAGGGAGGTTACACAAGGCGCTGAGGGAAAATATTTGAGCGTTGATAAGACAAGTTTGGACGCTGACAGAAATATTTTGGGCGCTGATAGAGGAAATTTGGGCGTTGACAGATCTGCATATGGAGGTGATGTATTCCAGTCATCATCTATCATCAAAGATGTTCCTACTCAGGTATTATTATCTACCCTACCAACAATTGAACCAACAGATAAGGGTAAGGGTAAGTTGGTAGAAGAAATTGTTCCAAAGAATGCAGCCCAGGTTGAATTTGATAGAAGATTGGCTAAGCAAATGATGGAACAAGGTGAGAAGGAAAAGTCACCATTTGTTGTGACTTCTGAAGAAGAAAGTGATGGAGCTAGCTCAGACTCAAGTGTGATGATTGTTGAACCAGAAAGACTTGAGTATGGTGATGAGCTTGCTAGGGAAAGGCTGAGAGATTTGAAGTTGCAAATTGATTTGGATATGCCAGAGGTAGTTCAGATGTACAATTCTTGGGAAGAGAGCTGCATGGATAATCCAGACTTGACCATTTCAGATCAAATATGGGGTTTGGAAATTCTTCTTAGAGTTCAGCAGGATTGTAAGGTGATGCTGAAGTACAAGGCAAGCAACATTCTCTCTGAATTGAAAAGGGATAGAAGGAAGCTCTACTTTATGTTGCTCAAATGTCATGGAGTTGGATGGACACATCAGAAGCTGAAAGCTTTGACATTTGATGAGTTGGAACATAGGGCTTATCCTATTTGGGTGAAAGTGCAGGAAGAAAATACTTTCAGACTTCTTTCAGATGAAAGAAAGGAGCAACTTGCAGAAGAAATGGCAATCAAGAAAGCTATGATAGTCCCTAGACCAGTAAAGAAGGGATTTATTCTTGAGTTTCCAAAAGATATGTCTCAACTGTATCCAAGTGAAGCAATCATTAGAAAGAGCCTTAAGCTCTCCCCATTAGAAGCTTCAGATATGGTGCATGTGTTACCACTAGATTCCAGGAATCCAATTGTAAGTTATGAGGAAGATGAATGTGGATTCTGGAAAATTGGAAGATTTGGCAAGGAGGTACACACTTTTACCACTCTCATATCTTTATTTGCAAGTTGTGACAGAGAAGACTTGGTGGACCTTTGGAGGTTGCTAGAGACCAAGTATGAGGCTGAAGCACCAACTTCAGCCAATGGAATAAAACTTTGGACCACATTCAAAAGAATGTGTGGGACAAAAGAAGAAGATCCTGAAATATGGAAGGATCTTGAAGATGACCTCAGTGGTCTTCAATGGAGGTTATATTCAGCTGCTGGTGTATACCATTTGAGTTCTACAAAGTTTGCTGAGTATTTACTTGTAGATGCTCAGTATTTCATATCCAAGGCTGTTTTGGAGAAGATGAAGGACACCCAGTTGGAGATAGACTATACAAGTGACGTGGCAAAGAATTTGATCAGATTTATTTATCATCAATATGACAAGGTTTGTCAGACTCCTCCAAGTTCTTAGTGTTTATTCAGAAACTTGATCATAAGAGTGGATATCAAGTTTAGGGGAGGATTGTTGGGAATAAATTTAGGCCAGAACACTTGAACGCTGACAAGAACAACTCAAGCGTTGACAAGAGCAAAGTGAGCGCTGACAGCATAAGCGTTGACAAGATAAAGTCAAGCGTTGACAGATTGAAGACAAGCACTGATGGAAGATGTGAGCTACACGTATATTATATTCTAGATTACTTCTAGTAAGGATAGAATATAATATACGTGTAGCTCACATCTTCCATCAGTGCTTGTCTTCAATCTGTCAACGCTTGACTTTATCTTGTCAACGCTTATGCTGTCAGCGCTCACTTTGCTCTTGTCAACGCTTGAGTTGTTCTTGTCAGCGTTCAAGTGTTCTGGCCTAAATTTATTCCCAACATAAGTGACCCAATCATATACCTGTAATTCCTGACATCTATAGGCTTTCCAGGACCATCCTTGCCCCATGGATGATCCTTGTCCATGGGAGTGGACACCTTCTTCCCATCAGACATGCCAAACTTCTTTACAATCTCAGCCACATATTTGTCTTGTGAGATAAATATCCCATCTTTCCGCTGCTGAACTTGTAACCCCAAAAAGAAGTTTAGTTCTCCCATGGCACTCATTTGGAATTTATCCTGCATCAATTTGGCAAACTCTTTGCTGAGCATGGAGTTAGTTGATCCAAAAATGATGTCATCCACATAGACTTGTACTAGCAGAAGGTCACCCTTTTGTTTCTTGGTAAACAGGGTCTGATCAATCTTCCCCCTGCTGAATCCATTGTCTAGGAGATATTTAGAGAGAGTACCATACCAGGCTCTGGGAGCTTGGTGAAGGCCATACATGGCCTTTTTCACTTTGTATACTTTGTCAGGATGTTCTGGATCTTCAAACCCTGGAGGTTGCATGACATAGACTTCTTCATCAATGGTTCCATATAGGAAGGCACTTTTCACATCCATCTGGAAAACAGTGAAGTCCATGAATGAGGCATAAGCAAGAAATAATCTAATAGCTTCAATCCTGGCTACTGGAGCAAACACCTCTTCATAATCAATCCCTTCTTCCTGAGTATACCCTTGTGCCACTAATCTTGCTTTTTTCCTGACAACTATTCCCCTTTCATCCTTTTTGTTCCTGAGTACCCACTTGGTCCCAATAGGCCTTGCCCATTTGGGACAATCAACCAGAATCCAAACCTCTTGTATGTCAAATTGTAAGAGCTCCTCTTGCATGGCTTCAACCCAGCTTGGGTCATTTAAAGCCTGAAAAATCTTCTTTGGCTCTTCTTGTGACAAAAATGCAGTAAACAGAAAACATTGCATGTTGTCATGATTAAACTTCATGGTGATATTAGCAATGAAGCTGTGCTCCTTTGCTGTATACCTTGTATGTCTGGGGGCTTCAGGATTGCCAATGATCTGAGAGATAGGATGATCCTTATTGATTCTATAGGTAGGCTACATGATGACTTCTGTTTCATCTTCTTCCAAATCAGAATTGATGGGGCTATTTTGATTAGGAAGGAAGTCCTCAAAGGAACTCCCAAATGAGACAGCATGACCTAGAGATGGGTGCTGGTGAGCAGAATGAAGCTCTGAATAACTAGGGCCTCCACTCCTGATGATTCTGCTTCCACTGCTGGATATGATAGGACCATCATTTATGGGTGTAGATGATGAAATGAGTGGGGATTCTCTTTCTGCATCAGTAGTCTCATTAGCATCATGATCCTTTGTGAAAGAGGAATCAATTCCTCTAGCAGGGGAATCCTGGATTCCACTGCTTTCAGCCATTCCACTGCCTTCAGCCATAGCAGGGGATGAGATTGGCTGTTCTTTTCCTGGAGCAGAACTATCTTCTTGATCATCAGCTTCACTAGGAAACAATGAGGGTACATTCATGTACCTCAGGGGTGACTTCTCTGCACCAGTTGTTTCTTGAGTACCTGAAATGTTAGTGTTCTGCAAGAAAACAGGTACATAATTCATGGACTTGGAAAGTACATCTATATCAAAGAACCAGTCAGGACCTATTTGAACATCTTCAGATTTGTCTTCAAGAAAGTTCACATGAAGATTTTCTGTGATTTTGCTTGTCTTCTTGTTGAAGACCCTATATCCCTTGCTGTTTAATGAATAACCCACAAAGTATCCATCATCACCCTTTTCACTAAACTTACCTAGATTGTCAATGGTGTTCAAGATGATAACATGACACCCAAAAGGTCTAAAAAAGTCAATTAAGGGAGTTCTTCCATTAAACAGCTGATAAGGGGTCTTGTTGTGTGCCTTAACAACCAAGGCCCTGTTCTGTACATAACAAGCAGTGGATACAGCTTCAGCCCAAAAGATAACTGGAAGTTTGGAATCAGACAGCATAGTTCTTGCAGCTTCAATGAGTGTCCTATTCCTTCTTTCTGCCACTCCATTCTGTTGAGGTGTTCTAGCAATGCTGAATTGCCTCTTGATGCATTTGTTTATGCAGAAAGAATCCAGTTTCTAATTTCTGAACTCACCACCATTGTCTGATCTCATGGTAACTACCTTCATGCTTTTTGACAGTTCAATTTGATTGATGAACCCAATGAGTACATCAGCTGTGTCACTCTTTTCAAATAGAAAGAATGTCCATGTGAACCTTGAAAAATCATCAGTAATCACTAAGCAGTACCATTTCTTCATTATACTTGCCACAGAAGTAGGACCAAAAAGATCCATATGTAGTAGTTCCAATGGCTTGGTGGTGGACATACTTGTTTTTTACTTGCAAGATGCTCTGTGTTGCTTCCCTTTTAGACATGCTGCACAAGTATGTTCAGTGGACAAAAGACTTGGAAGGAAGACCATGAACCAGATTATGCTTTACTAGTTTGTTCATGTTCTTGAAATTGAGATGACCAAGTCTTCTATGCCATTTCTTACATTCATCTGCTGAAGCTTTGGCAATGAAACATGTTTCATTGTCTTGGAGAGATATGTCCTTGAGATCAATTGTGTACATGTTCTTCTGTCTTGGTGTTCTGAGAACAATTGGAGTGTCTTTTGGCAAGACAAACTCCTTTCCTAATACCAAGCATTCAGTGTCAGTAAACAAGACAAAATTCTTGTTATCAGTCATCTGTGACACACTGAAGAGATTATACTTGAGTTCTTTCACCAAGTACACATTGTCAAAAGTCATCCCATTTGTGACAATAGTTCCTTTTCCTGTTATAGTTCCATGCCCATCTCCAAAAGAAACACCATCATTGTCATGCAGGGGCACAAAGTTAGACAAGTAAGCTTTTTGTCCAGTCATACTTCTTGAGCATCCACTATCCCAATATGCTCTATCATCCCTTGTCTTCTTTGTCACCTGCAAAAGGAAAAACAAATTAGTTTTTCTTGGGGACCCAAGCCATTACAGACTTGGATCTACCTCGTGTATCAATGTAGGATAGCTTATCAAAAACTAGAGATACACCATTAGATTGAGTACCCCTTTTGGGTGCCCAAACCCAACGAGCTGAGGCTTTCACAGCTTTTCCCCATCTTCCCATGTTCCTAGAATGTACAACTTTTCTAGCAGGGGATACCCCAGTTTTAGCAGGGGAATCCTTATGCTTAGCAGAGGGAACCCACCTTTTGTTTTGGCCTCTATTCATGTGTTGGTAAGGTCTAGAGCCAGATCTATATGCAGTATAAGGTGTTGGGGTGGTCTCAGAAGTGTTGGGCTTTGGGTGAACATCATTCTCCTTCCTAAGGGCAGGAACAACATATTTATCAGTCACCCTATTTCTCAAGGCAGGGGTAACATACTTGGCAGGGGAAAAGGATTTTGCCCTTGCATTTAGAAGAATGGTTTTAGGTTGCATATCCTTTAAGGGATTTGCAGCCACCATCTCCATTGGTGCCTTACACTCTTGATAAGTGTGTTCAAAACTGCCACATGTGAAGCAGGGCTTGGTATTAATCACAAAGTCTTCTCCTAATTGATGAGACTTTTGGTCATTCCAGTTTCTTTGATTACCTCTGACATTCCTGTACATACCAGCATATTTAATGGTAGGCTTAGGAGACTGTGGCCTAGCCTTAGATTTGGGAGAGATACTCTTAGAACTAGGATTGCTGCCAGAAATTCCTTCTTTTGAAAATCGAACAGGGTTGTCAATTTGCTTTAAACCAACCTGTTCCTTTTTAACATTCCTAATGACACTAGTTTTAACTAGAGACTCTTCTGTATCAAGATTATTAGGTATATAAGCACTCAAGTCAAACTCAATGTCATCCTGTTTTTCAAAACAAGGGAGACCAGTCCAGGACAAGTCTTTTCTAGGAGAGGGAGCATGGATGTTAGCTGGGGGTGGTGGTATGGTAGCATTCATATTCTTAATTCCAAACCCTGTTTTGTCCTTAGGAGATTGACCAATTTCAACTGCCTTGGTTAAATCTTTTGAAGCTTTTCCAAATTTTTCAACAGTTTCCTCATCTATCTTTTGATTAGCTTTGAAAATTTCAAGTTCAGCAGTTAAAACATTTATAGATTGGTTATTCTCCTTGGCATCTCTTTCTAGAATCACAATGTGATCCCTATAATCACTTTCTCTTTGCCTATACTCTCTTATGGTGGACTCTAGTTGTTCTAAAGCACGTTTGTAGTTATCAAGATCATTATCACAATTGATATAGTCAGCTTTTACCTTTCTGATTTGATCATTCAAAGATTCAGTATTTTTCCTACAAGCTTTAGTACAGTATGAGTCATCATATACCTCATTGTCAGAACTGGAACTTGACATAGCCATAAGTGCAAAATCTTCTTCCTTTTCCTCAGCAATCAAGGCTTGATTTCTTTCCACATTCTCTGTCATAGCACTCTAGTCCCATCCATTTGCTCCATCTATCCCCTGCATGGCTACCATGGCTTTAGCACCAGAATCATCATCTCTTGTCTCCTTTCTGTAGCTATTTCCAGACTTAGGTCCTCTGCATTCCCTGGCAAAATGACCCTTCTTGCCACAATTGTAGCATTCAACTTTTGTTTTATCAAACCCAGCCACATCGGAGGGATTAATTGTGATCTTCTTCCCATACTTCTTGTGGAACCTGTTGGCTCTCATGCTGAGCAAAGCCATATTCCACTTGATATCCAATTCTTCTAGCGCTTGCTTACTGATTTGATTTAGATCTTCATGTAACACTGTAGATCCTTGTGGCCCTTGAGATGCTATAAAAGCACATGCAATATCAAGGCTGAATGTAGCTGGTCTTTCTTCATCATAGGAAGGTCCAGTCCAGGTAGCAAGGAATAGGTAGCAGGGGCTACTTCTATTCCACTGTTCTTGGAGATTCCACTGCTTTGTGATATGAATGCCATGTTAGCAGGGGAATGGATGATTCCACTTGAGTTGGTGGGGATTGTTCCTTTTGACTTCATTTCATTGACAATAGGTTCAAAAACCTTTAAGTTATTATATATGTCATCAATGTCTTTTTCATCCAAATCATCCTTATTCTGCCAAATTGCCTTATAGACAAACCATTCTTTCTGGAGACTGTTAAGAAACCTGGTGTTCACCTGCTCTTTTGATACCTCAATATCAAAGAATTCCAAGTGGGCCACCATGTCTTGAAGCCTATTGTAAATAGCTCCAATTGATTCATCACCAATTGATTTGAAAGAAGCAAAATCATTCAGCATTTGATTTTTCTTCTTCGTCTTTGTGGCTTCATTTCCTCCAAAGGTTTTGCCTATGGCTTCCCATAGATCCTTAGCTGTTTTGTATTTCCTGAATCTTAGTTGATGTCTATCAGGTAGGGCCAACAGCAATGAGCTGTGAGCCCTGACATCATGCCTTCTAGCCAGTATTTCCTTATCACATAGAGCAGCAGATTTCTTCTTGTCCTTACCTTTGGAACTTTCACCTTCTTCCTTGCCCTCTTTAACTGCCACCATTTTGTTGAATTGATCACCAAACTCTATGATCTCCCAGAGAACATAGTGTTCCATTTTCAGGTATTGTTGGATTCTGAATTCCCATAATTCAAAGTTTTCAGGATCCAACATGGGTAACTTGAGGTTATTGTGGTTGTTGTTGTTTGAGGATGAATCTGAAGACATGTTTGCTATGAGGATTTTGTTCTTGATTTAGACAAAGTTTCTCAACAAGCTCTGATACCACTTGTTGATCCCAAAGTCAGATCTTAAACCTTAATAGCTTGTTTAAGGGTTGTGGTAGAGAGAAAGAATTCAATCTAACACTAGAGAAACTTTGCAAAGCAAAGTAACTAAACAAGATGCGGAATGTAATGTTTAGCACAAGAACAAATGTGATTCAAACGTTGAACTTTAATATATCAAAGATATACGAATACCCAAAGTGGTATTAGGGTTTACAAAACCTTAAAGTAATAATAATGAAAGACGAAATGAGAAAGACACACTTTGCATGCTAACCTAGTGAGTCCTTTTATAGGCACAAGGACTCACGTACAAGATCACTACTAACAAACTATGGAAAGTATTAAGGAATAATAACTGAAACGCGTAAAAATCTATTCCATGTTTATCTTTGACGGCAGGGCCTTTGACTTCAGCAGGGGAACCAATCCCCCTGCCTTTGTTATTTAGCAGGGGGAACTTACTCTAGTAGGGGTACGAATAATCAACTAGCAGTGGAAACAAATAAGCATAGATTTATTCCCAACAGATCCTTCATATTGATTTTCGATAGATGATTCTTCACATCACTTTCGGATCTTTAGCAACAAAATGTAGCCCTCATGCCTTGTTAGGGCCTTTTCGGACTCGCCAATCTTCGCATCCCGCTTCAATAAGTTATGCCTTGGCTATGAACTCTAATCCATACCGAGGAACTTTTAAACGATCTTGGGCTAGAAGCTAAGTAACTTTTCAAATCGTACAACCTTATTTATTGCAAATAAATTTATTGGCAAGCGATGGGAGAATAGGCTTATAATTAACTCACATAAATTCACGAAAGAATACCAAACTTATAATTGACTCTATCATCTCTCGTTCTCCATAGTTTAAAATCTCAAGTAATGAGACTCGTGGATGCTTAGCCTATTAAATCAAAGTTTTGGGTTTTCGAGTCGTCTATAGGATCTTGCAAACTCTTAGACTTTTTCAAGTTCAGAAATCGCATTTTAAAGTTCCCTTGATAAACAACTCTCTAGGATCAATTATAGGAACTTGCGAAAAGTTCTTGTTCTTAACTCGTGTAAGACTTTCTTGGCGGTATAGTTGGGCCCAAAATGTCCACCCGTAGGTCCCTTATGACAAGCTTCTAAAATCTTAAATGCCTCGGGCCCATCTACACACCTTCTAATGATTTGGTCCACACATTGCCTAAAGAGGTAAGGGTCATCCCAAAAGTAATACTTCACCTCCTTAAGAAATTTCTTCTTTTGTTGGGAAGTGAGACCCTCTATTAGCACATCTCCCACAAGATAGTTTGCAATATCCGCAAACCAAGGGGTGGCATCCTCTTGAGAAGAGATAGACATGAGCGACTCTAATGGAAAGAATTTATTGATTTCCTTATGAGGCAAATCTCCTTGAAAAGGATGCTCAAGTCTACTCAAGTGATCTGCCGCTAAATTCTCGGCTCCTTTCTTATCTCGAATCTCTATCTTAAACTCTTGGAGCAATAAAACCCATCTCAAAAGCCTAGGCTTAGCATCTTGCTTTGTCATGAGATACTTGAGAGCAGAATGATCCGTATACACTATGGTTTTGGATAGCACAAGATAAGGTCTAAATTTCTCAAAGGCATATACTATAGCAAGCAACTCTTTCTCCGTGGTAGTATAATGAAGTTGTGCACCCGTCATGGTTTTACTAGCATAGTTTATAGGTTGAAAATGCTTATTCACTTTTTTTCCTAACACGACCCCCACGGCATAATCACTAGCGTCACACATAAGCTCAAAAGGCAATTCCTAATTTGTAGAAACCAAAACGGGAGCCTTAGTCAATTTCTCCTTAAGAATATCAAAAGAATCCAAACACTCTTGGATGAAAATGAAAGGATCCTCTTTTTCCAAGAGGTGGGTCATCGATCCTGCTATCTTAGAGAAATCTTGTATGAAACGTCTATAAAACCCCGCTTGACCCAAAAAACTCCTAACTCCTTTCACCGTGGTGGGTGGGGGAAGCTTAGCAATCACATCTATCTTAGCACGATCCACTTCTAATCCTTTGTTGGATATCTTATGTCCCAAGACTATCCCCTCTTTAACCATGAAATGGCACTTCTCCCAATTTAGAACAAGACGTGTTTCCTCACACCTCTTTAGCATACGTTCTATGTAGGAGAGACAAGAGGTGAATGAATCTCCAAAAACCGAGAAATCATCCATGAAAACTTCCATAGTTTGCTCAATCATATCATGGAAAATTGCCATCATACACCTTTAAAATGTCCCCGGTGCATTACACAAGCCAAAAGTCATTCTCTTGCAAGAAAATGTACCATAGGGACAAGTGAATGTGGTCTTTTCTTGATCCTTAGGGTCAATGGGTATTTGAAAATAACCCGAAAATCCATCAAGAAATCAATAGTACTCATTTTCTGCTAAGCGTTCAAGCATTTGGTCCATAAAAGGCAATGGGAAATGATCTTTCCTAATAGCATCATTAAGCTTCCTATAATCAATACAAACTCTCCAACCCGTAACAAGTCTCATAGGAATAAGCTCATTTTTCTCATTTGGTACTACGGTGATTCCACCCTTCTTAGGAACACAATGTACCGGGCTAACCCATGGAGAGTCGGAAATGGGGTAAATCATGCCCGCATCAAGGAGTTTGATAACTTCCTTTTTAATGACCTCATGGATTTTAGGGTTAACCCTTCTTTGGCTTTGAATAGAGGGTTTGTAATCATCCTCCATAAGGATTTTGTGTGTACAAAAATGTGGATCAATTCCCCTTATGTCGGATATTTTCCATGCTATGGCTTGCTTATGTTTCTTAAGAACTTCTATGAGTTTCTCTTTCTCATCCTCTTTCAAATCTTTAGCAATGATAACGGCTAATTGGTCTTTTCCTTCTAAGAAAGAATACTCTAGGTGGGATGGAAGGTCCTTAAGTTCAATTGGAGGTGGACTCTCTATAGAAGGTTTCACTATGGATGGATCATCATTGGTTACTTCTTGCGGAATGGGTGAAGTAATGGGATCCTCATTGAGCAACTTTTGGATAGTGAGAATGTCTTCTTCCTAATTAATGGGAGTATCATCATTACCAAGGAAGTTGGACTCAAATTCCTCCAAGAGGAAATCACTCTCTCCAAAAGGTGTTAAGGAGGGAGCAATTGAGGCCACGGTCTCAATATGGGGCATATCCTCACTACTACTCTTGCAAGCGTCATGGAAATTCTCATAACACACCTCATCTAGTACATCAACTATGTTAATGGTTTCACAAGCTTTAGACTTCTTAATCACTTTCTCATCACACACTTTTCCTAACTTAAACACCACTTTTTCATCCTCTACTCTCATGATTAGTTCTCCCTCCGCCACGTCTATTAGAGTATGACCCGTCCTTAAAAATGGTCTACCAACAATCAAAGGAACTCTCGGATCCATGTCATAATCAACCACTACAAAGTCGGCCGGAAAGGTAAACTTATCCACACCTACAAACACATCCTCCGCGATACCTACCGGGTAAGCTATGGTACGGTTGGCTAACTCAAGTGTCATCCTAGTTGGAGTGAGCTCGGGAAGAGAGAGTTTTTTCCAAATCGATAAAGGCGTGAGATTTATGCTTGCCCTTAGATCCGCCAATGCCATGCAATTTTCCACCCCGGGAAAATTACATGGGATCAAAAAGCGCCCCGGATCTCCAAGTTTTGTAGGTAAGGTTTTGAGCAACACGGCGGAACAATTTTCATTAAGAGATGTGTTGGGCAAATCAACCAATTTTTCCTTGTTGGAGAGTAAATCCTTGAACATCTTAGCAAATTTTGGCATGTAAGCAAGAGCTTCTGCAAAGGAGATGTTTATGTTGAGTTGCTTGAACATCCTTAAGAAATTTGAGACTTGTATATCATCCTTGTTTTTCAATTTGTCTTTTTTCAATCATGAAGGGTAAGGAAGATTTGGTTTAGGTGTAGTGGAAGATTTTTCTTTGTTAGCTTCTTCATTGGGAGTTTTGTAAGGTAAAGGAGAAGTGGGAATAGGTTGAGAAGGTGTTGGTGATGAAGTAGTAGAGCTTGGAGGTGGTGAAGAAGATGTAGAAGTCTTATCACAAGTTGGAACCAAAGTAGGCTTAGCAATAGAAGGTGTAGGAGGTGAAGGATCATTGGTTATTTTTCCACTTCTTGTTATAATAGAATTGACATTTGCCCTCGGGTTTGTTTGTGTGTTAGATGGTAAAGCCCCTTGTGGTCTTTGATTATGCATAATTTGGTTGTGAAGAAGAGCAAATTTCTTGTTGTTTTCCTCTTGAGCCTCTTTCATTTGTCTCTCATAGGAAGTAAGCTTTTGAAGAATCAAATCCATGGGGTTAGGTTGCACATTCCCTTGATAAAAACCTTGGTTTAGATAGGGTGGAGGTGGTGCATTAAATCCTTGATTTGGTGGATAAAAGTTATTTCCTTGATTGTGAAAGGTGTTGGGTGATTTATAGTTATTCCCTTGGTATTGTGGTCTTGTCCCTTGGTTCCTTTGTAACAATTGAGGGGGATTAGGTTGAGTTTGGGTGGGTGGATTGGGTGGAAACCCGGTGGTGCAAGATAGTTTTGAGACTTATAAGAAAGGTTGTTTTGATTGATGTTGGGTTTGAAATGTTTTCTATGTTCTTTTTGGTAGGCATAACACTCCCCTTGATAACCTTGCACCTTATCACATTGTTGATATGAATGGGGACCTCCATAAATCTTACATGAAAGAGTAATAGCATGCACATCATTGGTGGAATTGTTGCCCAAAGAGATTTTCATAAAGTCATTCATCATGGTTTGTTGTATCTTTTGGGTGTTTTGCAAAATTGTTTGACTTTCCTTTTGAGCTTGAGTCAATTCTTGTATTGATGAAAGGAGTTGAGTCTCAAATGGTTTGGAACCTCCATCTTGAATGACATGTACTCTTTCATCAAATTGTGTGTTAGTTTGCACCATTGATTTGGTCTCAATAATGTCCCAAGCTTCTTGAATGTATTTAGCAAGACTATTTCCTCCCGCGGAAGCATTGGGTGAGTCTTGGTGATAAGGTCTTAGTCCATTATAGAAAGTGTTGATTTGGTGAACTTCATCGAATCCATGATTTGGGCATTTCCTCAATAACTCCTTATACTACTCCCAAGCATCACTAAAGGTTTGACTAGGTTTTTGTTGAAAGCCTATAATTAAGTTCCTCAAAGTCGTGGTCTTAGATGGGGGAAAGAACTTGTTCAAAAACTTCTTAGTGAAACCATCCCATGTGGTAATGCTCTCGGGTGGTTTTGTATCTAACCAATGCTTAGCACTTCCCGCTAATGAAAATTGTACCAATATCAACTTAATGGCATCATGGGGAACTCCATTGTACTTCATGGTGTTGCAAAGAGCAAGAAACTTCTTAAGGTGATCATGTGGATTATCATTCTTATTCCCAAAAAATGGTGTGTTTGAAACAAAGTTAATCATGGATGTTTTTAGCTCAAATGTGTTTGCGGGAATATCGGGTATCTTGATAGCATCGGTATATCCTTGCACATTGGATTGCAAGTGCTCCATCAAAGGTTGAGTGTCAACTCCGGCCATGGCTTCTTGTTGTGTGTGGATCAAAGCACGATTCTCGGGATCGGCTTGATGGACGGTGGTGTTCCTACTCTTTCTCTTTTTCTTCCTTTTTGTAGGAAGGGGTTGTACACCAATCGGTATTTGTGCATGCCCGCGAGTGAGCATGCAACTCAATACAAAGAATGAGAGAGAAGCTCTCGTTCGACTTTGAAGAAGAAGGGATTATCCTCTTCGAGATTCAATATGAAATATCCACAAGAAAGTATAATATATGTATGTACTACTTGGGTGCAAGACCCCCAATTAAGCCTTCCTTCTTAGAATACGCACTAGTGAACGGGGGGTTAGGTGGCGCGAAGCACTTAAGTACCTATTGACCCTTAGATGGCATTTTATAGCACATCGCCTTTCTATTCACTTTGTAGTTTGTATTCTTTGAGTTATTGCCTATTGGAAGTATTTATCTATTCTTGCTTTATTGAATTTGATCGATACACGTGTCAAGGATCGGAACGCCCCCTAACACGATGTATTGCCTTGGCAATACTTATTGAAGATATGTATTGGTTGTTCTTATACGTATACGTATTTACATATAATAATATAGAGAAAATATTTTTGTATTTATTGGGGTTTTTTAAAGAAAAAATTATATGTACATAAAAACCGAGGAAATCTAATAATATATATTTTTGGGTGCAATCTCTTAGGAAAAAGATTGCTTTTTGATTTTTTTAAATTTTTTGGTCAATTCTTTAGGAAAAGAATTTTTTTTGTTATTTTTTAGTTTTTATATTTTTATATTTTTGATTTTTTTATGTTTTTGGTTTATGATACGTAAAAATAACGTTCACGAGGTGAACGGATCCCAAAAGCCAATGAAAACAGTCAATCGATAGTCTCTCGTAAAGTCAAAGAACCGGCAGTGGCGCCATTTGAAATTGAGTAAATTGAAGTTCGTTTCTCTCGATTCTTAACCAATTGAAAGTCCTAACAATATCAAGTTTATTATCGTTTTTGGTTGATAGGGTTTTTTTGGATATTCTATGTCTATTTAATCAATCAAGTAAAAATTGTGAAAAATATTAAGCTACGTAACCGTAAAACACTTAGCAATTACCAAATTTATATTCACAAAAGGACAAAAATGTAAAAGTTGAAAGTAAAGTGCCAAAAATGTAAAGTAAATCAAAGTCTAATGCTTGAAATGTAAATTCCAGAAAGTCAAAGGACCAAATTTGTAAGTTCTAACAACTATCTAACTAAATTTAACAAACTAACAAACTCTCTAACCGATTTTAGCAAGTTGTTAAAAGATTAAGGACTAAAACTTTGCAAACCCTAATTTCTAGCAAGTCTAACAACAGTTGAAAACAACTTTAAAATTCAAGGACCAAAATGCAATTAAAAGAGATTATTAACCAAAAATGGGCACAAGTGAACAATAAGCTCGTTTAAGCTCAATACTTAACCAAATAAGCTCAAACCAGTTTCAAAAGACTTAAAATTGAAAATCACTTAGACTTGTATAAGGAAATTGCTTAAAACTCAATAGAACTCAAATAAGCTCAATCCAATAAGCCATGAATAAGCTAAATGGAAATCCAGACATGTACTTTCAGATTTTAAAGTCCAATCTTGTTAAACAGCTTAATGTGAGTATGGAATGTCTTTCCTTTTGGAAAACGATCAAGTGAATAAGCATAAAAATGGAATTAAGCTGAAACCTAGCTTATTTGACTTTTGTTGACCAAAAGTTAAAAAAGCTCAAAATCTCAAATTCTACTAAACTCAAGTTTCTAAACAAGAATATGAAAGAAAATTGCCAGTTTTATGAAGTGGATTAAGCTCTACAAGAAAACAGTCCAATCAAATATCACAAAAACTTGCATTTGTCTGAGTGCTTATTCAAAAGCTGATTTCTAGCTTATTTATAAAAACAGTAGAATTTCCTCTTATCATAAGTAATCTTTGGATGTTAAAGCACTAGTAGAAACTTGTTTCCATGAATTTGGTTGAGTAATGAATCAATGGCAAAGGATTAAAAGTTGCTAGTTTCTGATGAAAAGATAACAAAGACTTGACCCAAACTATTTTTTACCAATTGCCTGATTGATTTATACTTTGACCATGAACTTGCACATAAATGTTTCCAAAAGTATACTAACAAAGAACAAGCAAAGATTAACAGATTTAACATACTTGAAAAACAATAATCATGCAGATCCAAACACTAGTTATGTAAACTGGAATGAACTTTTCTGAAAGAATTTTTAGTAAATGATTAAAGTGAACAAAGACTGATATCAAAACTTGTTTGATGAGCAAAATGAAAGGTTTTAAGACTAAAAACAGACTTGTAAACAGGTTGAATCACAAAATGCAATAACAAGCTCTTAACTGATGAATAAAGGATAGTATCAAGTAAAATCAAACTAGAAGCTATAAAACTACCAACAAGCAGTCAAATCAAACAAATTATGCTAAAACAAGTACAGAACACATGATCAGAGCAACATAGAAGAATTACACAAGAATTGAGCATGCATTCAACTTTTATGTGGAATTTAAAAACAGAATTATGCAAACTTGTGAGCTTAGGCCTCCTTTGATGGAGGAGTGTGGTGCTGAACCAACTCAATTTTATCAAAACACCATAAAATCATCATCATACACCATTCTATCACCTCCAACAGCTTTTTCTGAACAAAATCAACCAACTGCTACAAAAACTGTTGCTAAGGACTGGAAAGAACTGCTATTGCTAGAAAACTGGATGAAATCTTCCAAAAAATCCTCAAACAAACTCCATTTGGTCAATTATGATCAATGGAAGCACAAATATCAATAGAATAGAAGGATTGAGTAAATGAATTGAGATTGATAAGAGGAATTGGATATTTTTTTGTTTTTTATTGATTGATGAAAGGAATTCTGTTACAACTACTAACTGATTCTATAACTAACTCTCTAGAGTGTGTCAAACTCTTGAGAGAAGTTCACTACTGAATGAACAACAAGAATGGAGAAACAAATCTAAGGTATGTGTGTGTTTTTACACATTTTTCTACTTGTACAAGATGAAAGCCTAGATGCCTATTTATAGAGGTTGGATGAAGTGAGGAGAGTATCAATGACGTGTTCCCACCAATTAGGGATTGCTAGGTGTCATTTCCTGGTGAATTTCAAATTCTTGTCAAGAACACCAAAAGGGGTTTTCTTATCCTTTGATTTTCAGCTTGATTGAGTGAGTGGGTTGAATTCGTTGTCCAAAAACGAACACTTTTCATGTAGAAAGTTTTTCTTGAAACGCATTGTAAAAGGACCTAAGTTCTGGGCTCGTTTGAAGAAGAAAATGACAAGTGTCAGCTTGTGGTTGATTGAATATGTATCACACGGATTGTTACCTAAAATTGGATAAAAGGGTTATTGCATGGCAGGTTTTCATTGGTTAAAAATGAGATAGTGGACTTGCTGTAGCAGATACACTCCATTAAATGTGTCGGATGAGGTGGCCACTTTGTTGGCAATCCGTGTGTTATTTTTCAAGCAATATGATTGGTCCATAGCAAGTATACATGGATCATGTCCAAACTTGATGCACTTTTGTCACTTTCAACCCCTTAACTTTGGCAGAATATCAAAATAAGCCATAATCATCATTCCAATGTTATTTTCAGTCCTTATACTTGCATACTTGTTTATTTTGGCCCTTTGACTTGGTTGACTAAGAGTTTGACCAGGTTTGACTTGAATCTTGACTTTGACTAAATTGCACTTTAAGTCCCTCAACTTTGGAATGTTGTCAAGATAGGTCCCTTATCTTCAAAGTCTTGTTATATTTGATCCTTCTTTGTCTTTTTCATCATAAATAAGCTTGATTTCTTCTTGTTTGCTTGAAAATGTATCCTTGTTACCTATTAAAGCACAAACACAAAACATACCACATAATTCCGCTTTATAGCACAAAAGTTAGGTATTTTCCATGTGTTTTAGGGTGATTTGTTGATTAACTGATATGAGAATTTGCTCATATCATTAGTACAGTAGGCCTAGCGATAGATGCCTTGTATTTCAACCCCTTTTCATAGTAAATGAGCATTGCATGCAAATCATTAACTGTCTTCCCCGTGCAATGCATATGATAGTTTCTAACGAAATAATTGAAGTCCTTGTTAAGGGACCTATTGATCAAGTTGATAGCCATATTATGATCATAGGGTTGTCCAAGTGAAATGAGTTGTTCCATATAACCCCTCATCTCAAAATAATGGGCACTTACAGACTTTCCTGGAGCTTGCTTGCATCTATGCAAAGCATCTACCAAGTCTTAGATCTCCACAGCTTGCGGCTTCTCGAACATAGCCTTGAGCTCATCAAGCATTTGCTTAGGTGAAAATAGCTCATACTTCTGTTGAAGTGCAGGAGCCATTTTTCCTAGCATTAAGCAAGCTACCTCCGAGTGCTTCTTAACATTAGCATCGTATTCAAGCCTTTGCGCATCAGATGCTCCTTCAGGAAGATCCTCCGGATAGGGAGTAGTCAACATATCGATAGTACCTGCTGCTCTCAAGACAATTCTTAGCGAGCGGTACCAATCATTAAAGTTTGGGCCAGTAAGTTCAGGACGTTCAAAGAAAGCTTTGAACGCAAAACTTATTGTGTTATTGGTGGGTTGAGCCATTTCTACAGATATAAGTTCAAATATTAGTATTTTCGATAACAAAATACTTTCAAGAAAATAAAATTACCCCGGTATAAAAACCATATTATTTTTCTTGAATTCTAGAACTATATTGACATAGATCAATTACATCAGTTGATCTGCTAGTAATGAATGTACTCAACATAGCGACTTGTTAAACAATGCAATTGACAAACAATTTTCAATTTCTAGAAATTTAAGAGATTTACATTGCTAAAAAACATTTTGCATTGTAAACATGTTTCATCTGTTCTGAATGCATTAAGTTTCCACATCTCACTGAGTAACTTAATTAAGTCGTCTAATCTGAGTAACGTAAAACCATCATACGAATTCTCATTCTACAAACAGTTTTCTCTCAATCACAACATCACCCAAAAATCTCATTTGATGACGAAGTAATTTCAAGTGTTCGTCAATTAGGAGCATTCGACTTAAATTTTAAGGGTATAAATTTTTATGTCAAAATCAATGTATGGAGAAGCATGCATACAATCTCCATAGCATAAGTTTAATAAAACATTTAGTAAACTTTTTCACAAGATTAAATTTCTTCATAAATTATGTTGCGGTATTGGTTAAACCAATTAAAGAATTTACCCACAACTATTCACAACGTACTTTTGCTAGAACTCGGCTACGCACAAAGCAATACCCTTATTCATTGTGTTTCAGATGTGAGTTTTGGTAAATTATCCTTAAGGTATAATTAAATTAATAATCGTAGGTAAATTCAATTTGACGCACAGGCGAGCCGGGAATTTGGTCAGCGACTAATGGCATAACACCTCTTTCCTTAACCGGGTACATGACTAGCGGTGTGTTAAACCCACTTTATAGTTTGTAAAAAAGAGTAGGCCGTTAGATTATTATTGCAATTCACCAATTAACGTAATCTTATGTAATTTAAATCTCTAACAAATCATTATTTTAATATGATTTAGTCCATATTATTTGTTTTAGAAAACCCCTTATTTACAACAATCAACAATTTTTTATATATATAAAAAGTTAAAAAAACTAAATCATAAACACATAATAACAATTTATATGTGCAATAAATGAATCAAATAGCCACATACATACGATTTATTCAATAATCATCAAATCTAGGTCTTTATATTCATATAAAAGTCTTCCCTAATTCTAGATTTATTGAATCAAATAATCACGTAGCACATAAAATCATATAACTTTACGATCCATGAAAACATGCACGTAATCATGGATTCCCCACAAATCTTAACAATTAAATCTCTACGGATCGTAACCATACATGATATAACAATTAATCATGCAATTTAATCTAAAATTATCACACATGTAATTTAGGGTTTCAAAACAATTCTCTTTTCTTATTAAAAATTCGGCCAAAACCCTATTTTAAAAAACAAAACCCTAATTTTATGAAAACCTAAAAAACATGTAGTTTTGACTTAAAACAATTATTAGCTAAAAAACTTTAGATTTTAGATAACTATAACATGTTAAAACGGCTCTCGATGCCACTGTCGGTTTAATAATATCATAACAATTATATAAAACCCTAAACGAGATCAAAGCACATATAGCGGAAGCGATTTAACAAGATCATAATAATTACACAATTATAATTAATCGAATTAGGGTTACATACCTTTACGCTAAAGCAAATTTACAAGACGAAGAACGAATCACCAATTCGGGCTTATACCGTAATATACCAAGATATACTCTAAAGTAAGACTATATTACGATCTTGTACACACGTACAACGAGCTAACCATGATTCTAGCACGTGAAAACCGAGCTACAACGCTTGTAAGTAATCTACCCAACAACCCCAGAGAGGGGTTAGGACTAGATTATCAACACAATCGATCAACTAAGAAAACCAACCGAAACCCTTCGTGGGTTTACCCTTGCGATCGAACCAAAGAGAAGGGAGAAGGAGAGATTCAAGTTATGTCAATTATGAGGGATAAGGAGGTGTATTTATAGGCCTCAACACATTGTAGCCCAAGTAAATAAAATGCAACTTTTGCCCCCCCCCCCCTTGGGCCCTAACCGACGGTCGAAACACCCATATGGGGTATTCCGGAACCTTCCGTCCTTCTTCTTTTATATTACTCTTACTATATATTTATTTAAAATTCGTTAGTACTTAACTATTAATTAATTAACGACTAAAGTTATATAGTTTTTTTCTAGGTTTAATTTAATAAAAACATAAATATATATTTATTAAATAAATTAACTCTTTTTGTATTGTGTGCAATCCTGTAATCTCGAGTTCGATCCTATCACACAACTATTAAATATAAGTCCATAAACTTACAAAGGGAAGGAGTGAAGAATAATGAGGGTGAGGGGTTGTTTATATAGGCCTAGGAATTCTTGTAGCCTAAGTGAAAACAAATAAAAGGAAACTTTTTCCTTCCCCCTTGTCCCATAACCGACGGTCAAACACCCCCTTACGGGGTGTTCCGGAACCTTCTTTTCTTCTTCCTTTTTATTCCACAACACTCGTTAATACTTAACTCTTAATTATTTAACGGTCGTTAAAGTTATAGCTCGGTTTAATTTAATAAATTTAATAAATATATTTATTAATTAAATTAACTTTTTACATATTGAGTGCAATCCCGTAATCTCGAGTTCAATCCTATCACACGGCTATTAAATATAAGTCCATAAAATTTCAATAGTTGCATTACCCGGAAGCATAATAAGCATGCATATGCATGAAGAAAGACCTTTACAAAGAAAAGGGAACAAAAAAATCTCTAGCGCGTTTACCTTAAGTGGGAAAAAAATGATATTTTTAAAAGAGTATAGTTACTGGTAATATGCAACTGGTATGTATGTATGCAATATGTAATTGTAGTAACAGTTGTATCATAAAATATGTATTTGGTCTTTGTGCATTGCACAATTTTGTTGTTGGTAACTTTGTTACGTAGTCGGTGTGTTATAGGTTATCAAGAAAATATCTGAAAACAATGTTTTTAATCGTGTTTTCAGACTGGTTTTCTTGCTGTTTGATTAGGATTTTCAGACCTTGCGGTGAGGTTGCACGTGAAAAAGCAACGTATAGTTGCCCGTGACTGAAAACTGGTTCGGGTAAGTAAACTTTAATCGGAAATTGTTTACGTTTGAATGTAAAAGACAAATTCTGATCTTCGTGTACCATTGGGATTCTGTGGATGAACACCTTTTCTCATACCCGTGTGCCTGTAATGATCTGTACTTCAATTAGCTTTGACATAAGCGACCTAACAATTAGTCGTGTGCCGTTGCAAAGACTGCCCGCCAGATTCGTAATATGCAACATCATTATTGGCCAGTCTACCTTTAATTGTAGTTCATGAGGCGGGAATCCTGGCAAGTGCAACGTGTTTAAAAATCCCATTGGATACAACATGTCTGTCTCGGCTGTGTTGCCACGGTGTGGAAATGCCGCATCATTGCTTAGATACGTGGTTGCTACACTTGGAATTCCAGCCAGTATTCTATGGTTGATCACATCTGCCGTCTCATTTTAGGGACAAACGATTGCTTTTTCCTGTATACTTGAGGCAGTGGGCCATTCCAGCATTTCTTTATCGTATATGAAGTCTATAAGTTCTACAAGGCCTTCCTCGTTGGGATGTACACAGTACTCTGGCGGTATAGATACCCAGATAGCGATGTCAGGGTCGTCAATATCTGGTTCTCCTACTACCCCGTTATCAACATCTAAAAGCCAAGCAGCAAAAGCCTGGGCCTTCTGTTTTGCAATCGGGTCGAGGTCTTGTCGCATAAGACGCATGTTTTTGTTAAAGGTATATACCTTGAATGATGGCCATAGGTGTGACTGAGTGATCGAGAGGCTGATAAGCTCCAACCTTGATGCTCCTTTCTTTACAAGCAATGTTTGCCTAAAGTCCCCACCTAGGATAACGGTTTTCCCATGGAAAATGAAATCAGGCTTACTCATGATGTAAAACCCGCTTTAAAATACCGTGAACAGTACACATGAACAGTACACACATGAAAATACGGTAAAATTAAAACTGTCTATTTATAATATAAATCACGTGTCACGGTATTTAAAAACATGTAGTTACGTAAATATTATAAATGTGTTAAGTACACGACGTATAAAAATGACGATATTTAAAACATAAACGATCACGTAATTTATTAACTCGGGAAAACCTACGGGTTTCCCCGTGGGCTTCCTTTAGGCCTCGACTAACACATGGGAAAAGGAGAAGACGGGCTTGGCTCATGACCCAATATCAAATCCATGTAAATAACAAAACACAGAAAACTTAAAACATAAATTAGGTTACAGGAAAAAGTTTGTCTCTTTCCTCCTTTTTGCTCTTGCCGCCGGCCACCATAAACTACAAGGACAAACCGGACAATTTTCTTGATTTATCATTCGTGAGTACTTGATCGTGTTCATAACCTTTTCCTTTCCACGCGTTCGGTAAATTAAACACTTCCTTTTTCTTTTTAATTCTTTAAGAATTCATGTTATTTATTTAATTAATCATTAGAACTAGTAAATAAAATAGATGGGGATTAAATAAATCATGATTAAAAGGGTGTTTGTGTTTGTTTGTTTCGGCCGAACACCAAATCGAGAGCATGGGGCTCTCGGTGGTGTTTGATTTCGCCCGACCGAGACCTCATGGTCTCGGTGTTGGGTCGTGTGGCTCGAACGCACAAGGGGAACCCCCGACGTGGTGTCAGGTTGTGTTTTGGTTTGGACCGAGAGCCAACCGAGACCTTAGGGTCTCGGTGCGGCTGTTTTATTTGGCTAACAGTGGGAACCGAACATAAGCAGGGGTAACCGGTGTGAACCGGTGTGAACCGGCTGAACCACCGGTGTCAACCGTGGCTCGGCAGTGGGTACCGCAAGCCACCAGTGGCAACCGGCTAGCCGGTCTAGCCACTGGTAGGGCTGTTGGTTTCGGCTTATATGTGGGACCGGGTTTCAGGCTCAAGTTAATTTTTAAAACATGGTTCGGGTCTCGGGTTAAATATTAAAATCAGAAAACATGTTAATTAAATTAATTACTAGACTTTTTAATTTAATTAATTTCATGACTTAGGTTAAATATTAAAATTAATATTACATGTATAACCTAAAGTATTTAACTTAGCTTAATTTAATTAAAACATGTATTTTTAATTAAATTCCATATAATGTATAGTTTAATTAATTAACCAGTTATTTAATTAATAAGCTATAACCACGACTTGTAATATACTATTTAAACTTTATTTATTATTTATAATCCAACTTATTTCTAATTATGGAAACTTACTATTTTTGGAAACTTTCTATTTTTAGAAACTTACTATTTATGGAAACCTGCTATTTCTAGAAAGTTACTTAGTATTACAATACAAGTATTATAATACACTAATACATGAATAATACACCATAGAACATCAGAATAACTACAGTTAACACAGTAAACAGTAAAACATGACATAATATGTATAACTAGCTAATAACACACGGAACCAGTACAACACACGTAACTCAGACAACTCATACACGTCCATATTTTTTATGTAGTATTATCCGTCGAGGCGGAGTAGTCTTCATCGTTTCCATTAGCTTCTATTGGACATAAGGTACGGATTTCCTGTCCTTCAGTAAGGACAATCTCTTCCTTCATTAGGATTTCCCGTGTGCAGCCAACTATTTTCCTCAGTAGTTACAGATTAAATGCTTATGTTTATTAGTTACCTTAGCCATATACATGCATGACCAGTTTCACCTAGTTATGAAGGTACCATAACCAAAAACTAGAGGCACTAGTGTTATGACTTCACCACGGGGGAGTGATAGCTCGTGGCGTCCCTTTCAGTTATTTGGCCATTATATTTATTATGTTATCATGTGGGGCGTATGGGTGCATCCTAGTTACATGTTGCAGTCAGGATTTCATGGTGAATGTGGTGTGTGCCTTGCATCCTTTGCAAGGAGCTGATCCCTCCTACCCACTTACCAATTAATTAGAGGCATCCCCTCTAATTTGCATGACGAGGTCACCCCTCCAAGTATTCATGCACGTTGTTGACCTCATAACCTATATTGGCTTTTGGTATCTTAACTAATACAGATTTTCATAAGTAACATAAGCTATGTTTTCAGAACTAAAACCAGTGAACATGACAGACAACTAGGTTTTCAAGGACTTATTCATTTCCGCTGCTATTCATGCTTTATGCTCTTTATATGCTTCCATATTCTATGTTTCCATGCTTTATTATATATCCGTGCACTGAGCGTTATGCTCAGCCGTCTACTTTTCCATGTTCCAAAACGGCAGGTACTCAAGGTCGCAAGTAGGAACTCCAGAGTATGTGCATTCAGATTGGAAGCTATCCGACCTCTTTTACCTTATGCATTTATTCCTACTTTATCATACTTTACTCCTTTTGGACATTGTTTAGTCCTTTCATTTACAGTACTTAATATTGCTTGTGTGTGAGTTACTTGACTACCGATGTTTGATTCTGGTATTTCTATTTATGGTCATGAATGTTTAGACATTTACCTTGCATGCTTTGATGACACGCCATAATTTACTGTAGCATTCTATCCTAATAAATGGGGTGTTACAATTATGGTATCAGAGCCAAGGTTTCGAACTGTAGCTCTGTAAAACATGACTTGTGACTTACGGGTAGTCACTAGTGTCTTCCTTGAACTAACAGCTGGTTTGCATGCATTCATTCATTTTCATTTTATTTCATGCATTCAAATCATTGTAGCTGGTTTATGACTAAGTAATGGTTGGTACAAGACTGGCCCTATTTAGTCGCATGTGCTTTTATCGAAACTTTTACATTTGGGACCGACCCATAGGCGTCCCCGCACCATGTCTTTTGTTTTGGGTCAACTGATCATAGGCGTTCACTCTCGCGCATATAAAAGTTTTTATAAACTGCATCATGCATTTTAAAACTATTTCATGCATTATAATATGCTTCATTGATTTATACATTGTTCATGCATTTTATGTCATCTCATTTCACACTTATGATTTATGTTGCATCTTGTTTTTAAACTGTCAGATGGTGAACTCACGCAATACTCCAGATTTGACTGCAGCTGTCAATGCAGCTCTACAAGCCCTCCTTCCCGAACTTCTCAATGAAATCAGAGACGAAGTTTATGCGGAATTCTAGGCTCATGGAAATCAGAACAACAACAACAATCCTCCACCTCCTCCTTCACCTGTTACTCTTATGACTTAGTTGGAGAGATTCAACTAACAGCGACCCCGTTCGTTTGAGCAGACTGACAGCCCTAACGAGGCTGAAGCTTAGATATCTCACATCGAGAAGATTTTCGATGCGATGGGTTGTGACGGTGTTTTCAAGGCAAGATAGCTTGCTATAAGTTTGAAGGTGATGTGCTGTAGTGGTGGAAATCAGTCAAGCAGTCCAACAGTGGTGATAATTGGGTTGCACAGCTGACATGGGACCGGTTTAAGGATCTCTTCCTTAATCAGTACTTTCCACATGCTGAGCAAGAGAAGCTCAAGAGGGACTACCACAACATTCGGTAGGTTGCTGGTGAAAACAGCAACATGTTCATGCAAAGGTTTCTCCTTTTGGCAGGATTTCTGGGTCTAGCCGCAGGAACTGCTGCGGAGCAGGCTGAGAAGTTTCGCTGGGCACTTCACACTTCGGTCGCCAAAAACTTGGTATGTGCTACGTTCACTACAGTGGCACAAGTGGCCGATGCAGCCCGTAAGCTCGAGATGCTTCAGGAACGAGAGGAGTTTGGTGATGACAGAGCAGTGAAGAGGTATCTTCAATCACCAATTATAAACAATTCATTTCCATAAGTATTTTTCATTTCATATAATCCTCTGTTCAACGTTATATTCCAGGCAGAAGACTGACGACCGTAAGCCTGCGGCCGCTCAGCAGCATGCATCTAAGGGAAACAGTCAGACCAACGACCGTTCTGGTTCTGAGAGGCGTGGCAGTAATGATAGTTACCGTAACAACGCTAACAACTCGAACAACAGCAGGTCCCTACATTAACCTTCTTTAATGTTAAACTATATTATGTTTTGGTATTCTGACACTCCAATAATTGTTAATTCAGGAACAATGGTAACGGCAGGGATCAGGACCGTAGGGGTTCATAGCCTAACCGTTCTACCTCATCTGGTAAATTTTACACCTTCTATGGAATCACGTTTATGTTACACGATCATGTCTCATGCATGTAATCCTTAAACAGGCTCTCAGCTAACTAGGACGCCTGCTAGAGGATTCACGCATCCTGTATAGCCTACTTGTTCGTGCAGACATTCTGGTATTCGTCGTCGAGGTACTGGTGGTTGTTTCAAGTGTGGCCAACAAGGCCATCAGTAGAAGGACTATCGCCAGGGTGAGATAGAAGGCACCTCTAGACACGCTGACACCAAGCCACCTCCTACTTCTGGTCGCGTGTTCACTACTACTAGAGACCAGGCGAATAAGACTTCAGGTACCATCACCAGAAATCTATTTATGAATGGTTTGGCAGCATGTGTTCTGTTTGATACTAGAGCGACGCGTTCAGTCGTATCCACTACTTTTGCTGTACGTGTTAGGATTTCCTCGATGCCATTAGATAATGCCTTATGCATTTCCACGCCACTTAGGGACTCTGTACGAATCACTCAGGTGTGCAGAGATCTTCCCCTAGAATTTGATGATAAGATCCGCAGAGTTGACGCACTTCCTTTGGACATGTGCTATTTTGACTTGATTGTGGGCATGGACTGGTTATCCAAACACCAAGCTACGATTGACTACCACACTTATCGGGTTATCTTCGGTGATGTTAAATCTCTAGAGTACATACACCATGGTTTTCAGCCAAGGTGGTCAGTATAAATTATTTCATCCATGGAGGCGCGTGCTTTGCTATCACACGGCTGTCAGGGCTTCATAGCCAATATTAATGACATTACTGCCGAGTCTCCATCGATCCAAGATCAGCCTATTGTGTTAGAGTTTCCTGACGTATTTCCAGATGAACTTCTGGGAATACCACCAGTTCGTGAAGTCAAGTTTTGAATTGAGCTCATACTAGGTGCAGAGACGATTTCCAAAGCTCCTTACCGTATGGATCCTATAGAGCTTAAGGAACTAAAAGATCAACTGCAGGAACTTCTGGAAAGAGGTTTCATCTATCCCAGTGCATCACCATGGGGTGCATCGGTACTTTTCGTGAAGAAGAAAGACGGCAGCATGCGTTTGTGTATAGACTATCGTGAGCTGAACAAGATCACGATTAGGAATCGTTATCCTTTGCCGCATATTTATGACCTGTTCGATCAACTCCAGGGCGCCAAGTATTTCTCTAAGATCGAAATGAGGTCCGGATACCATCAGTTACGGGTTAAAGAGCAGGACATCTCCAAGATTGCTTTCCGTACACGTTATGGGCACTACGAGTTCGTAGTCATGCCATTCGGACTCACTAATGATCCAGTTGTCTTCATGGATTTGATGAACCGTGTCTTCCATGAGTTTCTAGACAAGTTCGTTATCGTGTTTATTGATGACATCCTGATATTCTCCAAATCCAAGGAGGAACATGAGGAACACCTTCGTACAGTCTTACAGATTCTTCGTCAGAAGCAGCTGTATGCCAAGTTCTATAAGTGTTAGTTCTGGTTAAGCAAGGTGGCATTTTTGAGACATGTTGTATCCGCAGAGGGGATCACCATGGATCCTGCAAAGTTTGAAGCTATCACTAAATGTCCGAGGCCTACCTCTACAACTGAAGTTAGAAGTTTTCTGGGTTTAGCTGGCTACTACCGCAGGTTTGTAGAGAACTTTTCACCGTTATGCTTACCTTTGACTAAGCTGATGAGGAAAGGAGAGAAATTCGTCTGGATGGAAGAGCGAGAGAAGAGCTTTGAAGATCTGAAGCAGAAGTTAGTGACTGCACCTATTCTTACTCTCCCATCTGGCTTAGGTGGATTTCAGATATATAGTGATGCTTCAAGAAAGGGTTTAGGCTGCGTTCTCATACAACATGGGAAGATTATTGCATACGTATCACGACAACTGAAACCTTATGAAGAAAACTATCCTACTCACGATTTAGAGCTTGCAGCAGCTGTGTTCGCGTTGAAAATATGGTGACATTATTTGTATGGTGAATCATGTGACATATTCACCGACCACAAGAGTCTCAAGTACATCTTCACCCAGAAGGAACCGAACATGAGACAGAGGATATGGTCAGAGCTATTGAAGGAATACGACACCAACATTCAGTACCATCCTGGTAAGGTGAATTTGGTGGCAGATGCTCTAAGGAGAAGGTCGGGTATGATTGTTGGCATCTAAAGGATATCATCCGTGACCTAGAGATGACTGATATTGAATTTTGTGTATAAGGACAGCATGGTTAGTGGGCTAATCTTAAAGTGGAACCAGACTTACATTCTAGGATCAAGGAAGCTCAGAAGGACGATGGTGAGATTTGGGATATCATTCAGAACCTTGATCAACAGACGTAGTTTCGTGTTGACGACGACGATATCTTATGGCAGGACACTAGACTAGTGGTTCCTGGTGACGCTACTCCCAGGGAAGCTGTGCTGACTGAAGCTTACAGTTCTCCATTTACCATACATCCTGGCTCTACCAAGATGTACCAAAACATCAAACAACACTTTTGGTGGAGTGGTATGAAGCAGGATGTTACCACCTTCGTTTCTAAATGTATGATCTGCCAACAGGTGAAGATCGAACACTAGCGAGCTAGTGGCTTACTAGAGCCATTAGATATTCCAACATGGAAGTGGGAAAAAATCTACATGGACTTTGTTACTGGTCTTCCGGTTACCCAGAAGAAGAACGACGCTATCTGGGTTATTGTGGATAGGTTGACTAAATCTGCTCATTTTTTGCCTATTCGCAAGGAGCATCCGGTCAGCAAATTAGCAGACATTTTCCAGAAGGAGATCATGAGACTACATGGTACTCCATCAGAAATCGTCAGAAAGCTTGGGGCACCAAACTTAAGCTCAACACCACCTTTCATCCTCAGACCGACGGACAATCAGAGCGTACCATTCAGACATTGGAGGACATGCTGCGGTCATGTGCTCTAGAGTGGTCAGGAAGCTAGGATGATTATATTTTTCTAGTAGAATTTGCATACAACAACAGCTGGCACGCTAGCATCAAGTGAGCTCCTTTTGAAATGTTGTATGGTAGGAAGTGTCGCGCCCTAATCTGCTGGGATCAGGTGGGTGAACGACTGCTTAAGGGTCCAAAGATGATTGAGGTGACCAATGAGAAGGTCGATGTCGCTAAGGCGAAGCTTCAAGAAGCTCGTGCTCGTCAGAAGAGCTATGTTGATAAACATCGTAGAGATGTATCTTTCAACGTAGGTGATCACGTTTTCCTCAAGGTATCACCTGCACAAGGAGTTAAACATTTTGGAATAAGAGGTAAGCTCAGTCCTTGCTTCATCGGACCATTTGACATCATAGAACGCGTTGGTGAAGTGTCATATCGTTTAGCGTTATCGCCTTAGCTATCACACGTTCACAACGTGTTCCATGTGTCCTTACTCAGAGGATACAACTATCATCCATTTCATGTTGTCTATTATCCACTTGACCAGATTCGAGAGGATCTTTCATATGTCGAAGAACCCGAGAGAGTTCTTGAGCGACAAGATTGTGTCATGCGGAGGAAGACGATTCCTTTCGTCAAAATCCTCTGGAGGGATCATCCTGAGCGGGAAGCCACTTGGGAGACGGAGGAGTCTATACGGACTTCTTACCCTTATTTCCAGTTCTAATTCGGGTATGTTTTCTTTCAGTTTATGTTCCTCCAATTCGAGGACGAATTGTTCTTTTAGAGGGGAAGAGTTGTAAAACCCGCTTTAAAATACCATGAGTACACACATGAAAATACGGTAAAATTAAAACTTTCCATTTATAATATAATTCACGTGTCACGGTATTTAATAACATGTAGTTATGTAAATATTATAAATGTGTTATGTAAACAACGTATAAAAATCACGATATTTAAAACATAAACGATCGCGTAATTTATTAACTCAAGAAAAGCTACGAGTTTCCCCGTGGGCTTCCTTTAGGCCGCGGCTAACACAAGGGAAAAGGAGAAGACGGGCTTGGCTTATGACCCAATATCAAATCCATGTAGATAACAAAACATAGAAAACTTAAAACATAAATTAGGTTACAGGAAAAAGTTTGTCTCTTGCCTCCTTTTTGCTCTTGCCGCCGGCCACCATAAACCACAAGGATAAACCGGAAAATTTTCTTGATTGATCATTCGTGTGTATGTGATTGTGTTCATAACCTTTTCCTTTCCACGTGTTCGGTAAATTAAACACTTCCTTTTTCTTTTTAATTCTTTAAGAATTCATGTTATTTATTTAATTAATCATTAGAACAAGTAAATAAAATAAATAGGGATTAATTAAATCATGATTAAAGGGGTGTTTGTGTTTGTTTGTTTCGGCCGAGCACCAAACCGAGAGCATGGGGCTCTCGGTGGTGTTTGATTTCGCCCAACCGAGACCTCATGGTCTCGGTGTTAGGGTCGTGTGGCTCGAACGCAACAAGGGGAACCCCCGACGTGGTGTCGGGGTGTGTTTTGGTTTGGACCGATAGCCAGCCGAGACCTTAGGGTCTCGGTGGGGCTGTTTTTTTTGCTAACAGTGGGAACCGAACATAAGCAGGGGGAACTAGTCCACAACCGCTATGAACCGGTGTGAACCGGTTGAAACACCGATGTCAACCGTGGCTCGGCAGTGGGTACCGCAATCCACCAGTGGCAACCAGCTAGCCGGTCTAGCCACTGCTAGGGATGTTGGTTTCGGCTTATATGTGGGACCGGGTTTCAGGCAAGGGTTAATTTTTAAAACACGGCTTCAAGTCTCGGGTTAAATATTAAAATCAAAAAACATGTTAATTAAATTAATTACTATACTTTTTAATTTAATTAATTTTCTGACTAAGGTTAAATATTAAAATTAATATTACATGTATAACCTAATGTATTTAACTTAGCTTAATTTAATTAAAACATGTATTTTTAATTAAATTCCATATAACGTATAGTTTAATTAATTAACCAGTTATTTAATTAATAAATTATAACCATGACTTGTATTATACTATTTAAACTTTATTTATAATTTATAATCCAGCTTATTTCAAATTATGGAAACTTACTATTTTTGGAAACTTTCTACTTTTAGAAACTTACTGTTTATGGAAACCTGCTATTTTTAGAAAGTTACTTCGTATTACAATACAAGTATTATAATACACTAATACATGAATAATACACAGTAGAACATCAGATTAATTAAAATTAACACAGTAAACAGTAAAACATGACAGAATATGTGTAACACCCCCAAATTTATACAACTCAGTACAGCGGAAGACTAGTTGGTGTTACGGGATAGCACATTACTCACATCATATACAACGCATAAAAATCGTGTCGTTTATTTATAAATCATTTCCATTCACAAATATCAAAGTTACATCAGTCCCAAGTCATATTATTTCATACAAAGTTTTACAAAGTATTTGAATGGAAAATATAATTTAGGTGCGGGCCATGAATTCTTGTCGTCTTCCCGAGAATTACCTTCAAGTACCTGAGATAAAACATGTTAAAAGAAAAGGTCAGCGATAACGCCGAGTGAATTCATAGAGTTTAATAAATTCCATCAATATAATTTTGGTATAAAATTAGTACCAAAAATCAATTCGTACAAATCGTTGTAATAGGCCGTAAAATAGCCAAAATCAGTTTATACAAATCTTTGTAATAGGCCATAAAATAGCCAAAGTCATTTTATATAAATCCTTATCGAAAATCATAATATAGGCATTTGCCTTAAAAATTATTATACGAGCCAATGTCGTAAAAACATCATACAATACGTCTTATGACGTTGCATGAAAATAAAAACCGTTATATGAATATGGTTACGAAAACAAAAACACAAACATAATATCAATAGTATGACCCAGTATTGCTAGTCAGGCAATACATCGTAATTCGAAGCGTCTAATAGTATTTCGTTAGATTTTGGAATATTATAAGCCGCATGACATTGTTACCTTACTAAACCAACAACGGGTAGCTAACCCGATACCAATTTTGCCCATCTAAAGTAGCGTGTCGTCACAAATGTCACGCTATGGAAATCTTCTCATACATTAATTCGCTTACCAATCAATGTGGCACGACGGGGATCAACCGTCAAGGCGCGAACTGGGGTGATCGTCCCCAAATAGTACTATTAAATGCATAAGCGTCTACCAACTCCCGGTAGTTCACAATTCATGCTAATGGGACTTTTAGTGACATAACCTAACTTTAATAATCCATTTGATTTCATCTATCGGGTCCATTAATCATTTATCGGGTCATACAATCGGGTCATTCAATCATTCGGGTCCAAAATTTTTAAACAAACAATCGGGACAAATGGTGTCCAAACTTTTATAAAAACTAACATGTTATCTCCCTCGCGGGTTTATAAGCATTTATAAAACATTTAAAAGAGTGCGAGGCTATGAACTCACGTTGATGTGGGAAGGCGGGTTGTCGGCAATTCGGACGTACAGTACGTGCTTCAATCACGGAAACCTAGACAAATAATACTCGGTCTTAGACTTTTGTCCAATGACTTTATAAAAATATCAATTATGTATACATATGATGATTATTTATATATGATGATCAAGTGGGTTTACATATTCTCGTTTACTCATTTTTGAGTTATGTGTCGATAACATTTATACTAGTTTTCTCGTTTTACCTATTTACGTGTTTTAGGTCCAATAAGCCTATTATAAGTTCTTAACTTGTATTAATCCTTTTTGTACTCATATTTTCAGTACATACACTTTCAAGTCGGGCCCAAATGGGTTAAGTCCAATAATAAGTCTATAAGTGTTCTAGTCCATTTTTGTTGTATTATTAGTCCAATAACGTTAATTTAGTCCGTTAACGTCCGTATTTCTTATAGTTCGGGTTTTATCGGTTTTTACTTGTATTAGTTACTTAAACATCAGTATATGACTTTTATAAACTTTACATTAGACGGGTTTGGTCGTCTAAGTTTTATTTGGCGAAAAACGTTAATTTCACGGCGATAGCCGAAAAAGTCGTAAAAATCAAGTTTATAGTTTTTATTACTTATAAATATTATTTTACCACCATTTATATAATTTACCCATTTAATTAACCTTTTATACATTTATATAAATAAGTTTTATAAGTTAGTGGGTTTATATTTTTACATTTTATACATTATAATGTGAGTGCTTATATAATAATAATAAACATTATTTCCAAAAATCTGATTTTTAACTTCATGTTCACCATTTTTAACATATCTAGAGTTCTATAATGAATTAGAAGCTCAAAATTTTTTATCACATAAACTACATGATATGTGCTACATTTAACTCTTCTATAGCTACTGTTGAATCATCTTCTAAATATTTTCTAAAAATCGTCCAAAACAGTAACCTCAGATTTATACCCTAAACTTGTTTTGATCATATCTCACTCATTACAATGATTTCATTGCATGGCCAACTCTCACATGTGTACAAGACATTTAGCTTACTGTAAATGGATTCTACTTCATCATTTTATCAGTTCATGATATGTTTCTTTACTGTTTTATACAGCCAACACTTTTAAGCAAGATTTTAGCCTTGTTCTTTATAGTTTTTCACCTTTTTAAACATGTTTATCAACAACAAATCCCCACATAACATTTTTATCATCATTCATCATCATATACATATACATAAGTGAAAGAAATACAAGATTACATAATCAAAAATAACAAGAGGATAGGAAGAACAATCTTTATACTACTATTAGTGATGAAAAGATGAGGTTTTTGATGAACAAGACTTGGTTCTTGTTATCAAATCTTCAACTTTAGCAAGGAAACTTCTTGGGTACTTTGGATAGATGAACACCTCCATGAATTCAGCCCTTTAACCCCATGAAAACTCCTTTTCATAGGTTAAGATCACCTCCAATCTTCATATCTTCAAAGGTTCTTCAACATATGTGTGAATAACACATGATATTGTGGTTAAATTGATCAAATGAGGGTGTTTAATGGTGGTGGTTGAATATGGACGAATTTTTTAGAGAGAAAAGGGATGAGAGAGTGGTTTGCATGTGTTGGAAGTGAAGAAATGGTTTAGGTTGATGGTTTTTGTAAGTTGTAGCTTACAATGTAAGCTTTAGCTTACATGTGTAAGTTACAAAGCTAACACTTTGACACCAAATGTAGTGAGGTGTAGTATGTTGGATGGTTATAGTGGGGGTGGGGCAAGTGTCCCACTTGTCTCATCCCCATTTATTTACGGGTACTCCTCGATTCTAGTTTCCTCGATTTGCGTGCCCTCGGGTCGTTTTACGAAAAACGTTTTTATAAATTATGAATCAACGTCACAAAACGAATCCAATAAAAATTATCTCATCAAAAACGGAGTTCGAAAACGTAAATACGTAATCCTAAGGTTTCCGGTTTAGTCGTAAAAGACGTTAAAATAAAATCGTAAGTCCTAATCTCTTCTCGTAAATTTGTGAGTTTATGAACTAACACAAATTTAAAACTCCAAAATAATATTCATGGATAAATTTATTTTCTGAAATGTCGGACTGTCACCAAGGACGGTGTATGTAAACGTAGGCACGTAACATTGAATCCTCCGGTTTAAACGTAGTCGACGCTACTTCAAGACGTAAATCCAAATTTCTTCCCAAAAATATGTGAGTTCATATTGTAACATTAAAATAATGTTTTTAAATAATATTCAAGAATAAAATATCAACCATAAATTGACGGATTGTCACAGCATTTACCCCTAAACAGGATCTTTGTCCTCAAAGATCATCTTACCTTACTACTCGTTTCTTATAGAGTTAAAGTCATGTGGGTATTTCCTCCACATTCGGTCTTTTCTCATAAGTGCAATCCATTATAATACACGAGTTTCATCAAACATAACTACGGAAATAAGATCAGGCTTAATGTTGACTTACTTTCTCTATCCATGATGTTCACGGGTTTTTGATGAATGCAACTTTTCGCCGATCTAAGCTTTACTAAGAAGAATTCAGATTTTCACTGGATAGATATTCCATCAAGTTCGATTTACGAAACATAATTCACGCATTTCTTTGAAGTCCTAGGGTAGATCCAGCTTATATGCCTTTCAATCCCAACTTTTACATCATCTCAATGGTCCCATACAATAGGGACTTATATCCCATGATTTGTCAGATCATGAATTCATTTTTTTCCAAGGTTAAAAATTGTGGCATAGCTTCGCTACCCATTTGGCACTTCAAGATCTACATTTCACATTCACATAACCTCTTGCCCACTACCGGCAGTCAATAATCAAATCCCTATTTCAACAATCATTTCAGATTTCGCGGGCCGGGTATTTTGCAAGGATAGGTTCGCCATCATAGGAAACCTTAAACCTAAGAGACATGTCCAACTCACAATGGGTGTATGTCGGATGTCTTCATCTCAATTCCTGCTTACAGATTCTCTAAGATTTAGATCCTAACAAGATTCGATCTCAATCCGAATACGATAATTATCAATGATAATCTTTCCAAAGGAAAACGATTATACGGTCTATTACCAAAGGTCAATCATTCAAACATAAAACAGCACTTATATTACTTTGTATCATTACTTTACCTCGTCCCTTCGATTTGGGATGGTACATAGTACTCTCATCAAGGTTCGTTCTTATTGATTTCTGAGAAAATCTCTAGAAATTCGATGCGAAGCGAGGATCTTGATATAGATGATCGATACAGGCACGCTATGTTTACACAACTCTTTTGCATTTATCATTAACGAGAATGATATTAGCAGATTTGGTCAGTCTGTCGACGATGACCCAAATCGAATCAAATTCAGATGATGACCTTTGCAATAGCTAGACGTTTACTAATGTATGAGGCGATGTCTGCCTTCATAATTGCCATCAGTACAACTTCTTCAGACAGAGATACTTTTAGTCATAAATGACAAAAATAGAATACTTATACTTACAAATTCCAACATAACTATATCTCATATCTCCATATATAGACAATCACAAGTGGTCTTTTATACATTTAACGCTATCGGCTTCTAAATTTTTAATGGTTCATATTAGCCGCGAACCCCTTTTTATTATCTATATTATCCTTCTAATAAGCATTGTTTATTTTTATATCGTTCGGCAATTTATTTCGCACCTTCATTATTAAGGAACATGTCCTAACTGGTTCTTTATCTTTTCTACATAATGCGTCGGTATCTATATTCACCTCTCATGATGATATAATTTTCATGTCCACAATTCACTCAGATATTCTTTCCATATTATGCGTCAGTAATTACGTTCACTTTCTCCTGATGAAATAAATATCATAACTGTATTTATTCAAAATTCTTTCTTCATATTTTCTAAGTTTTAGTTTCGTCTTATCTATCATTTTTATCAGTTTTTATCAATCCAGCGTTTAAAGCGTCGATAATTATTACAATTAATTAAATAATAATTATTATAACTAATTAAATATTAAGTATTCAATTATTATGAAATGTAAACGTAAAGATTTTAAATTTCTTAGTTCGACCAATTATATGAAAATATTCGAAATAAATTTGACTTTAATTATTAAGATTTTTGCTGATTTATCGAAAATAACTAATAAAATTCGTAAATGTTTGAAAAATCTTTGGTTATACTTTTGGTCCAAATTTTCTTAGTTGAAAAGCAAAAATTGTCGTTTCAAATTTTAAGTCATGGTTTAAATGGCTTCCTCAATCCCTCTTAGGTTATCTTGAGGTATACACAAACATTTACCCCTAAACAGAAGTTTAGTTAAATGGTTTATGTATAAGGGAATAATCCCTTTAAAAATCCTTTGTTAAAACATTTTTCAAAACATAATTCCATTTCTTTTTGGTAAAATCCAAAGTCTTAAAAGGGCTCTTAATTTTTGAAGAGTCAATTTGTATTCCATTATCCTTTTAATCACATAGTCAAATCATGTAAAGGTTCAGGTCTTTAATCACGTGTTAATTATTCAAGGTTCAGGTTTACACTGTTCGGCCAATTCAGGGCAGTCTATAAATAAATATTAACTCATTCTTATTCTGATAAACAAACATGTAGTCCTTAATGATCACGAGCATGAATTTATCAAATTACAGCCTACACACGTGATTCATCATAATTATGAATACTACATGTGCATTGTCAATCCAAACGACATCACGTGGAACTCATAATGTTCATTACAAGTACCGGATGTAGTGATTGGAATAAATAATCTCTTTCGCAGATGCGAAGTTGATGATAACCATGCTATGGATCAAATTTGCTAGAACCTTGTAAATGATCGAACAATTCTTCCATTTCGAGTTATGGATATCGTTTTCGATTGTCAATTTACTCAGTTCACAGTGATCTTACAAATATAAGGAAAGATAAAACCATAGCTCTTCAGGATGACAGGCTTGGTATAATAAAATCTTTCTCCGACAACTCTCTCAGTTGTACGGTAATTCCTTAAATTCAGATGGTGCTCACGTACAGTGCACAAGCCATAGGTGCAGCACCGAGAATATAACCAAATACCAAATTCAACTTGCCTTAATGGCGAAAGTCTAGGTAATTCATCAACAAATACTTTCTAAAGTTTCAGATAACGAAAACATCTTTTAATAATTTCATATTAGGTTCTTTCTAGATTATAATATCTATGACTAGTTCATAACCATTCACGGTATAATTTCAATTCCAAATATAGGATATCGTCATCTACCAATAATTATTTATATCACTTTTGATAATCAACATCTTATCTCTTCAGGGGAATTCTACTCGAGTTCCCATCAATTAAGACAATATCGTCATGTCATAATCAATCAATCCATTATACTGGCACTATCAACTTTCCAGTTTTATTACCGTCGATAAGATGTGAAGTTTTCAAAAGACTAATAATAACTCATAATCCTTCACAAATTCAAGGATATATGGAGACACAACTACCATCTAAAGAGTAAGGTCAACGCATAATCTACGCGAGAGAATTTCAAATCAGATTCAGACGAAAACATTTAACGAATATGAATATATCCCATGTTTTCATGATTCGAGTACGCATTCGAAAGCTCCTCGGATCGTTACCCAGGTCACTCAAATGAAATCAAATCAAGAGAAATGATAAGAACGTCGATACATCCAGTCGGGTATCAACACTCGGAAATCAGATACTTTTCCTAAGAATCTCACTACGGGAGAATTGGACAAGAACGGAATATCAATTGTCAAATAAGACAAATTCCACAGATGAGTAAATTCAACTCAGAAGAATAGGTGTTATAGGCACATATGTAGGTGTCCCTAACATTATGTCCTTATTTTTCACTTCTTGCAGATCTCATTAAAATTTAATCTTTCACAATCCTCAAAGAAAATGTAGTGTTTATTCATTAGTTTTATGGTGACTACTAATCAGTCTTGCATAGTCCATTCCAAATTGTATGTAGGCGCGCAACTATATACAATTTCAAGATTAACGATGCAATACTCAGTTCGTCAAAATTTTATCATCATGTTTATAATAAAAACATTTACATGCTTAATTCTTAAATAAGAATCAAAATAAATTTACAAAGATTTTCCTTGTTATGAAAACAATTAAGTTTCCAAAGTGTTTCATAAACGACTTCATTTTGATATCAATCATTTATAAGTCTCATTTTGAATAATCCTTTTGATGATGAGAATTCAATTTTTCTCAAGGATACGGTTTTAACTTTATAAAAACAATGTGTGATCTGCAAAAGAGTGATGAAAGCTTGTTCACCAAGAATTAACTACGATATGATAGGAAATGAGCTTAGCCAAATAATCATGAGGTTCATGAACTCGATGGCACTCAGGAATACAAAGAGAATAATCCACAACGTAACTCAAATCGAGATGAGTACTTGTTCAATGGTTGCATCACTATTGCGAACATTAGGATGAAGCAATAAAGGATAGATAACATCGATACATGTAGAATTTAGCAATCAAAGGTAGTCTTTTCGTTAATCACAAACAAGTCAAAATTGTACCGTAACACATTACGTGTCACTATGTCATACAATTCTCAGAACTCATCCTACCAACTGATGTCTCAGTTAAGTTAGGGATTTTTAAAAGATACCACAATGAATACTAATCTACAAGAGTCATTAGGTTTTCCATATGTCCCGGAAGATCCATCGGTCTCAATTCAGAAGAAGATTTCTTCAATTTATTTCTTGGACACTGGGCATCCTAGTTAGCGGACAATGGTCTAGGAACAACCCTTAACATGAATCAACAAATAATTAAATCCTTATAATTCAATCACAAAACTTAACGACTTCTATTAACAATCTCATATTCCATACGGGTTAAATTTTTACTTTATTCAAATTTCAACCAATTTTATACTCAATTCAATATCCTACCTCATATTCTAATACTTTCAATCTTATTCTTAGGCCTTAATAGGGCAATAAAAGCTCGATATGATCAACACTTAATTTCCAATCCTATTAGCTCTTACAACAACAATTATCAAATAAGTCACTAGTATGAAATGACTTGATCATTCAACTAGACTTCTCGGAAAGGTATTAGTGGCATGAGGCTTTTGGGTAATGGTTCCAATAACAGCCTCAAGTGCAACATTCACCCTTTCGATTTCAAATTTAAGAATTGGATGACAACGAATCAGATGACATCTTTCCAGGTGATAACGTTTTGTCAAACTCCACTCTATAAGGAAAGATCGTCATGACATCGATATCAGATTTAATCTCGCCAATCCTTCTTCAATATCACAATCAACTAATATCTACATTCTACGAATATCAACCATTTGTTGGGATCATAAATATCCACAACCTGGTTTAGATCTAGGATAGCTAGAATTCCTACGATAATAGCTTAGATTAATTTACTAGGGGATTTAGGGTACATTGTGACAATCTACGTCGTATAAATACCTCGTATAAAAATCAAAATAATCATCAAACAATCATGTAATAAAATTACATCATATATATAATCCAAGTTATATATATATTAAAATAACACTTCTCAGTCTTGGCCTTGTCGGTAACTCGGGAATTCTTCGGCACCGTTATAGTCAAAAGATTTTTAGACATTTTTAGAAAAATGTTTATAGTTAAATGATTTTGAAATGTTTTATTCAAAACCATAGTTTTAAAAATCTTTCGTTCTCTATAACGAGAGCTCTGGTACCAAACTTTAACACCCCCAAATTTATACAACTCAGTACAGCGGAAGACTAGTTGGTGTTACGGGATAGCACATTACTCACATCATAGACAACGCATAAAAATCGCGTCGTTTATTTATAAATCATTTCCATTCACAAATATCAAAGTTACATCAGTCCCAAGTCATATTATTTCATACAAAGTTTTACAAAGTATTTGAATGGAAAATATAATTTAGGTGCGGGCCATGAATTCTTGTCGTCTTCCCGAGAATTACCTTCAAGTACCTGAGATAAAACATGTTAAAAGAAAAGGTCAGCGATAACGCCGAGTGAATTCATAGAGTTTAATAAATTCCATCAATATAATCTTGGTATAAAATTAGTACCAAAAATCAATTCGTACAAATCGTTGTAATAGGCCGTAAAATAGCCAAAATCAGTTTATACAAATCTTTGTAATAGGCCATAAAATAGCCAAAGTCATTTTATATAAATCCTTATCGAAAATCATAATATAGGCATTTGCCTTAAAAATTATTATACGAGCCAATGTCGTAAAAACATCATACAATACGTCTTATGACGTTGCATGAAAATAAAAACCGTTATATGAATATGGTTACGAAAACCAAAACACAAACATAATATCAATAGTATGACCCAGTATTGCTAGTCAGGCAATACATCGTAATTCGAAGCGTCTAATAGTATTTCGTTAGATTTTAGATTATTATAAGCCGCATGACATTGTTACCTTACTAAACCAACAACGGGTAGCTAACCCGATACCAATTTTGCCCATCTAAAGTAGCGTGTCGTCACAAAGGTCACGCTATGGAAATATTCTCATACATTAATTCGCTTACCAATCAATGTGGCACGACAGGGATCAACCGTCAAGGCGCGAACTGGGGTGATCGTCCCCAAATAGTACTATTAAATGCATAAGCGTCTACCAACTCCCGGTAGTTCACAATTCATGCTAATGGGACTTTTAGTGACATAACCTAACTTTAATAATCCATTTGATTTCATCTATCGGGTCCATTAATCATTTATCGGGTCATACAATCGGGTCATTCAATCATTCGGGTCCAAAATCAATAAACAAACAATCGGGACAAATGGTGTCCAAACTTTTATAAAAACTAACATGTTATCTCCCTCGCGGGTTTATAAGCATTTATAAAACATTTAAAAGAGTGCGAGGCTATGAACTCACGTTGATGTGGGAAGGCGGGTTGTCGGCAATTCGGACGTACAGTACGTGCTTCAATCACGGAAACCTAGATAAATAATACTCGGTCTTAGACTTTTGTCCAATGACTTTATAAAAATATCAATTATGTATACATATGATGATTATTTATATATGATGATCAAGTGGGTTTACATATTCTCGTTTACTCATTTTTGAGTTATGTGTCGATAACATTTATACTAGTTTTCTCGTTTTACCTATTTACGTATTTTAGGTCCAATAAGCCTATTATAAGTTCTTAACTTGTATTAATCCTTTTTGTACTCATATTTTCAGTACATACACTTTCAAGTCGGGCCCAAATGGGTTAAGTCCAATAATAAGTCTATAAGTGTTCTAGTCCATTTTTGTTGTATTATTAGTCCAATAACGTTAATTTAGTCCGTTAACGTCCGTATTTCTTATAGTTCGGGTTTTATCGGTTTTTACTTGTATTAGTTACTTAAACATCAGTATATGACTTTTATAAACTTTACATTAGACGGGTTTGGTCGTCTAAGTTTTATTTGGCGAAAAACGTTAATTTCACGGCGATAGCCGAAAAAGTCGTAAAAATCAAGTTTATAGTTTTTATTACTTATAAATATTATTTTACCACCATTTATATAATTTACCCATTTAATTAACCTTTTATACATTTATATAAATAAGTTTTATAAGTTAGTGGGTTTATATTTTTACATTTTATACATTATAATGTGAGTGCTTATATAATAATAATAAACATTATTTCCAAAAATCTGATTTTTAACTTCATGTTCACCATTTTTAACATATCTAGAGTTCTATAATGAATTAGAAGCTCAACATTTTATCACATAAACTACATGATATGTGCTACATTTAACTCTTCTATATCTACTGTTGAATCATCTTCTAAATATTTTCTAAAAATCGTCCAAAACAGTAACCTCAGATTTATACCCTAAACTTGTTTTGATCATATCTCACTCATTACAATGATTCCATTGCATGGCCAACTCTCACATGTGTACAAGACATTTAGCTTACTGTAAATGGATTCTAATTCATCATTTTATCAGTTCATGATATGTTTCTTTACTGTTTTATACAGCCAACACTTTTAAGCAAGATTTTAGCCTTGTTCTTTATAGTTTTTCACCTTGTTAAACATGTTTATCAACAACAAATCCCCACATAACATTTTTATCATCATTCATCATCATATACATATACATAAGTGAAAGAAATACAAGATTACATAATCAAAAATAACAAGAGGATAGGAAGAACAATCTTTATACCACTATTAGTGATGAAAAGATGAGGTTTTTGATGAACAAGACTTGGTTCTTGTTATCAAATCTTCAACTTTAGCAAGGAAACTTCTTGGGTACTTTGGATAGATGAACACCTCCATGAATTCAGCCCTTTAACCCCATGAAAATTCCTTTTCATAGGTTAAGATCACCTCCAATCTTCATATCTTCAAAGGTTCTTCAACATATGTGTGAATAACACATGATATTGTGGTTAAATTGATCAAATGAGGGTGTTTAATGGTGGTGGTTGAATATGGACGAATTTTTTAGAGAGAAAAGGGATGAGAGAGTGGTTTGCATGTGTTGGAAGTGAAGAAATGGTTTAGGTTGATGGTTTTTGTAAGTTGTAGCTTACAATGTAAGCTTTAGCTTACATGTGTAAGTTACAAAGCTAACACTTTGACACCAAATGTAGTGAGGTGTAGTATGTTGGATGGTTATAGTGGGGGTGGGGCAAGTGTCCCACTTGTCTCATCCCCATTTATTTAAGGGTACTCCTCGATTCTAGTTTCCTCGATTTGCGTGCCCTCGGGTCGTTTTACGAAAAACGTTTTTATAAATTATGAATCAACGTCACAAAACGAATCCAATAAAAATTATCTCATCAAAAACGGAGTTCGAAAACGTAAATACGTAATCCTAAGGTTTCCGGTTTAGTCGTAAAAGACGTTAAAATAAAATCGTAAGTCCTAATCTCTTCTCGTAAATTTGTGAGTTTATGAACTAACACAAATTTAAAACTCCAAAATAATATTCATGGATAAATTTATTTTCTGAAATGTCGGACTGTCACCAAGGACGGTGTATGTAAACGTAGGCACGTAACATTGAATCCTCCGGTTTAAACGTAGTCGACGCTACTTCAAGACGTAAATCCAAATTTCTTCCCAAAAATATGTGGGTTCATATTGTAACATTAAAATAATGTTTTTAAATAATATTCAAGAATAAAATATCAACCATAAATTGACGGATTGTCACAATATGTATAACTAGATAATAACACACGGAACCAGTACAACACACGTAACTTAGTCAATTCATACACGTCCATATTTCTTATGTAGTATTATCCGTCGAGGCAGAGTAGTCTTCATCGTTTCCATTAACTTCTACTGGACATAAGGTACGGATTTCCTGTCCTTCAGTAAGGACAATCTCTTCCTTCATTAGGATTTCCCGTGTGCAGCCAACTGTTTTCCCCAGTAGTTACAGATTAAATGCTTATGTTTATTAGTTACCTTAGCCATATACATGCATGACCAGTTTCACCTAGTTATGAAGGTACCATAACCAAAAACTAGAGGCACTAGTGTTATGACTTCACCACGGGGGAGTGATAGCTCGTGGCGTCCCTTTCAGTTATTTGGCCATTATATTTATTATGTTATCATGTGGGGCGTATGGGTGCATCCTAGTTACATGTTGCAGTCAGGATTTCATGGTGAATGTGGTGTGTGCCTTGCATCCTTTGCAAGGAGCTGATCCCTCCTACCCACTTACCAATTAATTAGAGGCATCCCCTCTAATTTGCATGACGAGGTCACCCCTCCAAGTATTCATGCACGTTGTTGACCTCATAACCTATATTGGCTTTTGGTATCTTAACTAATACAGATTTTCATAAGTAACATAAGCTATGTTTTCAGAACTAAAACCAGTGAACATGACAGACAACTAGGTTTTCAAGGACTTATTCATTTCTGCTGCTATTCATGCTTTATGCTCTTTATATGCTTCCATATTCTATGTTTCCATGCTTTATTATATATCCGTGCACTGAGCGTTATGCTCAGCCGTCTACTTTTCCATGTTCCAAAACGGCAGGTACTCAAGGTCGCAAGTAGGAACTCCAGAGTATGTGCATTCAGATTGGAAGCTATCCGACCTCTTTTACCTTATGCATTTATTCCTACTTTATCATACTTTACTCCTTTTGGACATTGTTTAGTCCTTTCATTTACAGTACTTAATATTGCTTGTGTGTGAGTTACTTGACTACCGATATTTGATTCTGGTATTTCTATTTATGGTCATGAATGTTTAGATATTTACCTTGCATGCTTTGATGACACGCTATAATTTAATGTAGCATTCTATATTAACAAATGGGGTGTTACACATGAGGTCTCGTAGACTTTTGTCAAAGGCTTCAAAGCAACGTCGATTATTCATGGGTGCTTCATCCCAGATTATGACATTTGTCTCCCGTAAAAGAATCCCAAGCTGTGTGTTTTTTTAATGTGGCACAGAGACTCATCTGTTAATTCTAATGGAATTTTGAAACTCGAATGTGTTGTTCGACCAGCGGTAAGCAATAGCGACACTATTCCGGATGAAGCTACAGTTAGTACTATCTTTACATGTGACCGTAAAGAGCCTGTTATGGTTTTCCAAAGGAACGTCTTGCCAGTTCCACCATGGCCATACACAAAGATTAATTCCTGTTAGTCCTTTTCTGCAGCCGATACTATCAACATATTGCTCGTTGGCCGTTGTTCAATTTCGGAACAGCTTGGATAGTTTCTTCGCGGAGCAAGGCTCGGTTATAGCCTTTTTCTTCCATTAGTAGGTTATTCTTCATATCATCCAATAATTTTTTCGGGCGGTTTGGGAGACCGTACTCTATTAAACTTTTCCCATAACCACCAATAATGCCGAGAATATCATACAGAATGTACCTTCGTTTATCTTCATCGTTGACAAAATATTCGGGTATACATGTCATCGCAGACACCCGTGCAGGTATATAATCAGACATAGTCGCCCAACGTTTCTCACAAACTTTTACAGGGTCTGCAATATTGCAGAACAACAACATTTGAGCAAACACGGTCCTTATTTTTGCCGCAGAACCGTGGGCAGACGCTTCTTCAAGCGCAATGTCCCATTCACGATCATCACCAAGCAGCCCTAGAGCTTCACACGCCACACGGTATGTAGGCAAGATCCGTTGATTGACAGTACGTACATCCATCGGTGATGTGCAACCTTTTTGGTGACTCAAAAGAATTCTAAAGTAGAAAAGCTTGTTGGGAATAAAATTAGCTAAGTAACTGGGACGCTGAGAAGAGGAACTTAGACGCTGACAAGAGTAAACGAGGCGCTGATAGATGATCACTGACAAGAAATATTCAAGCGTTGACAAGAAGAAGTTCAGCCACTAATAGGAATACTTAGTCTACACGTTTTATATTCGAAGTAAAGATATGATCAATATTGTATTTTCTATAATTATCTTTACCTTGAATAGTTGATAGGTAGACCTTTGTACACGACTCCTTGTGTTATAAAGGAGGTCGTAGGGTTCATAGTTATACACAAGTTTTTATTAAGTTTTACACTTTCATTGTACGCAAGTTTCATTATCAATCAAGAGTGAAAGTTTGGTTTACATTTTTTGTTTGTTCTTTGTTCTAAGTGTTAATTCTGCATAACACTTAGTTTGTTAAATACACAAAGTTTCTCTATGTGTTAATCTTGATTCATTCTCGTTTAACACAAAGCTAATCGATCTAAGTTTGGGATCAACGAGTGGTATCAGAGCTTGTTGAGGAACTTTGATCTTAAAGAACAGTAAAGCCTAAATCACTAGAAACCCTAAACCAAACAAGATGTCTGCCACAGAATCTTCATCATCATCAAATCACAACCTCAAAATTCCTATTCTCGACCCTGACAACTTTGAACAATAGAAGTTCAATTTTGAACAATATCTTCAAGTTCATGACCATACTCTTTGGGAAGTTATCGAATCTGGCAATCAGTTCGATAAAGCAGCTAGGATTGTTGCTGCTATTGGAGCAAGAAGAACTGTTGGTTCAACTGGTGCAGATCTTAATGAAAGACATGAATATGGAAGATCTATCTCAACCGCTGATATAGCATTGAGAAGGAATGACATGAAGACGTTGAACATTCTTAAACTCTCCTTGGGTTTAAAGAATCAACACAAATACATAAGTTTTGATTCTGCTAAAAAAATTTGGGCAGCTCTTCAAGTTACCTATGGTGGTAATGAAGATACGGCCAAAGAAAGGAAGAAGCAAATTTTGAGTGAATTTGGTGTGTTTAAGGCTCTTCCCAATGAGAAGCTTAGTGAGGTAAAAAGTCGCCTTCTAGACATCACTAGCAAGTTGTCTTTTATGGGAACAGAACATGAAGATGTTGATATCATTTCTACCTTTCTTAAAGGTCTTGGTGATGCATGGAAAATTGAAGCCAGATCAATTCTTGCCACCAATGCTCATATGAGTGCTTCCTTTGATGATATCTACAATAAGCTAAAGATTTTGGAGAGTGAGACCTTACTTGAAGATGGAAACAAGTCAACATCTGGGAATATGGCTTTCATCTCACATAGTGAATCTCAAACCATTGACAAAGACTCATATGTCAATGGATTGAATATACATCCTTTTACTGGATCAAATTATGTCAGCGGTGGATCAACCTTTGTCAGTGGCTCGAATTTTGACGCTGACACATACAATGTTTGCTCACCAAATCTTAAACCTGCTGGTATTGATTTGGATACAATATGTGCATACATTGCTGCATTACCCAGTGGTTCCTTAGTTACCTATGAGGATCTTGAGCAAATCAATTATGCTAACTTAGAAGAGATGGATATCAAGTAGAATATGACACTTGCAAGCATAAGGGATAACAGATGGAACAGGAGGTTCGGAAGAAAGATGACCTTTAATGCTAAAGACACAGCTGTATTTTACAAATCCAAGGTTGAGTGCTATAACTGCCGTAGGATGGGACACTTCATGAGGGAGTGCAGATCTCCAAGAAGATCTGATGCTGGAAAGAATTCAAGCCAAATCATCAAGGTTGAAGATGCTAAGCTAAAGGCTATGGTCGCCATGCAAGATATTGATGGCATTGGATGGGAATGGAGCTTCATGGCAAAGGATGTGGTAGAGAATCAAGCTTTGATTGCTGAAAAGGAAGAAGAAGAGCACGTTCACTTTGCTCTCATGGCCAACTCCTCATCTTCATCAGATAATGAGGTATATGATGATGCTTTTTGTAGTAAAGCTTGCAGATTAAATAATGAAAAACTTAACAAAGAAATTTTAAAAGTAAAATCAGATGTTATTGGCATAAGCACTAGACTTGCAAACTATCAAATGGTACTTTCACAATCTGAAGGGATGATAGAGGAATATAAGAAAATGGAATTTGACCTAAAAGATCAAATTAATATTTTAAATAGAGATCTGAGAATCAGTAGTGAAGCTAGGGAGTCTCTAATGAAATGTAGAGCTGACCTACAACTTTAGTTAAGTGAAGCCATTAAAGATAAAGAGAATGTAGCGCTTAAAAATGAAAATTTTGAAAAAGCCAACCAAACTCTAGAAAAGTGTGTTAGTGAACAAAGAAACCATAGGGACACGTTAGGGATTGGGATGAAAGAGTATGTTGCCATTCCACCACCTGCTGGGGACTTCTATGGTGTCCTAAAAAAGGATCTCTCTTGGACTGGTATTCCAGAACTCCAAGAAAAGGAATTTATTCCTCCACCTAGAGTGCTTTCCCTAGTTGAGGAATATAAGCAGAAAGTAACCGACCTTGAACAGTGGAAGAAGGCCAATCCTATGTTGTTTGTTAAGGGAGGGCTTCTTAGTGATGAGGAATCTAAAGTTAAACCAATATCCATCACTAATCCTACCATTGGAAGACCTATTGACCTTGACTCTACAACTAAGACCAAATCTAGTGTTAAATTTGCTAAAATGTATAGGAAACCTAGATCACCCCAAAGTCAAGCAAGTGTTAATAGGACAGGTTTCTTTCAATATATACCTAACGTTATGTCTAGAAAGGCTTGTTACACATGTGGAAGTTTTTCTCATTTCGCCTATAAGTGTGTCAGCGGCTCTAAATCCACCGCTGACAATAGGTCAACCATGGTCAAACCCAGACCTTGTTAAAACGAGTCCCCAGGCCACTAGACCAGCTCCTTTCTTTTCTAAAGGGACTAATATTCATGGACAAAGGCCATTTCAAAAGACTAACACTTGGTCTAACAGACAATGGGTTCCTATAGCAAACCCTAATTTGGGCGCTGACACGAACAAATTCAGCACTGACGGGAACAAATTCAACGCTGACAGGAACAAATGCAACGTTGACAGCTCCAATTTTGGTATGAAAATTCCACAACTAGCTGCTGTTAGACCTTGTGTTAGACCAAGTAACAATAGGTATTTACAACCTAAGGGAAAGGGATCTAAAGCTTCATCTAGTTTATCATGGAGACCTAATCAAGACCAAAACCCAAATTTAGATGGAATTTCTATGACCTGTAACAGGTTTAATTATCTTTCAAAGGTCATTACTAAACCAACTGGGGTAAATTGGGTGTTCAGGCCACCAAGGGATAAACAAGGGGTTGTTACAAGGAATAAGTCAGTTCTTGATGAACAACCACATGAATCCAAGTCTGCACAGGCTTGGGTTCCTAAAGAACACTAATTTGTTTTCTTTATGTGCATGACATTCAAAAACAGGTCAATGATCATGGATATTGGGACAGTGGATGCTCTAGGCACATGGCGGGGAAGGAAGACTATTTGACAGATTTTATCCCCATTAAAGATGGCGACGAATTATACTTTGGTGGAGGCTATGGAAATATCTTTGGCAAAGGCACTCTTATCACCAACAACTTGCATTTTGAAGACGTTTTTATGGTAAAGGAACTTGATTATAACTTGTTTAGTGTGTCACAAGTTTGTGACAACAAAAATAAAGTTCTTTTACTGATACTGAATGCTTGGTGTTGAGTAAGGATTTTAAGATTCCCGATGAGAAGTTTATTGAGTATAGAACACCTAGGCATATGGACATTTATAATGTTAATCTAAAAGGAATTAAGATGAACAAAAATCTGTCATGTCTTTATGCTAAAGCAACAGTAGATGAAAGTAATTTATGGCATAGAAGGTTAGGACACATTAACTTTAAGAACATTAATAGACTTGTGAGACATGATCTTGTTGCTGGTTTGCCTTCAAAGGCTTTTCACAATGATCACTTTTGCGTTGCATGCCTTAAAGGCAAATAGCATAAGGTCTCCTTTAAGTCTAAAAGTGTGCATTCTAGTTCTAAACCACTTCACTTGCTACACATGGACTTATTTGGCCCAACCAATAAAGAAAGCCTAAATGGTAAATCTTACTATTTTGTTGTCACTGATGATTATTCTAGGTTTACTTGGACTTTCTTTTTAGCCTTAAAGAGTGATACTACTAAGACTTTAATTAACTTCATCATACATATTGAGAAGAAAACGGGTAATGAGGTTAAAATTATTAGAAGTGACAACAGTGTTAAGTTTAGGAACAATCTTCTAGATGCCTTTTGTGTCAATAAGCGAATTTCTAGGGAGTTCAGCATAGCTAGAACTCCATAGCAGAATGGTGTAGCTGAAAGAAAGAATAGAACTCTTATAGAAGCAGCTAGAACCATGTTAGCAGATGTTAAGTTTCCCATTGCTTTTTGGGCTGAGGTTGTGAACACGGCTTGCTATGTTCAAAATAGAGCATTGGTCAACAAATTTTCACAATAAGACACCTTATGAGCTATTTTAGAAAAGGAAGCCTAATATAGACTTTCTTAAACCCTTTGGATGTCATGTAGTGACCTTAGATACTAGTGATGCCTTAGGAAAATTTAATGCAAAAGGTGATGAAGGATATTTTTTGGGTTATTCTATGAATAGCAGAGGGTACATGGTTTACAACAAGAAGGAAAATGCATTCTTGAAAAGGTGCATGTTAAGTTCTTAGAAAGTAAGCCTAGTGATCCTAAGAATGGACCAGATTGGTTATTTGATTTGGAACCATTATCTAGATCCTTGAATTATATGCCTGTTACTAATCCAGACATTGTGGAGAAGGATCCAAATGTTTTGGAAGAACCTATTGTTGAAATTTCAGGTACACAGGTTGCTAAAGAAGAAGGATCACATGTAGTTGAGCTAACTCCCATATTTGATTATGTCACCATACCTATATGGACTGATAGGCTTGTGCAAGCATCTGTTGCTGCTGGAATGGAGGAAGAAGGGCCACAATAAAAACCAATTGATGAATTCATGCATGCATCTGCAGACGCTGACAAAGCCAATTCAGACGCTGACACGTTGAATTAAGACGCTGACAGCCTGTTTGGAAATTTATTCTCTTCCTCCAACAGAAATGTTTTTGAACATGTTGAAGATCCCATACCCAATCAAGATGTCAATTCAAGTGGGGATGGGAGTGGCAATGAAGATGATATTGGCAACATGGAGTCCACTATACATGACAACGCAGTATTTGGGGGAGGAATACTTACAAAGGTGGCCAAAGATCATCCTCCTTCCTAAATAATTGGTGATATTCAGACTCCTGTCCGAACAAGGAGAATCACCAGACACAAGGTGGATTCATTGCTAATATTCACAAGAAGGAAGATACCCCTCTTGTGCAAGCATGTTTGTTTACCTGTTTTCTGTCGCAAAAGGAACCCAAGAAGATTTTTGAAGCTCTTAAAGAACCAAGCTGGGTTGAAGCGATTCAGGATGAGCTTCACCAGTTTGCAATTTAAGATGTTTGGGAGCTAGTGGACTGTCCAAGGTATGTCAAACCTATTGGGACACGTTGGGTTCTAAGGAATAAAAAGGATGAAAGAGGGATTGTGGTCAGAAACAAGGCACGTTTAGTTGCTCAGGGATATACACAAGAAGAAGGGATAGACTATGAATAGGTTTTTGCACATGTTGCAAGAATTGAAGCAATAAGGATTTCCTAGCCTATGCTTGTTGCATGGGTTTCACAGTTTATCAAATGGATGTGAAAAGTGCTTTCTTATATGGCACAATTGAGGAGGAAGTGTATGTTATGCAGCCTCTAGGTTTTAAAGATTTAGAGCATCCAAACAAGGTGTATAGAGTCAAGAAAGCAATGTATGGACTTCATCAAGCCCCAAGAGCATGGTATGGTACATTATCCACTTACCTTGTGGAGAATGGATTTAAGAGGGGCACCATAGATCATACTCTATTTACCAAGAAGATTGGAAAGTATTTTCTTCTTGTACAGGTCTATGTGGATGATATTATCTTTGGATCATCGAATCCAAAGATGAGTGAAGACTTTTCTAAGCTCATGACAGACAAATTCAAGATGAGTGCTATGGGAGAGATGAACTTCTTTCTAGGTCTACAAGTGCAACAGAAAGAAGATGGTATCTTTATCTCTCAAGATAAACATGTGGCTGAGATCTTGAAGAAGTTTGGTTTTTCTCCTCATGAAAAAAGGGCTAGCACACCCATGGATAGGGAACACCCTTGGGGAAAGACTGGAGATGGAAAAGTTGTTGATGTTAGGCATTATAAATCAATGATTGGTTCATTGATGTATCTTACAGCCTCTAGACCTGACATCATGTTTACTGTGTGTGCATGTGCACTCCATCAAGTGACTCCTAAAGAGTGTCATCTTCATGCTGTTAAAAGGATCTTTAGATACCTTAGGTGCTATCCCACCTTGGAATTATGGTATCCTAAATATTATCCATTGGAGCTTATTAGCTATTCAGACAGTGATTATGGAGGTGATAAGTTTGATAGGAAATCCACAACTGGTGGATGCCAATTTCTTGGGAGCAGACTCATATCTTGGCAATGCAAGAAACAAACAGTGGTGGAAAATTCTACAACTTAAGCAGAGTATGTGGCTGCAGCTTCTTGTTGTGGACAAGTTCTATGGATACAAAACCAGCTATTGGATTATGGGTATAATTTTATGCATACCAAGATATTTGTAGATAATAGCAGTACATTATGCATTATTAAGACACCTATACATCATTCTAAAACAAAACACATAGAAATTAGGCATCATTTTATAAGAGATTGTTTTGAAAAGGGTTTAATACATCCATATAGGGTAGACACAAAAGAAAATGTGGCTGATCTTTTAACTAAACCTTTTGATGTGGGTAGGTTCCAGTACTTGGTAACAAGTATTGGAATGATCAATCTCACCTAAATGTGTTTTTCGAATCATTATATAGTATGTACAGGTTGTGCACTGTTATTTATCTTTCTACAGTATTAGATTTTCCACTTTATTTTTCTAACGCTGACAGAGGTTATTTGAACGCTAAAAAGTGTAAAAATGGCCACTGACAGCAACATGTTAGTTTTGTGGTTTTTGATCTAATCATGCAGGCGTTATGAGCATTGTAAAATTGGATACAAAGTTGCTTATGGATCTTTGTAGCTTACAAGGAATGTGTCAAAAGTTTATTTATGATGGTTGGAATGTTTACATTCCTATCTTGAAATAAATTTTTGTCATATACTTTTTATTTTGCAACTATGTATATCCTAGTTTAAGGGGAGGTTTAGGAAACCTTTAGGTTTTTGGGTATTCTTAGAATACTTTTATCACAGTTCTAGATTGTATCCACTGGTGAGTAAGATTTAGAATTTCTAGTTCTTGAGGCACTGTAGTATGCAAAGTTGATATATTGTGCATGTTGCCAAGACGTTTTGGCCTAGAATTGGGATTGGTCGGTTGGGAGACTTGGTTTAAATTTTAATTGGGCTTACCTGGGAAGTTACAAAGAGTTTATATGAGATTTCTTCATTGTTAAGAACTTTGGTTAGCAAGGGACACTTGAGGACAATTATGTTTATCTTGCTTATGCAAGTGTCAAGTGTGTATTATTGGATAGTGCTTGCCACCCTATAGTCATTTTCAATATAAGAGTTATCTTCACTAGGGTAAACTTCTTTGCTAAGGTCTTTTTATTTTTTTAATTATTTTTGTTTTTGGCCACTGACATAGTTTACTTCCCACGCTGATAAGACCAATTTAAACGCTGACATGGAAAAATTTCAATGTTGACAAGAATATAGCCGTTACACGCTGATGTTTACTTTTTGACCGTTGAAAAACTTTGGGGTCCACCCCGTTGTTATTTTTCATGAAAATATGAGCCGTAGTTTTAGCGAGTTGGTAACTTTTAATTAATGAATGATATAAGTTATATCTTTTTCAAGATTGTGATAATTACTTTTTGAATATAACTGCCTCATATTTCAACCAATCGTGTGTTTATACCTCTCCTATAAATTTGGCTCATTTCTTTTAAACAGGGTAACTACTATTCTTGTCGGCTAAATTTCTCAAAACCTTCATACCTTCATTGTTAACATATCACAGTTTTGTCAAAACATTCAAATGGCACCAAAGATTAAACCTGCTGGTGTGGAATTGGGGTTCCAAAGCCAACATAATATGGTGGCTTATATGGTTGAAGATAACACTTTGCACCCCCAATACACAAAGATGATTGGGTATTTGATGGCGTGTCCTCTAAGGTATGCACTTTCTCTTACTCCACTCGTCCCTATCACACACATCAAGTAGTTTTGGAACACTGTTATTTCCAAAAAAAATTGATGGAGTGATTACATTGGTTGGCATTGTTCATGGGGTTCAATGGGTTGTTACTGAAGCTCTAATTCGTCAGGCTTTACGCCTTGATGATGTTGATGCTATAACAACCCTTCCCTTAGCAGAGCTAGAGTTAGGGCTTCAAGGCTTGGGATATGCTTTACCCCTGTTGGGCACATAAACAAATATACTAAAAACAATTTCCCCCAGCCTAGAAGTACCTGATACATGTCATTCTTCAATGTTTGAGTCCTAAATGCACTTCTTTCAATGAAATCAATCGAGCCATCGGTTGTGCTCTTGTTTCAATTGCAAATGGGAAAAAGTTTAATTTTTTTAAAATGATTTTTGATGGCATGTGTCACAACAAGGGTAACAAGATGACTCTTGCTTACCCTAGGTTTTTACAAATGGTTTTTGATAAACATAGGTATTGCAGTAGGGACCATGACAATTTTTATGAGGTCCCCACTCAAAAGAAAACTGTGTTTGGCAACATGAATACCCCACCTTTTAGAGACCTTCCCCTCACCTCAACCATGCAAGTTGTCATTCAGGCAGCTGCACAACCTCAACCCCAACCAGACCCTCTACCTCTACAACCTCCATCACCACAACACATGTACCTTGACCCTCAACCCTCAGGCGCTGAAACTCACAATATGGGTGCTGACACAGCCAACCCAAACGCTGACAACAATATTACGTATACCCAAACAGATATTCACACCCAAACAGACCCCATTCCACTTCATCCTCAGAACCCCAAGACTATAGGTTTGAGAAACACCAAAGAAATACTGGAGTGTTCTCCTCTAGTGTTCCTAGCCATGTAGCAAAGAGAACCACTACCACAAGTGTGCTTGGTGACATGGGTAGGGCTGGGACTATTGACACTGGCTTAGAAGCAGGTCAAGACAGTCCTAACATCATTAAGATCACATCCATGCCCAATGAATCTCTCTTGGGGGATCAACTCCCCATGATAGAGGAGGGCAAACTGGAACCTTTATCTGCTATGGAATTGACGGCAATTTGCATGCGCTTGCAAAAGCAAAATGCAGACCTTGTACAAGTTATCACAGGTCAAGGCCTTGAACTCAAGTCATTGAGGGAGAGGATAGTTATTTTGGAGGCTGCCAATAATAGAAAGAGGCATGAGAATTCTTCCAAAAGGGAGGATGAGCAGGTACATGTGAGTGATAAGGGCTCACAAGAAAGTTGTTCTTATGGGAGTGTGGAGATAGCTGAGGTACTGACGAGTTTGAAGGAGAAGCCATCTATTGATATTTCTTTGGTTATTCCCAAGAAGCTTTCATTTGTAGAGATGATGCAGAAAGTCACAGAGTCAGCCGCTGACATTCAGGATTTGAACGCTGACAAGAACAAATCAGACGCTGACAGACTTGCAAGTTTAGCTGGTGTATCCCAACCACCAGTTATCATCAAGGGTATTTCTATACAGGTACCATCCATCACTTTACCAACTATTGGAGCGTTAGCTAAGGGTAAAGGGGTTATGGAAGAAGTACAAGTACCCAAGGATGCAGCTCAGGTACATTTTGATTTTGTTTTGGCTGCACAACTTGAGGAACGGGATAGGGTAGAGTGTGACAATCCGTCAATTTATAGTTGATATTTTATTCTCAAGTATTATTTAAAAACATTATTTTAATGTTATTATATGAACTCACTCATTTATGGGAAGAAATTTGGGTTTGCGTCTTGGGGTAGCATCGACTACGTCTAAACCGGAGGACTCTACGTTACGTGCTTCCGTTTAAATACACCGTTTTTGTGACAGTCCGACATTTAAGGAAATGAATTTTTGCGCGAATATTATTTTGGGATTTTAAATTTGTTTTGGTTCATAAACTCACAAATTTACGAGAAGAGATTAGGACTTACGTGAATAATTTAACGTCCTTTATGACTAAACCGGAAACCTTAGGATTACTTATTTACGTTTTTGAACTCCGTTTTTAATGAGACAATTTTTATTAGAATCATATTGTGCCGTTGATTCATAATTTATAGAAAAGTTTTTCGTAAAACGACCCGAGGACACGCAAATCGAGGAAACTAGAATCGAGGAATACCCGTAAATTATTGGGATGAGACAAGTATACACTTGTCCCACCCCACTATATAGGACGGCCAAACAAGGACACCAAAACCATGAGGTGTCAAACTTGTAGCTTACAAGTTACACTTGTATGCTTAACATAACAAGTTAAGTAAAACCATCAAAACCACTTCACTAAACCATTTCTCACAATCCCTACATGCAAACCACCCTCAAACTCTCTCTTTTCTCTTCTCCTTGCCGTCCCATATCATCATCAAACACCCCATTTTGATCAATTTTAACCACAAACCATGTGTTATCTACACATATGATGAAGAACCTTTGAAGACTTGAAGATTGGAGGTGATTCTAACATCCAAAGAGGAGATTTCTTGGTGTCATAGGGCTGATTTCCCACAAGGAGTTTATAAAGATTGGTGGACTTGAAGTTGATATTAGTTTATCACAAGTTTTGCCATCAAAATACAAGCCTTGATCATAACCTACACAATCTTGGTGGTATAGAGATTGTTCTTCCTATCCTCTTGTTATTTTGATTATGTAATCTAGTATTTTATTTATTTATGTATATGTATATGATGATGAATAATGATAAAAATGTTGTGTGGAGATCAAGTGTTGATAAACATGGTTAAAAAGATGGAAAACCATATGTAAAAAGGTTAAAATCTTGCTTAATAAGTTGGCTGTATAAAAACAGTAAACAACCATATTTTAAACTGATAAAATGGCTAAGTGTAATAAATATACAGTAAGTATTAGGTCTTGTACACATGTGAGAGTTGGCCATGCAATGGAATCATTATAATGAGTGAGATATGATCAAAACAAGATTGATGTATCAATCTGAATAGTCTGTTTTGTGAGGACTGTTAGGAACACTTAGACTTGGATTGAGCAGTAGCTAAAACTAAGTTATTTGTAGCACATAATATGAAGTTTATTTCATCCAAAAATGAGCTTCTATCTCCTTGTAGAACTAAAGATATGATAGAAATGGTGAAAGTGAAACTAAAAATCAGATTTGTGAAATTAAAGTATAATAGTATTATAATAGCACGCAAATAAATATAGTATAAAATGTAAATAAAAACCCACTAACTTATATATTACATTTATATAAGTATGTGCAATAATAAATAAATGGGACATTTTATAAAAATGATAATTTGATAGGTTTTATAAGTTATAAAACTATAAGCATGATTTTTATGTCTTTTCGGCTAAAACCGTAAAATTAACGTTTTCGTCAATTAAAACTTAGACGGTCGGACCCGTCTAATGTAAACTTTTTATAAATCATATACTGATATATAAATACATATTACAAGTAAAAACCGATAAAACCCGAGCTTTATAACATATGGACATTAACAGGCTAAATTAGCCTTATTGGACTATTAATCCAACTAATTTGGCTAAACACTAATAAACTTGCTTATTGGGCTTAACCCACTTGGGCCCAACACGTAAGCATAGGACTGATGTTAAAAGTATAAGATGGACTAATATAAGGTAATGGGCCTATAATGGGCTTATTGGGCCTTGACAAGTAAAGAAGTTAAACTAGTATTAAAATTTACCAACACATGACACTATAATGAGTAAATAAAGATGTACAATCCTACTTGATCATCATCATATATAAAATCATCATATATATACATAGCCATTGTTTTTATAAAGTCATTGGACAAGAGTCTGAGACGAGTATTATTTGTCTAGGTTTCCGTGATTGAAGCACGTACCGTACATCTAAATCGTCGATAACCGCCTTCCCCAATCAACGTGAGTTCATAGCCTCGTACTCTTTTAAATGTTTTTATGAAATGTTTTATAAACCCGCGAGGGAGATAACATGTTAGTTTGATAAAATAGGACACCATTTGTCCCGATTATTTGTTTATTGATTTGGACCCGGATGATTGTATGACCCGATGAATGATTATATGACCCGATAAATGAAATGAAATGGATTATTAAAGTTAGGTTATGTCATTAAAAGTCCCATTAGCATGAATTGTGAACTACCGGGATTTGGTAGACGCTTGTGCATATAATAGTACTATTTGGGGACGATCACCCCAGTTCGCGCCTTGACGGTTGATCCGCGTCGTGCCACATTGATTGGTAAGCGAATTTATGTATGAGAAGATTTCCATAGCGTGATTTTTGTGACAACACGCTAATTTAGATGGGCAAATTGAGTTTCGGGTTAGCTACGCGTTGTTTGTTATAGTAAGGTAGCAATGTCATGCGGCTTATAATAATCCAAATAACGAAAATACCGCTATACGCATCGAATTACAATATATTGCCTGACTAACAATACCTCTTATTATTGATATTATGTTCGTGTTTTGGTTTTACATAACCATATTCATATAACGGTTTTTATTTAACTCTATACTACGTTATAAAACGTATTGTATGATGTTTTTACGACATTGGTTCGTATATTGGTTTTTAAGGCAAAAGCTTATAGTATGATTTACAACAAAGATTTGTATAAAATGTTTTTGGCTAATTTTATGGCCTATGACAAAGGATTGTACAAAATGATTTTTGATGATGATTATTCATATCGGTGATTTATTAATGGTTTATTAAACTCTATGAATTCACTCAGCGTTTTCGCTGACCTTTTCTTTTAACATGTTTTATCTCAGGTACTTGAAGGTAATTCTCGGGAAGACGACAAGAATTCATGGCCCGCACTTAAATAACAAATTTCTATTCAAATGCTTTGTAAAATTGTATGAAATGCTATGACTTGGGACCTATGTAAATTTGATATTCAGGAATGGAAAATGCTTTATTCTTAAACGACGCGATTTTTAAGCGTTGTCTATGATGTGAGTAACGTGCTATCCCGTAACACCAGCGACTCTTCCGCTGTATTGAATTGTGTATATTTGGGGGTGTTGCAGTTTGGTACCAGAGCTCTCGTTATAGAGAACAAAAGATTTTTAAAACCAAGGTTTTGAATAAAATATTTCAAAATCTTTTAACTATAAACATTTTAGTCAAAATGTCTAAAAAATCTTTTGACTATAACGGTGCCAAAGAATTCCCAAGTTACCAACAAGGCCAGACTGAGAAGTATTATTTTAATATATATATAACTTGGATTATATATATATATATACATATATATATATATATATATATATATATATATATATATAGGGGAGAGATCAAATAAAAAGGTTTTTTCTCATGAGAAGGGTAAGAAGGCTTTTTGACCCTTGATCTAAAATTCAATGGTTGAGATTAATTATAATCTTAACAAACTTAAAAGGGTATAAGAGTCTTTTAATCACTCAATTATAACTAACCATTTATTTAATAATCTAATAAATATAGCGTGTTTCTACCTTCCCTTCCAAAGGCGCACACACACAGAAACGCATACATAAACATACGATAAAACACACACACACACGGATCATTCCAATCTCCAGTCTAAACACACATACCAATCTCCAATTTATATCTCTATTCAATCTAGGGTTAGTTTTTCAAAAAAAGGGATTTTACCCAAAATCCCCAATTTATGTTACTTTAATTTCATTATTGGTTTAGATATTCAATTTTGTGGATATGAAGCTCAATTTCTTGTATTATAAGCTAAGGGTATGTATGTTTTTCGTTAAAATTTACACCAGATAAGTTTTATTGTTAGAATTTAGTGTATTTGAGGTTAAATATGTGCTCTTATTTTTAATTAGTGTATTTTGCTTCAGTTATGTATCTTATTGTTGGATTATTGCAAGATTAGTGTTATTTGTATTAATTTAAGTATAAGATGTGTGTAGTATATAATCTGATGAACAAGCTAATGTAATTTTTAAATAAGTCTGTAAGTCTCGCAGATTCTTATGTATAAATAAGTTTACTTTGTGACACAAAATTTCTATAAAAACTAATACAAGTGTTTGTGCATTAAATTTTGTCCGAGTGTGCATCAGATTGATATAATGTTGACTCAATGTGATTTGTTTGTAAATTAGCTAAGGTCTAAACAAATGCCCAAAATGTTCACTGAAATCTGTTTAATTGCATTGAGTCAGCATGTGATATGGGTTTATAATTTATATGTATTAGTTTATAGGAATACAGGCAAAGCTATAAGTTTTGCTTAACTTTCATTGAAAGGTAATACAAGTGTATTGTGCATTAAATTGTTCCAAATGTTCATTAACTTTATATAAGTTCTCTTAAATTCCTAAGAGAAATAATGTTCGTATGTATTTTTTATGGCACTTTATATTTTTAGCAAATTTGATGCACAAATTAATATTATTTTTACTGAATTGGATGCACAAATAAGATGTATCATAAATAAGCTTATGAAGGCCTTTGACATGACTGGGAAGTGTTTGCTACCTCCCGCTCCCCAAATTCAAAAATGAATTACCCGCCTTGCCTCACAGTATCCCAACTGAATTCAAATTATGGATTAATTCATGCTTGTCTGTTGAGTCAGTGGTATGCTAATATTATAGTTATAAAGCAGCTAATATGTTTAATAAGATAACATTTTCTGATAACATATTTTCGGATCCAATGCTAGTTTTAAGGTCAAATTCGTGTCAACCATATTTACAGTTATGGAAGATATCTAAAAATTTACCTTTATACAGGATCTATGGATAAAAATACTTACTTTTTGCTAATACAATTGTCATAGGAACATGCTGTGGCAAGCGAAAACCAAGATTTAGAGTTAGATCTTTCATGTTTAGGCGCTATAAATACAATGTTTGCCATAATTTTTAGGTCTTTTTCGACATCATAACTATTATAAATGGATTTGTTTCTTTATTACTACTGAAGCTAATTTTACCATACAATGCATATTGTTGCAAAAGCCTTGTAGTGCCTATAAAAGCAACCGTATATGCCCACTGTGTTGGAGGAGGTATTAAATGAATCATTTACTACTCAGCCAGTTGCTTTAGAGAAACCTACTATTAGAAAGGTAGGATACTACTTCATTCTTTAGTAGTTTCTATAACTTTAATCGTTCTTATAAAATATATGAGTTCTTGTACAGGTTGAGAAGCAATGTGCTCATTTTTATTTGTTTACAATAACAGAATAGGAAGCACAGGCTGGACTAGTTTGTCATGTGAAATCATCGGATAAAAGCGTGTTCAAGGTTTGTAACTTGTAACTGATCCACTTTTCGAATATTGACACCTCGTTTAAAGTGCTTGTATGCGCCCAAATGCTTCTTCATAACATCCTTCACCAGTATCAATGCGACCATACATGATTAAAGTGCTAAAAGTTACAGAAATATTTTTACAAACTATGCTGCATTTTAATATTTCAGATGTAAAGTAACTCCCTCCTTGCACCATATGCTCGTACTTCATTTGTTAGGCTGAATATATTGTAATACAGGGATATATAGTTCAAATACTCAAAACACAAATAATGACGTATTAGAACCATCACACATCACGCGCCACTTTATATTCCCTTTAAACCTGGATAAAACACATATTTTATTTGGTATTGTATTAACCAAAGGCTTTAACTTTTTGTAGCTTTTTATTTTGATCAGTAAGAAAATTGCGGATTGATCTTTCACTACGGATATTGCTTTTATGTAGATGGTGTCAGAGAGATCTTTGAGTACTTATTCAATGTTGCTGCTAGAATTATCTTCATATAAGTTTTTAAAAAGTTATACGAACTATACTTATTTCGCCAACTACATTAGTAGGAGGAAAGTGCAAAAACATGGAAGGTGACTTATGTATGAATTATTTTCTTTCTTTCTCATTTTATCGATTGGATAAACCATCTAACTCGGTAAGAACATTTTCATACTTTTTAAAATTGATGAAAATATTTAGTTCATTAAAATTGATGCAAAAATTTGAAACATATATAAAAATATAAAATTTGGGGATTTTATAGTCAAAAGTTGATGTTAATTTGCAAGATAAATGTGCAATGTCTGACTATGAAGTGATATCATCTGCACTTGATTTTTACAACCATCTTAAGTTATAATTGTAAATCTTGTTCAATGTAGGAACAAAGGAGATCCACCAAACTCAAGGATAATCCCTAGTAAAGAGCAAACAATGACTCACGGTGCTAAAAAGGGAAGACAATGTAAAAAGTGTAGCGAAAGAGATGAAAATCACGACTCACAGAATTTCACAAAAGAGAAGAGACAAACACAAAAAATGAACCCGCCTCACTGTCTTGCAGTGATCGAAAGTTCAGTATACTTGTTATGGAATTATGGTTTTTTTTTGTTTTGAATTTTTATAGTAATGGTAGTATATCTGGTAGAGCATTTTTCATATTTGATAATTGACTTGGTTGCAAAAAAGTTGATTATGCTGATGTTGCTGAAATTTGAGATTGTTTGAGTTGCTACTGTAGTTGTCTGACACACGTACCATCACGTCAAAGGCCATATGCATAAAAAACTTATGATAACAATGAAAAACCTATTTACGGATGTGACATCAGATATTCACTGATTAGATCAATGAGACTATTCATTGAGTTGAACAAACTATAATTATATGATCTGGTCAAAGGGCTTTTGAAAAAAAAGCTTACGACAACAACAAAAAACCTGATTATAGATAGCATGCCCTCATATATCTACTAATTAGATTATTCGGGTCATTTGTAACAGGTAATAAAACAAAACGGAGTAGTAAATAAGAAAGGATCTCAACAACTTTAACATTATGATTAAAAAAGACGTAACAATAATAAAGTTATGCAAAAATCCCAATCAAGTAGCTAGAAAAGCTTAATATATTTCCCACAACGAGAGATTACAACCAGAATCAAATGGCACGATGCATTCTATAATCGTCTTCATCAACATAAATATAATATCCAATCCTCACAACTCATGAATATCCAACCATGTTCGCGTTATGACTCTTGAGTGCCTTAACAGTTGTAGGCCTCGGAACTCCTGCTTCTGTCATCAACAAACGGGTTAGACCCAACATCGTTACTAGCCCCTCCACCATTTGTTGTATCATTTAGAAATGGTTCGTGAAAATTTTCATACATATGTCGCAACATGTTAAAACCCTCAGGGATGCTTTAATATAACTCATAACCCTATCAGTGTTCCTCATCATCTCACACATAAGCTCAGGGTTCCGAGCTGCTTCCAATATTTTCCTAAGAATTGAACATTTAGGCATTTTTAGTGTACAAAACAACGTTAAATAACTAAACTCAATTATCAAACGAAGTCGCACTTTAACTAGCTTCCAACAAAAACGTGTGCACATTTCGACTTATTTAATACTCTGCATAAACTAGTCTTAATGCACATTTAGGCATGGTTTATTGCACAAAACAACGTTAAATCACATAACTCATGTATTATCCTATCATTTCTCACTTTTACTAACTTCCAAAAAAATTAATGCACATTTCGACTAATTCTAATGCACAAACCAGTGTTCATTCAGACAACTCAGTAAGATAGTAAGTATAAAGCATTTGATACTCAATATAAACTAATGTTAATGTACATTTGACATTTTTAGTGCACAAAACAACGTTAAATCTCACAACTCATGAATATCCAACCATGTCGCACTTTTACTAACTTCCAAAAAAATAATGAACATTTCAACTATTTCTAATGCACAAACCAGTGTTATTTCATACAGCTGGGTATAATACTTAATATAAATAATTCCATACTCAATATAAACCAGTGTCAATGCTCATTTAGTGAAAAAACAACATCGTTAAATCACACAACTCATGAATTATCCAATTATGTGGCATTTTTTTATTTTCTTACTATTGGAAACATTCTAATCATATATACAAAGTTACGTATGTATCATTATGAGGTTGTAAATTACTAAATTTTTGTACATTTAAAAATAATGGTTATGGAAACTAATGCACATTAGCCATTTTGATGCACAATACAATGTTATTTCATACAAAATAATGCACATTAGCCATTTTGATGCACTTTTACTAACTTCCTTTAAGAAGTAATGCACATTTAGCTATTTTTCATGTACAAGAGAGTGCTATTTCGTACAAATGTAAGTTCATCATCTAAGGATATGTTTACTAAGTTAGGAAAACTAATGCACACTAGCCATATTGATGCACAAAACAATGTTATTTTATACAAAGGTGATCTAATTATCTAAGGATGTGCCTTTTACTAACATCTTATTAAAACTAAAGCACATTTAGCCATTTTTACTCACAAAATGGCTTTCTTTCATACAAAGGCTTATTGAAGACATAAAGATATAACTTGCCTAAGCTCCAATGAAAATTAATCTTTGTTTAGGCATTCGCTAATTTACAAACAAGTTACATTTCAATCAACATTATATGAATCTGATGCACATTTTGCCCAAAATTACTGCAAAAACACTTGTGAACTGAGAATACGCGCTGATTTTATCCAATTAGACATAAACCAGGGTGGTCTCGGTAAATTTATTTAAACGAGCATTAATTTAACTTAGGAATTTGAGGCAAACTTATAATTTTGCCTAAATTCCTATGAAAACTAACCACCATTTAGTCCATAGCTAATTCATAAACAAGTCACATTCAATCAACATTATATGGATCTGATGCACATTTAGACCTAAATTAATGCACAAGCACTTGTATAAATTTTAGGCAAACTAATAGCTTTGCCTAAATTCCTACCAAAACTAATACACGTTAACCCTTAGCTAATTCTCAAACACGTGTAAACCAAATCATACTTTTTTAATCCACTGGTAACTTTGGAAAGTTTTTACAAAATCAAATGCACATTTAGACCTATATTAATGCACAAATGATCATAGCCTCAAGCAAAACACGATTAAACAAGCAAGCCAAATTTCAAAAACACTATATGGATTTTTAGTGTACATTTGCCCTAATTAATGCACAACGTGTTCAATCAAATTTGATACACATTTTATCCAAAAATTTAGTTAGTAAAGCTCCTTCTATTTTTTTATTTCTTTTATTATTACACATAATATGAATTAAAATCAAGAATAAATATGAAAATATGCACAAAATTAGGTTCAGTTTACTTACAAAAGCTTGTGAACATCATTTTAATCAGTAAAACAATAGATCGGAGCTTTGTGCAGCGTTAAATCGCGGTTTAAAATTACCGATCATTGTTCTTCATCAGATCTGAATGAAATTTTAGAGAGAGAGAAAGTGATATGATATTTGAAGAGAGAGAAAGTTGTTTTGATAGATCTGGGGAATGGATTGATCGAGGGTGTTTGTTAGTTTGTTTATGCTTTAGTTTGAAAAGACTTTTTTACCCTTCAATGGTTAATTAATATGGTGTTTAATCTTATCCATTGATTTTTTAAATCAATGGTTAAAAAGGCTTCTTATCCTTCTCACAAAAAATACTCTTTTTATTTTAACTCTCCCATATATATATATATATATATATATATATATATATATATATATATATATATATATATATATATATTTATATATATATATATATATATATATATATATATATATATATATATATATATATATATATATATAGGGGAGAGATCAAATAAAAAGACTTTTTTTGGTGAGAAGGATAAGAAGGATTTTCAGCCCTTGATTTAAAATCAATGGATGAGATTAAATCATAATCCTAACTAACTAACTAACCATCTAAACATGATTTTTAAAAAGTTTTTCAAAAATTATGAAAAAATTCCAGTAGATCGGGTATGTTGGTGCAAAAAACTTTTGTAAAAAAAGTTTTTTTAATTTGAAGTTTTTTACGTTTTTTTAATGCACAAAAACGAAATTTTGATGCACAAAAACGTTGTCTTTTACGTTTCTTACGTTTTTTGTGCATCAAGAACTCATTTTTTTGCCTAACTTCTTTTGACTTTTTCCTTTAAAATTTGATTCCGCATCAAACTATAACAAATTAAAAATTTTGTGCATGAAAATAAATTTATACACAAAATTTCACCTTTTTGTGCATCGAATTTCGTTTTTTGTGCATTAAAAAAACGTAAAAAAACTCAAAATTAAAAAAACTTTCTTCACAACTTTTTTATGCACCAACATATCCGACATTGTGGAATTTTTTCAGATTTTTTGAAAACTATTTTAAAATCATGTTTAGATAGTTAGTTAGTTAGTTAGTTAGAAGTATGGATTGATCTTACCCATTGGTTTTAAATTAGTGGCTGAAAATCCTTCTTATCCTTCTCACCATAAAAAGTCTTTTTATTTTAACTCTCCCCTATATATATATATATATATATATATATATATATATATATATATATATATATATATATATATATATATATATATATATATATATGTTGTAATTTGATTACATGATTGTTTGATGATTATTTTATTACTTATACGAGGTATTTATACGATGTAGATTGTCACAAGGAACCCTAGCTCCCCTAGTAAATCAATCGAAGCTATTCCCGTAGGAATTCTAGCTATTCTAGATCTAAACCAAGTTGTGGATATTTATGATCCCAACAAAATGGTTGATATTCGTAGAAATGTTAATATTAGTTGATTGAAATCTTGAAGAAGAATTGGCGAAATTAAATCTGATATCGATGTCATGACGATCTTTCCTTATAGAGTGGAGTTTGACAAAACCTTACTACCTGGAAAGGTGTCATCTGATTTGGTGTAGCCCAATTCTTAAATTTGAAATCGAAAGGGTGAATGTTGCACTTGAGGCTGTCATTGGAGCCTTTACCCAAAAGCCTCATGCCACTAGTACCTTTCCGAGAAGTCTAATTGAATGTGTGAATCATTTCATACTAGTGACTCATTTGATAACTATTGTTGTAAGAGCTATAGGATTGGAAATTGAGTGTTGTTCATATCGAACTTTTATTGCCCTATTAAGAGAATAAAGTTGAAAGTATTGGAGAATGAGGTAGGATGTCGCGTTGAGTATGAGTTGGTTGAAACTTGAATAAAGTAAAATTTAAATCGTATGGAATATGAGACTGTTAAGAGGAAGTTGTTGAGTTATGTGATTGAATTAAAAGGTTTTAATATATTGTTGGTTCGTGTTAAGGGTTGTTCCTAGGCCATTGTCCAAAGACAAGGATGCCAGTGTCTAAGAAATAAATTGAAGAAATCTTCTTCTGAATTGGGACCGATGGATCCTCTGGGACAGGTGGAACACGTAATGACTCTTGCAGATTAGTATTCATTGTGGTATCTTTTAAAAATCCTTAACTTAACTGAGACATCAGTTGGTAGGATGAGTTCCTGGAATTGAATGACATAGTGACACGTAATGTGTTACGGTACAATTTTGACTTGTTTATGATTAATGAAAAGACTACCTTTGATTGCTAAATCCTACATGTATCGATGTTATCTATCTTTTCTTGCTTCATCCTAATGTTCGCATTAGTGATGCCACCATTGAACAAGTACTCATCTTGATTTGAGTTTACGTTATGGATTATTCTTTTTGAGTGCCATCGAGGTCACGAACCTCATGATTATTTGGCTAAGCTCATTTCCTGATATATTGTAGTAGTTCTTGGTGAACAACTCTTCATCACTCTTTTTGCAGATCACTCGTTGTTTTATAAATTTAAAACAGTATTCCTTGAGAAAAATTGAATTTTCATCACCATATGGATTATTTAAAGTGAAATTTATAAGTAATCGTTATCAAAATAAAGTTGTTTATGAAGCACCTTGGAAAACTTAATTGTTTCCATAACAAAGAACATCTCTATAAATTCATTTTGAATTAAGCATGAGTATATATATTTAAAACATGATAACAAAATTTTGACGAACTGAGTATTGCATCGTTAATCTTGAAATTGTATATATTTACGCGCCTACATACAATTTGGAAGGGACCATGCAAGGCTGATTAGTAGTCACCATAAAATTTGTAAAACCCGCATACTTTTACCATAAATAGTACCCTTAAGAATCGTACGTACTAGCTTAAAACTTTCCTTTTATAACTTGTTTACGTTTCACGTATAAGAATTCGAATATTACGTACGTGTTAGAACACAATAAGTATTTATTTCGTATGAACACACAATAATTATTCAAATAATAATTATAATCACGAACATGCGATCATGAAAACATGAACGTAATTTAATCACGAGCTAATATTAGTTACATATATATATTTATTACGAACACGAATAAATATATTATGTCACGGTTAATAATTAATTAAAACACGTAAAACACGAACACGATAAAACACGAGAACACACTAAAATATTTAGACTCGAGAAAAGTACGGGTAACCCCATGTGGGCCCCATGCCACGAAATTAGGAGAAAAAAAGGGCCTATCCCATCATTTTACTAAACAAGAAAAAGGAGGAAATCATGTTTCATTTTTGCAAAAATCTAGAATATAATTAAAACCCTAAAACTTTTCCTCCTCTTCTTTTTTTTTCCTCTTTAGCCGCCACCTTCAAGAACACCACAAGGGTGTTCGGGTTGATTTTTGATCTTGTATTTTGTGCAAGCATTCGTGTATGTTCGTCCTTGATTGATCCACGCATTCGGTATAACCTTTTTTTAACCTTTTTCTTTTATGTTTCGATTTAATAAATTAGATAAGATCATGATGTTTTTAAAAACTAATTAAAAACATTTATTAAACATGTCTATGATTATGGGGTAGATCAAAACAAGGGTTTTTAGGGGTGTTTGTCTAGCCGACGCCTAAACAGAACCCCTAAGGGGTCTCGGCTTGGCTTGTGAACCACCACCCAGACCTCATGGTCTCGGTTTGGTGGTATGGGTCCCACGGCAGCAGCAAACAAGGGAGAACCCCGAAGTTGTTCGGGGTATGGTGGTGATTACGGGTCTGGTTCATGGTTTCTAGTCATGATCCGGTTCATGGTTTATGTTAAGGTGATGTTTTTTTAATAATCATATGTTAAAATTAAATTAATAATATATGACATGATTAATTTAATAAAACATGACTTAGGTTATAATTTAATTATTAGATCATGAAATTTTAACCTAAGTATTTATATTTTCCTAGACTTTATAATTTATTAATTATTAAAAACCATGGTTATAAATTAACTAATTAACATGACTTAGGTTATATTATTAATAATTAATAATACATGTTTTAACCTAAGTATTTAACTTTATTTAATTAAAAACATGATATATTTAATTAAATACTTTAAACCTATTGTTTATTTAAATTACATGTAATAATTAAGAAACTATACCTTATATCATTACGACTTAGAAAAATAATCAGAAAACACTTAAGCTTATATACTTAGCTTATTTAACCAGCTTATATCTATTTATGGGAAACTTTCTATTTTAGAAACTTATTTAATTCAGGCAGCTATTCTATTTATGGAAACTTTCTATTTTTATAAACTTATTTAATTAAGGCAGCTAATCTATTTATGGAAACTTTCTATTTTTAGAAACTTATCTATTTTAAGCAGTAATTCTATTTTTTTGGAAACTTTCTATTTTTGGAAACTTTCTATTTTTGGAAACTTTCTATTTTTAGTAACTTTCTATTTTTGGAAACTTTCTATTTTAGGAAACCTGCTATTTTTAGAAAGTTACTTATTATTACATAGTAAGTATAATAATACATGAAATACAAGTAATACTTAATCATAATAGACAGAATATAAGATAAACACAGTTTAAAGCTTAAAACAGTAAAACATGACATGAAACGTATAAAATAAGCTAAGACATGATATAAAACCAGTTACGTATTTAGTAATCAGATACTTATACACGTATGTATTTATGTAGCATTAGTGATACCGAAGTAGGATTCTCCTCAGTTCGTCTTCTTCGTTCACTGGACATAAGGTACGGATTCCGTCATTTCAGTATGGACATTCTTTCCTTATTAAGATTCCCCGTATGCAGCCAAATGTTTTTCCGTAGTATAAGTTTATATGTTTTATTTGCTTATGTTTAATTTGGAATACCTATAGCCATATACATGCATAACCATAACATTAGAGGCACTGATGTTATGACTTCACCACGGCGGAGTGATTGCTCGTGGCGTCCCTTCAGCTTTTGGCCATATTATTATATTTATCATGTGGGGCGTATGGATGCATCCTAGTTACATGTTTTCAGCAGATTACTCAGTGTGAATGTGGTGTGTGCCTTGCATCCTTCACAAGGAGCTGATCCCTCCTACCCAAAACCAGTATATTAAATTAGAGGCAGCCCCTCTAATTTGCATGATGAGGTCACCCCTCCAAGTATTCATGCACGGTGGATTTTCATGACCTATATTGGCTAATGGTAAAATATGTTAAACAGTTTTCGTAAGATAAACATGAGGCTTTTCAAACTATAAAACCAGTTTTATGAACATGTTCCAGGTTTTCCAGGATTTATACATTTCTGGTGCCATTAAGTCTTTATTATGTTTTAGTCATTCATACTATGTTTATATCCATGCACTGAGCATTTTGCTCAGCCGTTACTTTCCTTTCCATGTCCCAAAACGGTAGGTACTCTAGGACAGACTCGAGCATTTGGAGGATGTGCATAGGATGAAAGCTGCCATAGACTTCTTCTCCTTTTGCCTTCATATATTTACGCTTGTTTAAGTCTTCCATTATTTCATTTACTTTATTATGTTTTGAGCTTATGTTTGGGAACCGATGTTTGATTCTGGTTTACCCTATGGTCATGTAATGTTTTAGACATTTATCCTTGTATGCTTTGATGACACGCCATAATTACGCGTGATATTTCATTATCAAAATGGGGTGTTACAATTATGGTATCAGAGCCTGGTTTCGACTTGTAGGCTCTAAAACTCGACATGTGACTAGTGGGTAGTCACCAGGAGCTTCCTAAGCCAACGTTTGTTATTCTACGTATTGATGTTTTCAGCGCATTGTTGTTTTAACCATGATGTTTTCAACACCTTGAGGTTTTAACCTTGATGTTTTCATTGATATTGTTTTACTAATATGGATGGACAACCGTTATTCATATTTAGTTATGTGTCATTGTTTCATGCATAATGTTCCTCGAGAACTGTGGCTATGTGGACTGAACCCTAGTAGTTCATAATTAGTCACATAAATTTTTTTCTGATAAGTTTTGACAGATGAGTTTCATTTATTTATGTTTCATGTATCATTGTTACAGGAATTATGACTAAGTAATGGTTGGTACAGGACTGGCCCTAT